>RXPK01000300.1:787248-1198089 GCA_004143645.1 Protaetia brevitarsis
CTGGACGGGCCATTGCTGCAAATGCCCACGGACAGTATGGCATCCGAAATTATGTTCACTGAAAAGCTGAAAATCTCCATACAGAATAGAGACCAGGCACGTAGTGATATTACTGCTCTTGATGACTGGTTCAAGGACGGATCCAAATCCAGCCAGGGCACAGAAGCCGATATTTGTGGATCTAACATAATCAAAGGATATCCAAGCTTGCTTCCAGGCAGAGGTATTCGCAGAAATGATTGTAAAGAAGGAAAATAAGTATTAATGACTGATAGCCAGGCTGCTATCAAGGCAGTATCGAACCCTGTAACTAGGTCAAAACTAGTTAAAGACTGCAAACAATCCCTTAGAACACTGGCACGAGACTACAAGATGTCGCTGATTTGGGTGCCGAGACGTAAGGTAAATAAAATTAAACAACATTTTCATCGGGTAGTGTGATGAAAATATCAACTTCGAAGTCTTAGGTCAAGTGCTCAAGGTATTGTACTGGGAAATGTGACGCCGATGCAACAGGTATCTCGAGCATCAGGCGTAAGCCGTTTCATCAGTTTGTAGAATACTTATAAAGTTTCAAATTTCATGCCTTTAAAATTACACTTTTACACGAATTGAATGAGGATAATTTTGACAGGAGGTTGGAATTTTGTGAATTAATAACCGAGCGCCCCAACAATAATCGAAACTGTATCCTGTGTTTTTCGGACGAATCAGCTTCTTCATTAAATGGTATAAGTGGAGTAAGTAAATGGTAATAACTGCAGATATTGGAATGACACAAACCCCCTTTGACGGGAAATTCATGCACAACTGCCACAGAAACTTAATGTATGGGCTGGTATCATTGGCGACCATCTCATTGGACCCCTATTCATTGACGGAACTTTAAATGATCAAATGTAATTGAACGTGCTGAACGATACGATTAATCCTTTGATCACAGAAAACATTGAGAAAGAACCAGATTTATCGGAAAATGGGATAGTATTTCAGCTTGTTTGCGACTAGTAAATCTAACCAACATAACAACCTTGGCAATCGGTACAAGGAATACTATACGCAACTACATTCTTCTGAATCAGAGTTGGAGTTTTACCTTTAGTTGTATTGAAAATACTAATGGTTAACATGTACATGTAATTTGTATATTTGCAAATAGATTAAAATGTTGTATGACTTTATGGGTCAATCCTTCTATGAAGGAAAGTTGATAATACATACTAAAATTATACATACATATTAAAAGAATAAATCAATTTGTTTTTTACGTATTTTCGTAGAACCTTTCTCTGGAAATTTAGTCATATGCCTAAGGACAGGTTAAACAAAATATTTATAAAAATATTGCAGTGAGCAGTATATTGCAAATTTATATGCAAATAAATTTTAAATCTGTGGCTATAGCTGTATGTGGATTGCTAAAAAAAAAACTTGTACTAAAAATACAAGTATAACACCAAAATTTTCCATGTATCAGGTAGTAACACAATTTGACCTCTACCAATTATACAACACAAAATTCTATAGGTTGTCTCACTTCAGATTAAGAGAACCGAGCTCGTGTAACATTACAAATCTTTAGCAAGTGCTATACTCTCAAGTCGAAATGAGACAGCTTATAACAAGGATTTTTCCAATTTGAACTTGAACAAATCATTTACAAGTATATATTATTTACCACTTACAATAATGTTTGGTAAAATTATGTAACAATTAGCAGAATTTTGAATTACACAATAACACATCTACATCTGCATATAAATATTTATCTATTATTTTTATAACAGATCATGATTATTTGCACTTATGAAATTGTAAATAACCGAGGTTTTCTCCTGGCTTATCGGGAAAACCCACTACCAGTTACGCAAGTTAAATATATAAATATGTGCAGTCTCTCTTTTAGAATTTACACATATATTACAGTGAAGTACATTATCGTTTAACTTATTGACATATCCACGGATGAAATTGGCAATAGTTGAGTTTGAATTTAATATTTGGCCAAGTCCTGCTTGGTCTGAAACTTCTTTATCGCTTGCTTTCGAGTTTTTAAAACCTAGTAAGTCTTTGCAGCTCAGTCAGAAACTGTTTTCGTTTCAGGTAAAGTACTTTTTCCGTTGGCAGTATGCCAAAATGTTACCAAGAAATGTTGTTCAGAATGAAAAGGTATGACGGTATTATATTTTTAGAATCATCAGCCTACTTTGATAAAATCCATTGTTGGTCAATTTCGTTTTAGGTAAATTACTATTTGTGTTCACAATACGCCAATAAGAAAAAATGCTTAGAGCAAAAAGTTATAGAGTTATCCAGATTTTCATACTGAATGGCCTACTTAATCATGGCGGTTTTTCCTCCCATTGTTAATTTCATCATTATTCTCAAAGTAGGCCGATCAGTCCAAAAATTCGCATATCGTTATCACTTTTCATTCTGAACAACATTTCTGAGTAACGTTTTGACAACGGTACTTTACCTGGAATGAAAACAGTTTTGACTCATCTGCAAAGCCTACTGGATTTTAAAAACTCAAAAGCAAACGATAAAAGAAGTTTCAGACTAAGCAGGACTTATTAAAATAGCATTGATTGTCAATTTTTTAAACATGTAAACACCCTTAGCCAAAATGCTAACGGAATTAAGGAAGGGTATTACTTACTTTCACCCACTCATATAAAAAGAGACATTGTTTCAGTGAATTAAAATTTATAATCACTTAACCAGTTCATTTAAAGCCCCTTGTCAGAGAGAAATCAAAAATTAGCTGGAAACTTTTTTAATTGATAGAATGATATTATTATTAATATTTGTTTCCAATTTTAAACTAGACGCAATACGCGAAATATGCTTCTCTTATATTTAAAAAAAATTGTAGCTTACAGATTTATGTGCAAATTTGTATACCATTTCGGTAACAATGAAACGTAAACAAACAAACATATCGTAACAAAATGGTGATTTGGAGTTTGTGTAAAAAATCTTGCGATAGCCTTTTGTCATTTGTTTATTCTGTTTAACAGATTGTAACAAATATTGTAAGATAGATAAGAAGATATTGAATTGAATATTACACCAGACTCCGGTAAGCAGCTACATCTGTCTGACATTTGAAAAAATGAGAACTATAGTAAATTTGGCAGTCAGAACATATGCGAACTAACTTACCTAAAACTCGCCACGCCAACCCCTGATCCACACTTTGTACGTTTGACAACTGTGTACAGCCTCGTTTTATATTATGATGGTTTTCAGCCTGCAAATTTAATATTTTGATTTATTCTTCCTGTTTCTCGTTGTTTTTACCATTTTGAAATAGTTTTTTTAAGAACTATTTAATATCGTCCATTTGGATTAAAGATAATTAATTTTGTATAACTGCCATTTTAAACGATTATTTTGTAGACTATTACATAATAGCAATAAACAAACAATAAACAAAATTCTGGAAGAGATTATGCTTTAACGATTTTGGAGACCATTATTGAAGAAAGGCATATAAGCCACTATGCTTTTCTTGTAAAATAAGTTGTTAAAAGGAGTCGAAATTCAATTATTGTTATAAACAATGTCTCTACCACAAATTAACAAAGCACTTACTTCAGTATCTAAGAAGGCAAATACAGCGTGAGCTATACGGCAGCAATGGATCACACAGTTTGAGGGTTACCACCATGTCATTGTGATTTTAATCCAATTAAATTGGTTTGGAACATACATAAAAGAAAACTAGCATCACAAAATCAGGAGGAACCTTATGATGTACAATCGTACATCAAACAAGCATTTGCTAAAATTACTCCAAATTTATTGCAAACATATTAATAATGTTAAAAACCAGTACATCCAAACAGATAAGCTTACAAAGGAATAACAAGTTCATTGCGTCTTTAAGTGACTCTGCTTCCGAAGTAGATTAGCTAGATTCTAATGAGGAATTGTAATTCATAATTATAATATGTACCTCCATTTTATGTAATCTAACATACATATTTGAAAAATATAACAAATTGCATGCACATATTGATATTTATTGATATTTATTATGTAATTTTAATATGTAAATCAATAAAACAAGATCATTGCCGTTTTTCTTTTTAAATTTCTTAGTTAATTATAAACAGATTTAAGATATTACACTTTTTACTTATTATAACCTGTCATAGATTAATTTGACTTCGAAATACGCGCTTTATAATTTATAATATATTTAAATCTGGCGCGCTATTTTTTTTTCTTCTGAATGTACTCCCTGCTCAAGGTAACAGGGTAGAACCATACCACAGTATAATACAGTAAGGACATGCTCGCAAAAATCCATTGCTCTTTAGTGGTCTGTTTTAAATGACCTTCAAGCCCACCTGCCATTTTGTAAAGCTGTTGCCGGGAATTTTCAAACGTGTGGAATAATTTATATTTTCAAGGAAGTGGAAAAATAGATTTAAAAAATAAACAAATTTATGCGTTTTTTATTCTGATTTTGTTGCAAATATTTATGAACAGTTTATAATAATAAAAAACACGATTCTAGTAAAATAATGTTTAATTAAATGATAGGTAGGTACATATATTTGCAAGTGTTTTACGATAATTATGTTCATATTCTTTCCTTTTTGCGACATAAATCTTTATTTATATTTTTATAGTGTAAAATATTCTTCCAGGAATAAATATGTTGTGGTTTTTTTCTCAAATAAATTAATAAAAATGCAACAGCATCGGTGGAAGGGACTTTCAAATTTCTGACACAAATACACAATAACTTTTAATTAGGGTTCAAGAGTTATGACTATATCGTTCTGCGCGATACAAAGATTGTTCCTTTTTATTCGACTACTTCATTTCTAACATCCGACCCTGCAGTGGTTTGTCAACAATAATGTCCGGGGGTGCACAAGTGGATAGAGTTCAAACGTAGACTATATAATATCGAATTGTCTATAATGTGAATAAATGCGATTAAAATTTATACCAGTATAATGCAGTTCAAACCAAAATCATATTATTTTGAAAAGTGAACATAAAATGAATTAGGTTAGTTATTGCGATAAATAGCATTCTAGCTTAAAATGTGTATCTAACAAATAAATTGATTTAATGTGACCTAGGAATCTCTGCACAACGACAATAGTTCTTCTTATTCATGTACTTTCTTAATTCTTGTCGTGTCATATATATTAGATTCAGTCGGAAATCTCAAGAAGCTGCGACCATCGTTAGCATCAAAATTTATCTTGCGATAGTGACTGGCACTACAACATGATACCCATTGGTATGTCTTCTTTCACGGTTATTTGAGTTATTTCACTTAAACCTAACAATATAATATATAAGAAAGTATGTAAATGTTATGACCACTGGCCACCGATCTTACCGTTTACACAAGAATATCATGGTTCATTAAATGTTTTTTAAAACTGCAGGGGTAATTCAAAACTAATAAAATACGTAAAATATATAAATAAAACAAGTACATCATGTAGATTAAACGGATGAGTAAACTAATTTGTGTAGATACGAACGTAAACAATAACAAATTGCCATTTTGGGAAGCTGTTGTTTGTGTGAAGTTAGGTTTAGAAATTTGGACCCCAATAACTCATCTCTTGTCCTCACTCGGTGTACTCTGACCAAACTTTCTTAACACATCAAAATAATCATAATGACGAGCACACCCTGGTTTATATCAAAACTATGTTACTGGATAAATTAGAAATTGACATTTGTCAGAATCTTGACAACCGAAGGGCAAGCAGTTTTTCCAAAATGTTCCGGAACACGTGCAACTTATGCACACAAAGCAGGTCGTGGATTAATGTAATGAACGACTATTATTGTTATATTAAATTAATAAATACTAAATGCTTCTATGTGTAATTAATAGCAAAATAGCAAAACTTTCGGCCAACTAGTCGAACAACTTTTTGTTTAATTTCCACATCCAAGCAATTTTATTGGATTACAGAACATAGTTTACGGGTTTATATACACAAGATATTCTTGTATTTATAACAAATATCCTGTATATATATTAGGTAGAAATATTTATTTGAGGAACCACATTTTAGATCATTGTATTATTATACTTGATAGAATGATTCCTCCCGGCAAATAGTGGAAAAACTTTGATCAACCTACCCACAAAGAATGAAAACAAAAAAAAGAATGCACTATTTCTCGTAAACTGTTCTGTTTTGCGTTTTTCTCCGTGATATCTTTTAGGAAGGAAGTGGTCACAGATTAAGTTCAACGCGCAGTTTCGAAATGTTATATTTCAACGACACATTGTCACACACACAATATTGTACTGTTTGCATTTAACGTAAAAGTGATATATTTAAACAAATATATGCCGTACAATAGGCTACATAAGATTATTGGTACAAATCCCAATGTTTTAAAGCTCTTTTTTCATTCTGTTTAATTCGATTGCAGTTTATGCTTTGGAATAGTACAAGATCAGAAGAAAACAATATTTATGCCTAAATTTGTATTCGTTTACAGTAATTTAGAATGTAGACAATAGTTTAGGTAGACAAACATTTGTTATAATGACATAAATCAAAAAAAATTGTCTTTGAGCAGATATATTGCTTGTGTTACGTGTGAACTTATCTTTGATCTAGTAGGTTAAGTAGATGATAATATTTAAATAAGTAAAATATTTAATTATAGAAATCGTAATGACGTTTTCATGTTTGTATCATTGCGCGAATGTTAGGAACATATATACATACTTAAGAAATTAAATATTTGCATAATGATATACAAATCAAGTATTATCAATAAAGGTTTGTTGAAATCGATGTTGGTAGGTATAACACATGAATTACTGTTAGGGTTATAATTTTTTACTTTATTTATCAATAGCAATCTATCTAGTAAATCGAACTGCATGATATTAGCCTCCAAGCTATATGTCTAAGCTGCAAAACTGAATTTTTGGGTAATTTCAAAATAATTTTAAGACAATATCTTGGCTTGTAAATAATAAACTTATCATTAATATGTATACAACACGATCATAAATTTTACTTTTTGTGGAATAGTTATCAGTTGATATGTGGTATTAAGTAATATAAAAGACTATCAACTATTGGGATTAACTATAAATAGTAAATTGATTAAAAATATACGTTTGCAATCGGTCATGTCAAAATGGAAACGATCTCTTTATCTATTATATGAAAAGCACCTGCGACACAAATACGTTAAAAATGACATATTATGCTCACTCTCAATCATATATAACTCACTTACGGTTTAATATTCTATGAAAGGAATTCTAAATTAGATGATACCTACACTGGCACTGGTGTGTGAAGGAAAGTTAATCTTATATTCATAATTTATTGCCGTGTAAAAGACTATATATTTGGGTATCCATATTATCTCTTTGTACAATATCTTGCGTTACGTTGCAAATCATTTTCCTTTGTATAAGATACAATAACTTATATGGGCCATCTTGAGGCATTAAACACCGTTAGCTCAGTCCATAAATATGCCAAGTAGATTGAAGAAAACCGGAAGCACATGAAATACTAACGTTTTTTTAAAGGGTTGCAAATGTCACTTTTCGGCAAAGAAACCAAATATCTCAAAAACAAATGAATTCAGGTATAGGAATCTCCATATAACTAGAAATTTAAGGGCAATTTAAAAATATACAAGGTGTTGCATGTAAAATAAGAAAATTAATGTCAACACTCTGCATAACCGAAAGTACTAGAGGCTTTGCATATTTTGCTCGATTAGGTCAAATCCATATTAGTATACACTCAATTTTTCAGATTTTTCTCGTGAATAGTTCTCCATTACAGTCTGTTTAATTTTAGTTGTCACACCAGATATCTCATCTGTTGTTAGAAATACGACAAAATTTTAAAGAAGAACAGTTGTTCTACATCTAGTGCCCTATTATATGCCTCAGATATAGCAAGTATATATAAAATTTCAAATGGAATGTCCCCAATTTTATGACGTATTTTGAAACTCTAAAAAAATCTGTTTGCAATAGTATATCATATATCATAGTTATCTACTTATTTAAATATATAAACTGAAAATGATAAATAATGACAACTGCATAATCTACTGAATTAATAGTACAGGATTATTGGCTTACAGTTTCGGTTAAATAGCCATCTTCAGAGCCATAAGTGACAGATAAAATCCAACATTGAAAACTAATTAAAATGATCAAATTGTTTTAAGACAACCATTTCTACGTAAATTATGTTCCAGCCTTGTAAATGTGCAAGGATGTGGATGTCTTCCTGCTGAAACGTAGTTTGATACATCGCATATGCTTCTCTATTATTGCCATTACATCTGATGTACACAATTAACATATCAATTTTTTCATCATTAGAATTATGATCACCCATTTCGTGCTACTTTTGATGAAAATAATAATGCGTTTTCACCGCCTGTTGTTTTAAGTAATGTGATCAATTCATCTAAGCGTGCATTTGTAACAAACCTTTTAATTTATGTTTCTAAATGATTACATAACTATGACATGTGATACATCATTGAAAAGAAAATTTCTTATAGTTTCAAAATACGTAATAAACTTAGATACATTCCATTGAAAATTTTGTATGTATTTGCTATATCTGACACATTCATGCTGACATTTATTCTATATCATCTAATAGGAAATTAGATGTAGAACAACTTCTTTTCTTTAACGTTTTGTCGTATCTCTAACAACAGCCGAGATATCTGACAGAACAGCTAAAATCAATCAGACGGTATAGATCGCTGACTTTCATCACACCTTGTATATGTATGTAGATAATAGGTGCACGGGTAATCGAAACCAAAACAAACATAAATAATAATTAATCTAAGAGACTTTTACAGGTATAAGACAAGCCAAAGGAGGACAAAATATATAAATAAATAATGAAGGCTAAAGTGAAAAAGAAATGAAAAATAAGGAACTGCTCATGCATAGAAAGTTAGAACTCTAAGGAAAACATGTTTACCTAAATTATCAACTAATTGCTAATAAAAAACTACGTATATGTAAAACGCAAAAATTCATCCAAAGTATAAAATATTTAAATTTAGTTACTTTAATAGTTCTTTCTTAAACAGTCTAATACTAACAATGTTTTAAATAAAATCTGATCAATGATTATATATTCTTATGGCCCATATATACAGGAGATCTCTCATAAGTTGGTAAACTATGTACCTAGTGGTATACATAAATCATTTTATTACGAATGTCATACATACGAAAATTACCGTTCTTTATGAAAGCATCTATATTGGGTTTAATATAAATAGCAATTTCAAGTATATACAGACCAGTTAAAGTAAGAATACCCAAGAATGAAAAATATGACCTTTTGAAAGTGCATTCATATTACTAATAGCCAATTTCTGTAATCGAGATACCCCCTTACTATGCACAGGCGCATCCCAGAGCGATATTTCATATCTTAATTTGGATTGAAAATTAGGATAATAGAAATTCAGAGTGATATCTAAATTGGTTACTTTTCTTAATCTGAATATAGCATAGCACGCGGATGATAAATGTTTACAGAAATTTCTAATATGTGTTTACCAATTCAAAATATTTTCTAAATTAATATCCAAAAATTTAACATTTTGTACTTGTTATATACAAATATCCTCTTAAAACTGGAAGAATATTTGTATTTTTTTTAAGAGAGGATAAAACAACATATTTGGATGACATAAACTTACGCCTAAACAAAGAATAAACTCAAACTGATCATTAAGCCAAGTATGGATCTCTATAACAATGGTCCAGTCAAATGCCTTGGACTGGTAGTGTATGGGAAACTACTATGGCAGGCATATATCGAATCTCTAACGCTTAACCTTTCTATTGCGATATATATGTTGAGAAATTTTAGCCAATTATTGATTCTGAAGCACCGTTATTGCATATTTAAAACAAATTTTAAATATGTAACAGCGAGCAATCAAAACAAGTACAGGAGTCAACACTTGTAGAATTAATTGCGGTAAATGTTGATTGTTTATCAATATAAGTTGAAATAATAAGGTCAATTATTTTATGATTGGTTACTTTTAAGATTTCTTCCGATATGTTGTCGATACCAGCAGAGCTTTTGCTCTTAAGCTTATTAAATAAACACTGATAACATTTCAAACTCAAACTTAGACCAAAACTGCCGATTTAATCATTTTCGATAAGGAATTTAATCGTACTAGTTCTTATCACGATATAGTACATAGTATTTTTTTTTTCTCAAATCACATTTATTGTGTGAAACAATAATTGTGTCATTACTTCCTTAAGGGAATAATGAAATCGTTGCTTTAGATCAAGTACACCGATAATGAAAATAATCGGAGATGTAATACATTCTTAAACATTTCGATTATGTTATTGATATGAGAAAACGATTAGAAATGTTTCCGGTGATATTAATATAATTTGAAATTTTAGTTAAACAGGAATTGTGAATTATTTTTAGGCATAAATCAGTTTTGGTATGTCTTATAAAAATTACTAAAACAGTTATTGTGAATAATTACGTTGCTTTTGAAGCAATAATTTATTCAGTGCTTTCTGTTTAGAATTAATATTAGTACAAGTATACAAATTGCTCTAATACTTTTCTGAAAATATTGTGAATGCAGCATTTGAGTGTTATCGTTCTTTACTTATCTCCATCTTTTTTTAGACGAAAACTTATGCAATTAAAAAGAAACATCACTTTTGGAATTTAGTTGCTTCAAACACAATGCTCAGAGAAACTAAAACTTTCTTACACAGTTCTTGAAAGAAAGGAAACCGAGAAGTAAAAAGATGCGCCATAAATGGAAACACAGATTTGCGAAACCATTAATTAGTTAAATAAATCTGTATCTTCGCTCATAAAAATTATGGACCTTAAGAAAGATTTGAGGAAAGGAAATATTTGCGTATGCACCTTCAAGCCAAGGCTTACAAGAAGGCACATCGACGTGCAACATTTGATTGATTAAAGAACAACAATGAATAGGTACACAATTCATTATTTGGCCAAATAATGTTAAAAATTAAAAAAAAATTAAAACAAACTTTAAAAAATAAAAAGAAATATCTTTTTTTATACACTAAAAATTGTGTAGTTTAAAATATTATCTCTTACATGTGCAATTTATAACTCGCAATTTCATTATACAATTTATTTATAATGAACCTGTACCTTGCAAATAATAATAATAATAATAATAATAATAATAATAATAATAATATTTATTACCATCGATCATATTACATGATATTGGTAAGTTGTCAATAAAGTACAATATACACATATATAAAAATAGTAAAATATAAACAACACTCACATATTAAAATAATCATTGTAAAGCTAGCAAAATAAAAAGCTAGTTACATCATACTTATAACAAAATCTTTAGCTACTTATAACGGGCCTAAATTCAAGTTCAAATTTTATTTATCCAACAAACATAAAATGTGTGGGCAATGTCAAAAACAAATACCAACATAAATACAAGAATATACGTACATATAAAATATATAAATTTATTAGACATAACCATAGACAGCTAGGCTGACCCGAGTATAGAAATGGAAACATTATTCTTTAAAGAAATCATCTACACTATAACAAGTTTTTCATGAGCAGCATTGCCTTTAATTTCCTTTTGAAATTATACATAATGGCTAGTTTAAAGTCATTCGGTAACGTGTTATAGAATCTGCAACCGTTATAGAAAACATTTCTCTGATATAAAGTAGTAGATGAATGCTACTCTTTTATTTTGTATAATATGGACAGGCATTAATTGCAGTAGAATTTGAATTGCGTAATTTCAACTTGCAAAAATCCGTATCAAGTTGTCATTGTAAATATAGGTCCAATGATATAAATGATGGCAAATTAATTCGGTGCAATTTCTTTATGTGCAACTGCAAATATCAATAAAATAAATTGCACAACCACGGTTTATTAAGATCAAACACTCATTATCAAACAAATTTGGCCGCCTAAAATACGTTGATGGGCAGAGCGAGTATGGCTGCGTCCCAATTCGCGCATTTTATGCGATGCGTGCATTGAAAGACATAAAACACTGTGAGCGTTCCGATTTACTTGTCGTGCATAGACTACGCATAGACTGCATTACCTTTTTTCTATGCGTTGTATGCTCCATTCTAGCCTCTGTCAGGGTCTAAACTGATTTCGCGCAAAACTTCTTATGCACGTATACATGTTAAATCGGAACGATGTATCGTTACATCAAACGCATAATAGGCATTATGCGCGACTATGATGGGCCATCCATTTCATTATAAAAGAGTCAGGGGCGGCGCGAGCCGCGTTTGGAATTTTTTACCCCGATCTTTTTTGTGAATGTTTTAGTTATTTTATATATTTTTTTCAGATTCTGTATTAACACTTACATTAACAACAATTGCTGGGCATTATCACCCGGAATATGTTTTATCACCCAGAGAAAATTCAACATTGATCTGCAAAAGTGACACGCCTATAACCTGGACTCACCCTGTAAGTATTTTTTTTTTTAATTTCGTTAAATGTAATAACGGATGAATTTAAAGACGTACCGTACCGTTTCACTGCTGGTCCACACGGAAAATTAAAATAAACTGGAATAAGTGTTTAAACAATTCCCTTATTATACTATCGTACATTGTATTTCCCAGAAATAGAGAAAAATTATTGCAGGTGTGTGGATAAACTTATCGGAAAAGTAATTTTTGACAAAAAACTGTAACCAAAAATACATAACCATCGATTTTATATTCATTTTTTTTAAATGTATACTTATACATTATACTTACTATATACTTGTACATTACAGTGTACTTACACTAGCGACACTTTCTAATTGTACGACCTACAGGGTAAAATAGAGCCCATATCTTTAACGTGGATAGTAGACGGATTTATGCAGTAACTAGCCGCTTCGAAATATGTAAACACAGATGTGCGGTCTCTCTGTCGGTTATTTTAAAAAAGCTTAGACTGGATTTATTAATGTGCGAAGTTGAATGCACCTCTTATGTATTTGTTATCTTTGCGTAGGAATAAATTTATTTGATGTTTGAAGTATTTCGAATAGCTGTAGTGTGTTATTAAATGGTTTTAAAAGGTATTTTCATTTTACAGTTGAACTATGACTAGGAACTAAACCAAAGGCATGTTAATTATACAATAAATAGCAATATCAATGTGTTTATTACTTTTATTCATTTTATACGTATGCAAATAATAATGAAACTATCAAAATGGATCGCATGAAGACATTTAAAGTATTTAGCTATACTGAAATCAGTAAAGCACACCTCCGTTATGAATGAAACACTTTTTTTCAATATTACTGAACACATGAAAAAAGTGTTTCATTCAATCTAGTTAATGCATTAACTAGATTGCGACAGCCCCTATGCAAGATATTAAACAATATAGTAATAAGGATTATTACTACTTCCACTTTTCGTGAAGTGGGTGTTGCGCCAATTAATTTATTAAATGCAGAGAAATTTGTAGTAATTTCGTTATTGACAGAAATGCATGTTTTGTTTTCCCTGCAGCGTTACCCAAATATGCTTATATTTTTTAATCTAATTAATGTCGTGATGATTCATATCATTTTTTTTAACTCGCTCCGGCTTCCTTCTTTAACATTAAATAATAAAGGAGATATGGCGAGGATGCATTCAAAACCATGATTTTATATCAGATTATCAGATATTAGAAGGAAAAGCTCTACACTCGTCAGAAATATTTTTTATTAGTTATAGTAATGGTATGTTTCCATTAATATTGTAATAGCAAGATAAAATAATATTTCGATTATAAATTCCCTAGTTTCAAAGATTTTACCTCAAAAGTCTCACAATATTTTTTCAAAAGAAATACAAAATTTGAATTAGTGCTAAATTGAACAGTAGTGATAGCTATAAATACAAAATGCAGGTTTAAATTAGTAATTAATGATTAGTTTATATAAATATTAATTATTCATTATGTTAATATCGAAAAAAGGAGCCGGGCGAATTAAAAATAGTTATGAAAACAATCATTGTGAATCAATTGGATTAAAAACACAAACATATTTGGTAAAGCTGTAGGGATTTGTAAAGAAAACAAAACATCTGTTTGTATACAATATTATTATTTAAGGTAAGTAAATGAAAAATTCGAATTGTGCTAACCGAGGTAGGTCGGCAGGCATAAGTATGCGCCTTTGATGTATTTAATTCTCTCTATTTTTTAAGATCAATGTTTTTTTCTATGTTTATTTACTGCATTCCTCCTTACATTTAAAGTAGATTTACTACAAAAAAAACACCGAGACCGCACATTTGTGTTTACATATTTCGAAGACGGCAGTGAATGCATAAGTCGTCTACTACCCATGCTACACATTTAGGCTCTGTTTTATGCTGTAGGTCGTACAATTAGAAAGTGTCGCTAGTGTACATATATTCCAAAAAAAAAAATAGAAAATGTACCAGACAAACTAAATTTAATTTATCAGTTTGGAACAACCGCTGTTTACCTGCTAAGTGAACTTCCTGTTACGAAAATAACGTGATTAAATGCAGAAAACAATACCTTATTTTATTAAAAAGGAAAACAAATAGACACATCAGTTTCATCATTGTTACAATTAATGCCATATATTCTGCTTCTGAACTTGTTCAATAGTTTTGTGTAGGTCTACTTGCAACTATACTACGCTCCAATCCGTCTGATAGTGGCAGACGTGTCCGGCAAAAGTATGGCATAAATAATTTATTTACTTAAATACTGTTCTAATCTAAATTTTCTTTAAATAAAAATTCTTTTAATTATATTTGCCGTGTTTTGATCATGCTATGACAACCAACTTTTGTTTTCTAAATAGTAACTTATATTTTTTACATATTATTTTAGCAATCTACACATGGTTATACATCCGCCCTAATGAAATTTGTAATGGATTATAACAAAAAAAAATCAATAAGATTAGTGGTTTCTTATAACGAAATGACATAATTATAACTAGGAATACAAATCAACGCGTCTAACTGAAAACATCAATAAAGTATAAATTAAAATTGATTTAATGTTTAATGTGGCGTGCATTTTTCTGTATTCTAGTCTCTCCCTGAAAGAGCGCCTGACATTTCAAATATTTATTTAATGCCCCCATTTCACGCATCATTCTAATTCAGAGATCTTCTAAATTGTTCATAAACTTTATTTTTTATATAACCCCACAGAGAAAAGTCACACTGGTTTAAGTCTGAAGATCTGGCGACCATCATATTGCCCCTCTTCGTTCAATCCACCACTTTGGGAAAACATTATTCAGATAATTTCTGATCTCTAAACCAAAGTGTGGAGAAGGTCTTGTTGAAACCAAATCGCTCAAAAATATAGTAGTCACATTATAGATCACCATGTCCTAGGGCATTTGTTTACCGCCAAGAATAGTTATTTATATTATATGGCGGTAGTGCGATTTACAGCGCGAGAATTCAGTATGAGAATTCGAACGCTGAAATCACCTAACGCACGACATTTGTATTAGATTTTTTGACCGGGAGAGGTATTCAGAAAATCTTATTTATTTTAGTTAATACGCCAATGCCGCAGTCAATAGATGTGGATTGGTTCCACTGCATTTTGACTATTCAATTCAACCCTAAGTCTACGTCAAAAGGAAGTTTTTGATGATAATTTTTCGTCCAATAACAAATAAAGCGGCCATATAAGCACCGATAAATCTGTTTTTTTTAAACTAAATTAAAGGACGTTAAGCATATTTTACATTGGAAGTAACAGTAAGATGAGAAAAAAATGCCATACACTTTATCGCACTACGGCAGTAAAATGAAAAGGAGCCACGTGCCAAACTCTCACCCGCAAGCGACTGTAGCATAAAGCTGGCAATACAGTCATTGAACTAGCTCGGATAGTTCATGGAATGGAAGTCCCGCTAGATGGCTCAAATAAACGACAACCAGCCTGCGCATGATGAAGTAATGAAACATTTTATGAGCCATCTAGCGGGACTGACAGTCCATGAACTATCCGAGCTAATTCAATGATTGCACTGTCAGCTTTATGCTATAGTCGCTTGTGGGTGAGTTTGGTACGTGGCTCCTAGAATAAGACTGTCTGAATGATCTATATAGCATGGATCATTTTGACCGGCATAACCGTATCCAAAATCTTAGTTTTTAGAAAAATCGCGTAAGGGAGAACTTATTTCTGCAGACCCTCTCTTTGATACAGAACGCCGGCGAATTAATATTAGGCTCAAGAAGACAAAATCAATAGTTTCTGGAAGTACCATCTTGAATGGCAACTTTGGTTAAAACATGAACCTGCTGGAGATCACAACAATATAAACACTCTGGAGAGGCTTCTCTTTCATTAAAAATTGTTTTGGTTCACGTTAATGTACACATAAGTTAGATTTAGGTGAGCTCAGCGCCTTGATGGCTGCCTGATTATCAAACATCATGATAATCTATATCTTTTCTGTTATATAATTTCTGTTGATACTAAACTGGGCGCATCTAATAGGTATTTGGTTCTGGCTCTGTGTGCTCCTACTTCAATTCCCTCTGCTGTTATAAAACCATTCACATACCATGTAGCGGCATTTGTATTCGATCTCAAGATGTTGTCTTAATCCTACTCACTCTTGCTACTTACAATTAGTAATTTATTTATTTTATAAAGCAGAATTTTTTGGCGTGTCCCAGGTTTGGTCACCCTCAGTAGATTGGTACCTATCCCTAATAGCTTCTTCTCAGATGTTCTACGCGTGTTGCTTTTCCAAAAAAGAAAAACGAAATACAAAGCAAGAATTAATGTCATTTCTATAGCTACCGTTGCGTTGTAAGTTCTCATTGTCTCAGCAATACACAAGCAATTTTTTTAATATTTTTTCAAGATTTTACATTAATTCTCGCGGCAGTCATACTAGTTCTATTGCTACTCCTGACCCGTAAGTGTTGTTCTTACTATTGCTGTGTACGTGGAAATCATGAAAATCAGTATTTTTGGATTGCATCTCCAATTCTCTTTCTTTTACTCACCGTTTTTTCGATTCCTTTAATTGTCGACAGTCCAGGCACTTACAGCAAAGATTTTGTTGCAATCTCGTAGACTATGCAGTTCTCGAATACATACTCATTATCTGGATTTTATAAGCTATCTGACTGATTTTTGTTGTACAATGCAATATTGCATATGTCTAAAAGATCGTGGCATATTTTCCTAGAGAAAGGGTGAACATTGTGTTTCTCACCTGACTGCAGATTCCAGCTCCTGTTCCGTTCTCGGTTTTTGATCAGTCTGCAAGCCAAATCCATTCCCCGAACCTGTCTTTATGGCTGGATTGATTTCAGCTTTTGCGATCCCTGATTTTCACCTTGAACTCTCTGTTAAATAGATAAGTCTAAATTATATGGTCTGATGTCAATCGCTGCATCTTTCTCCACCATATCAGCGAGGCATAAATGATCAAGGATCTGACCGCTATGATATATATCCAGTACATAATATTTGATCTTGTTCTCAGTGTTTTTTTTTCTATGAACTCTTCTAACAAACATAAGTATTCTCTTCTTCCTGGTTTTAATTCCCAGACGCTGTCGATTCCAAATGAGCTTAAAGTCAATAATGACACTAAGATATTTTACTTCTTGTGACAGTTTTATTTCTTCACTTTGGCGTTTTAACGGTCCAACTCCATCTAACTTCCTCCTTCTTACGAATGTAATCATAGTCGTTTTGGAATGACTAATATTAAAATCCTCCCCCTCAGTCAATTCTTGTATTTTGTCTCGCAGTACGTTGTTGAATTTGTCCTGGATCAGAATGACAAGCTCATCTGCGTACTCCAAAGTTGGTGTGTTTATGCAAAAAACAATTTAGTCTATCTAGCATTGCGTATTCTAGAAGTTTACTTATAGGGGCGTAAGTGATATTTGAACTATACTTGGAAATTAAATTGGCATTTTGGTAAATGATGTAGGTTGGTTCTATGCGAGTTACTCATAATTGTAAGAAATAAAAAAAATGATCCTATCACATCTCATCTTCAGGCAGAGTGAATAAATCCTATTAAAGTTTGTTTCCTCTATTGTAATGTTCTGACATTTGTCGCGCTATTGAATTTCTAACCATATAATATGCAACAATATACAGAGGCTTTTATTAGAATAAGGAAAGGTATATAAAGAAATATATATAAACTCAATCAATACCAGTAAATTGATATTTTTTATTGAATTGCCAATATAGGATCAGTTTTGTTTTCTATACCCACAAGCAGCAATAGGAATACTAATAAAGCTAGCTCCTTATTTTTAACGAATAGAAAGTGGAGACATAATTTGTTACTAATTCCTATATATATTATGTAATGTCTAATACATCAGGAACAAGCGATGGAAGTGTATATTTTCTTTTGCTTATCCCCTATCAAGGTGTAATATATTCCTACATTCAAACGCGCCTAACTCGAAAGAGATCTATTAGGTCCCCTATTCTTGCTGTTTTTACAGCTGGAATGCCAATCCTATTTCTTTCAGAAAGCATAGGTTATGAAAAGGCCCCAGATTAGGTAAGTCTCAATTTGAGAAGAGATAAATGCATATTTGTTCTCCACAAAATCTACATTCAGATTCCTTTACTAATCCAAGCTTAATCAGATGTCCTTTCAGTATGCAATGGCCTGAAAGTACTCCTGTTAATATGCGAATATTGTTCTTACTCAGGTTGATGCATTTTCTAAATCTCTTCTGGTTATAAATTCCCGCAAGAGTTTTAGCTTGCCTCATTTCCTGGAGATTCTCCCAATCTTCTGTGCTCCATTTCGCTTTTCAATTTCTTCAGTATTGCACTGCTACTTATCCCGCAAAGGGGTTCAGGCCCTACAAATGGCATTCCGGCCCCTTTTTTTTTCAAAATCACCCGTTATGTCGTTTGCTTCCACTCTTGTGTGATCCAGAACTCATAAGGAGATCATTTTATTCCTTTTACCTAGCTGGTTTAATTTCCCTAAGCATTCCGATACCATCTTAGAACTGATTTCGCGTGAACTCAGTGATGGCTGCTTAACTATCAGACATAATGATAATCTCTTGCTTTCGGTAATTCCTATCAATATTGAACTGGATGCATGTTTGTTTCAACAGCGTGTATTTTCGCTTGGAAGATACTAGGGTATTTTCCCAAGCGTTTGAAGTAGTGCTAGGCCTATATATTCTTATTCCAGTTACCTCTGCCGTTTTGGAGGCACCAGTATAGCATTTAATTGCATTTCTATTCAATTTCGGGATAGTACTTTGATCCCACTCGGTCTTGTTACTGAGCTTTGCTATGAATTCTTTCACAAAGCTAAATTCTTTTGACAGGTCATCCCGAGGCATGGCGCAGGTTTGATCACCGTCAGCAAATTGAGACCTATACCTAATCGTTCCTTCCTTGATTATTCTGAGTGTTCCTCGATTATTATTTTCGTTATGCCCTGCACCACAGTATCCGATAAATGAGCGATTGTACCCGAATTGCGTTATATCATATATTTTTTTAATGTTATATCTAACAGCGCTTCCTATTTTTCAATATTCATTTTTTATACATTTTAGGAGGACCCAAATATCTCCATTCGTGAAAAGGAAGAAGATGGGTCATTTGTTTCGGAATTGGACATAACGGGAGCCAACGTTTCCAATGTCGGATGGTACTTCTGTAACGAAACCAATGCTCCAGAGAATCACGTCTCCACATACATTTACGTCGATGGTAAAATCTGACTGCTCCGTTGATTATTTCTTTTATGATACAGTATTTCTTCCATTAGACGACCGGGTGTTGTTCGTCGGAGGAAATGACCTTATAGTTGTTAATGGGAAACAATATGCGCCTTTAGTCATTCCTTGCAAACCTACAAGTCCCAGTGTCGAAGTGAAACTTTACTCTGGCGTAGGAACCAACGATGATGATGAGGTATGTACGCTATAGTTGTATTTGCTTGTGTACATAGATATAAATATAGTAAAGCAAATGTATGTGCATGTAGATGTTTTGGAAACGAAAACAGTATTCTTTCGTTGCGATGTTTAACTTAACGATTTAAAGCGAGGAACGTTAGGAAATAATTTTTAAATTTTGGCCGTTGAATAATTGTATCATGAAAGATGCAATACAAATATTTAGTCGACATTCCTTATTTGTAATTATAGCGGCTTAAATTTTATTATCATCTATTTACACTGATAAAATACACAACAGAGGCAATAACATTGTGTTGCATGTTATAAGTATAAAGATACGAATTTTAGAACTTCCTAAACGCCTTCGTGGTATATAAGTTTACCTAGGTAATTGTAAGTATACCCAAGGCAGTGAGTTCTTTCTAATGGTCCATGTTATTTATATTATATATACAAATGTTGCTATTGTTATTGATTAATAATAATTAGTCCTATCAAAAGTAGATTTTTTAGATAAAAATTAAAAATATAAATGATATAATAAATTCACAATGTAAAACTGGTTGCCTTTATTTCAGTACATATAAAAAGTATTAGATGTGGAATATCTTCTCCTTTTCTCTACTTAAGGAACATAAGTAAGTGTATCTCATTGATTTAAAAGAAACTTGGTATTATAGGTTTATAAACTGATGAAGTAGTAAGAACAGCGGTAACTTTCTTAGCTACTAAATTGCCCGTTTTCGCAGGGTAGAGCAACTTCGGGGCAAATTAATAACTCAGAAACTGTAAGAGATATAAAAAAATAGATAAGACAACTCATGACGTGAAATTCTTAACGATGGAAGACAACTAAAGAATAACTTACCACAAGTTACTTCCAAACCCCTAGTCTTTAGGGATGACTGCTCCGGATCGGACCTGTTCTTTCGGAGCTGGTTCGCTGATCGGAGTTGGTGCACCAAGTTCCCTTTTCGTAAAAGAGCGGGTTGGTTTGCTAATTCGCCGGGTGCAGGTCTGTGGCCGGGTGCGAGTGCACGGAACTGAATGCAGCCTCGGACTCGATTGAACCAATTGAACTAGATGGAGCCGGAGCTATATTGCACCACGTTTCACATCCATATGTTAAGATAGGAACAAGCACAGAGTTATAAATTTTTATTTTTGTCTTGTCCGATACCTCTTTTTTTCTGATAAAACTTTTGTTGAGTGCATAATAGCATTTATTCACATTCACTATTCTGTTGTTAATTTCTTGTTCCATTTCACCCATTGTGTTTATGATAGTTTCCAAGTATTTAAAATTATACATTGTGTTAAGGTCACATCGTCCACTTTCTATGTTTATCATTTCTGGATTTCCTGAAATTACCATTACCTCTGTTTTTCCCTCATTAATTCTTAATCCGAAGTTTTTAATTTCTCGATTCCATATTTTTATACTTTCCTGTAGGTCTGCTTTTGTATTAGCCAGGATAACGAGATCATCCATACATTAGTTCACAATTTGAGATAGATTTTTTACTCCCACTCTGTATCCCTTTGTTTCTCTTCGACATTTTTTCCCAATTTCATCCATTAGTGTGATGAACAAAACTGGACTTAGAATACCACCCTGTTTAACGCCCCTAGTTGTTATAAATTCTTGGGAGGATGTATTATTTGTTCTTACAATATTTCGTGTACAATCATAAATACTTTTGATTGCTTTCAGTAGTTTCTTTCCTATTCCTCTGTCTTCGAGTATCTTCCATATTCTTTCTCGGGGTGCGGTATCAAAAGCTCTTTCTAGGTCTACAAAGCCCATATACACTTTGATATTATATGCTATAGCCTTTTCCACGATTTGCCTTAAAGTAAAGATTAAATCAGTAGTTCCCCTATGAGGTCTAAAACCACTTTGATTGTCATCAAATGTTTTTTCTAATTTTCTCCTAACTCGTTTTTCCAAAATTAACTCGTAAACTTTACTGGCAGTATTGATTAAGGAGGTCGGTCTATAATTTGTACACTTGGTTCTATCACCTTTCTTATATATAGGAAGGATTGTGACTACTGACCAGTCCCTGGGTATTTAATTCGTCTGCCATGCAAGTGTTATTATTTTGTGTAATATTCTGTTACCTGTATTATCCATATATTTTAGTAATTCGGACTTGATTTGGTCTTGACCGGCTGATTTCCCGTTTTTTGAGTGCTTTATTGCTTCTTCCACTTCTTCTATTGTTATATCCCCCTCGTCTTCGTTTTCCATTATGTCACAGTGATTTTCAGCTAGTACTTCGGTGGTTTGCTCTTCCCCATTTAATGTTGTTTTAAAATATTGATACCATCTTTGTATTAACAATTCATTTGTTGTTATTAGGTTATTTTTCTCATCTCGTATATATTGCACCTCTGATTTGTTGTTTTTCCTTAAACTTTTAAGGGTTTTATATAATAATTTCAAATTTCCTTTGCTATTTTGTTCCATTTTGTTTTCAAATTCTTCCCTTTCCCTTCTTTTCGCCTCCTGTACTACCTTCTTCACTTGTTTCCTCTGCTCCTTGTATAGTTCATAGTTTTGTTCGTTTTTTTGGTTTAAATAATGTTTCCATAATATTTTTTTCTTTTTAATTTCAAATTTAATTTTGTTGTTTTGTGTTATTTACACAAAAAATATTGTACAAACCGCAAGTAACTAGTCAATAGTCATCTTGCTATAAATTAGAAATATTCAAATATATCACTCTCTCTACTCCGCTATATTTGCTTTTGCATTTACGGTACCAGTGCAATAAAAAAAGAGTAGAGTTTAGAAGAGAACCTGTAGACCTGTGAACCTGATTTCTTGCACCAGATTCAGAGCCGGAGTCGGAGCTGGTGCACCTGCTCCGCATAAAGAGCAGGTCGTACATACCATCCCTACTAGTCTTGCAAAAGAGTCTATACCCTTGTGTAGTGTTATTGGTAATAAACCTGGTATTCTTCATTATTCACGGTGGAAACAATATTAGTATTTTTGTCACTTTCATACTAATTGTCATTTTTGCAATAATTACCTAATATAATTACTATAAGGGAATTCCCCACCTTTGCATTTATAGCTAATATTGTTTTCGTAGTTTTACACAACTTTTACGCAATGAACATCACTAATTTAGCTTTTGTATTGTTTATAACCTCAGAAACCAGTAGGTACATCTTTCATAATTTGTCAATTTCCTTATGAAAAGTCGTTATTTTACTGTACACCGAAAGTGCGGATCTGACTATGGCTACAAAAAACTTGGACTTAAATGAGAAACTTAAGTGATTTTTTGCTTCAAACATGTATGTATCACAAGTTGCCAAGCTTAAAAATTTACGTAGCCTTAAACTATTTAATACGACATACGAAATATACACTTAAAATACGCACTCATAAACGGTGTGTAAAAATACAACAGTTTCGTATTTTCAACAGCCAATGAGGATTGAGAACTTTTACTAGATTTACGAAGTGGTGTCAAACATTACGATTATGTAAAAATATACGCCTGCTTCGACTATTTACATTTTATAATCATCAATAGTTACATTACAGTGTATTTGATGTTCAGAGTGCATTTTACTTTCTTTTTAAATCTGACCCACTGTTTTCTGAAAATGTGTTATTGTTATAATTTATATTAATCGCTGTCACTATACCTATTACTTTACCTGCTAAAGGTAACAAAAACATACAGGGTGAGTTTTTTATCTTGAGATAACGGAATATCTTTAAAACACTGCATCGAATCAAAAAAAAAGATCTTAACAAGATTTGTTATAATGTAGAGAGCTCACTGAATGGTGCCGAACTCGATCTCCCCCTCCCCCCAGAGTGGGAGGGGGGGGGGGGCAACTTTGAAATCTTAAATGGGAACCCCGATTTTGAGTTGCAGATTCGGATTCTACGCCATCAAGTATGCATGCAGTTTTTGTTTGAAACTTTTTTCGATTCGTAACAGATTGCGCTGTAATCGCAGAAAACATGATTGTGAAGGTCTAGAAAAAATACACAAAAAAGAGAAGCAAGCAAACATGATTTTGTGTTTTTTTTATTTTAACATTAAATAACATGGCATAAACCACAGATTTAAGAAAGCAAATAACATATATTATGTACGAAATCATGGTTAGGAAAGGGGAAAGAGGCAAAATACTAAACTAAGAGTAAGTACACAATACAATAGTGGTTGTTAACATATGCAAACAAATCTTGGCCATTGCAACAAAACACGAAGGGATAGACAAAATAAGACAAAATACGTAACGAAGAAATAAGAGAAAAGGTAAATCATGAATTAACAACCATTAAAATCGAGAAAAAAAAACACTAAAATTGTACGAGCATATAATAAGGATGGAAAATAAGTCAATCAAAAAGATGCTAGAATCAAAACGTATAAGTAAGAGACATAGGAAAGAACTTGGAAGAATTGGAACGATAAAGTAAAGAAAATAAGTGGATGAACATTGCCACATTTACGCTACTCATTCGATACAAATACATCTGCGATACCGAGTACTTGTCGTGGTATCGATTGAGATTTGTGATACTGATTTGAGTACTCAATTAAAAGTATCGATACTAATATACTTACTCATACTTAAATCCATTTGATACTACGTCTATAAAATAGATGAAAAAATAGGTTAATTTATATTGCATTTCAACTTATTGCATAATCACTCGACACATATCTTAAAATTTCACTTTTAATTTTTGTGCATGGATCTTTAACTGTAAATTTCCTAATGCCTTATGCTGAGATATTATAAAAGCAAATGAAAATAACCGCCAGAAATATTGATTTATGAAATTTAACCTAATCAAGTGATAGCCAATTCTTTTAACAGATATGAATGTTGTCCTTATAAGTATTTCTTTATATTCAACCGATTAAGAAGTACCATTGAGACTATATAACTACACATATGTATGTACTACCTAGATGACGTATGGTGTTAACGTCGTGCGCCATTTATGACACATGGTATTTTCGATACCATTCGATACTTTTGTCTGTCAGTCGATATTTTACTTGGTATCGAATTTATTATTACGATACAATAAATAGTAGTATCGAATGAAAAAGTATCGATACATTGCGAGTACTCGCAAGTATGGAATGAACCCTACCGCCACCTCAAAATACTTTCTCCTTGATATTTACAAAAATCTAAAAATACTGTAAACCTTTGACCCGGAAAACAGGCGAAGGAGCAGCTAAAAAAATGTCATTGTTCATGTTACTCTTTTAGTCTCTAGAGTTTCATCAAAATCTAAATTTTCGGATTGTCGATATCCCACTGTTAACAGATCTTTCGTGTATTTATTTCTCAAAGAATTGACTTGCTTATTGGAAAATAGCTGGACATATAGCTTCCTATTTCAACTTTACTACTGCAATTGGCAATCTTTGCATTATTTTGAAATTCATGGCTTTCGCTACTGAATATAGTGACTTGTCGTACAATATATTTGTGATTCATTGAGTCGTCAACAAAGCCTTCATAGCTAACGTAACGATAAACACGAGAAAAGTTAAAATTGCAAGCTACTTAAAATAATTAACGAATTAATGGATTTCTGCTAATTACTGCAATAATCAAGCGAATTTTTTTCCCCAGAAAAATTTTCTCTTCACGCCGTAATCAGCAGAAATATATTAATTCGTTAAGAATATAAGTTAATTTCTTCAAATGATTTCCCAAAGCTCTACATCCACATACATTTGCTACATGCAACCTATATACGTGTAAATAAAACATCTGTAAATAAATAAGCATGCTGTACATAAAAATTAATTCAAAAATGACACTGTACATATTACTCACATCTTAACTTAGGTTAAAATCATATTTATTTTAAGTACACTGCGGTCTCATTACGCCCACACTCACCGTTAGGTAGCTACTACTAACAATTTCGTTCAGACTGTGTAAATTTTAACCAGGTGCCTTGGAAAAGGACACCACTAGGCTTAAACGAGGACGGTACCAAATGGGAATACGACCCGAAGATCGGCTTCACGTGGCTCACACCCAGAGAACAGGTGTCGAGCATATACTTTTGCAGTTTCGGCAAACACTCTGAGGAGGTTAAAATACAAGTACTGGCCTTCATCAGAAGTATGTAAAAATTGTCAAATTGTGCTCAAAAAGGGGAATCTGAAATTGAAAATCGATGAACGGAGAAAATATCTCAAATTACTCAAGTCCTATCAGTGAAGCTACGATAAATAGAAAACTAAATTCGATGAAAATGTAATACAGTCTGGTTCTATATACCAAATTACACTAATCGTTTGGAGATTTCTTTGAAAAGTGTGTAATCGCAGGTGATCAAAATGCTATCAAAATTATTCAAATAAAAGAAACACACGAAAGAGATGTTGTGTAAACTAGATAAATGAAGAAACTGATCATTATGGCAGATAGATTACAATCGAAGAAATTCCATAGAACTGAAAAGCATATCAGTTACCAAGAATGGAAAGTTATTTAACTTATTAAGTATTCTATTTATCGTAGACTAAAGCAAACATAACGGATATACCTACGAGTCAGATTTTTTTAAATATCTAACGATAATATACAATGTGGAGACTTTTTAACGGATAAATATCCATTCAAAAAATTATCCGCCATATAATGAAATTGAAGAAGCTTCATTGCAGCTTAATGCACCTACATGCTTTTTAGCTAAAATCATTTATTTCTTTTTTTGGGAGTTATTAATTATGTTTTATTACAAACAAATAATATGTTTTCTGGCATAAATAGTGTCCACATTGTATTTTTACTTTCGTGAGAAGAAATGCTCTAATGTTTTTCTTTTTTTTAAAAAAAACCGCTTAAAAAACACCTACGTGCCTATAAATAACTAAAAATGTTTACATTGCAAATGTTATTGCCAATCGAAAAAGAACTGTATATATTTATATAGCAAATATAACATTCTAACTTCTGCAAATCAAACAAAGCATCTAATAACATTAATTCATATTCATTCATAATCGGAACTTTTTGTGCTCATATACCGAGTGTTTCCGTAAAGTGACTCGCCCCTATACATTCTAAAGTACTTATTTGCAATAATTTAATTAAGGCATTATACATATTTAAAAATTATTTTTTTTGTTCGAGCTGTGCGCTACCTCGTCACATCACAGTATGTATAAAAACTGGTTAGGGCAAAAAGTTGTTAGAGTTCTGCAAATTTTTAGATTAATCGGCATGCTTTGGTAATAACTTTTTACTCTAACCAATTAATAACATAACGTACTGTGATTACAAATAGTACTCTACCTGAAACGAAATTGATAAACAATGGATTTTTTGACGGTAGGCCAATTACTCTGACAGTTTGCATACAATCGTAAGTTTTCATTCTAAACAACATTTCTTAGTAATATTTTAAAATGCTGCTAAAAGAAAAGGTACTTTACCTGAAACTAAAACAGTTTTGACTTAACTGCGAAGGCCTACCGGATTTTAAGAAATCGAAAGCAAACGATAAAAAAGTTTCAGACCAAGCAGGACTTATATTCTAAATTACAATTCCAAATTTTTTCGTCCATCATACTTATTATCAACTCCATCCGTGGGCACATTATATTCGTACCTCAGAGCAGAAGTACCGATATTAAGCCACATAAAGAAACTTTACAGAATCGATATTTAAGAATAATACCTTACATTTTAATCATCAATTGTGTTGAGTTTTACTGTATTTTCACTAATAAGCTATTGAGCACTTTTTACGATTTAAGACTGTAGAAACCAATATTGCAAGGTTAATAATGTAACTAACGAAAACACGGACTTAATACACTTTTGCTCTGAGGTAGGGATAAATGAATATGCAGATCAAATAGTCGACCTATAGTAAAGACAGGCCGGAACTATTCGGGAAGGGAGATAGCGTGAATTACTTTATTTCACCAACAAAATGCAACTGCGCGCTATCGACTGTGTATCACATGGTATCACAAACGCATCCCTACTTCTCTCTTGCTGTATGGTTCCGACATATTATACCCCGACTATAGGTCGACTGTTTGATCTGTATACAGGGTCCCACCAAACTAGGTCATTAGAATTTCGAGTTTCTAGTAGGAATTTGATTTTGGAACTTGCAGAGTAGTCATGGCCGACTATGATCTATTTAAAGAAAATGTATTCAGCCTTATAACACTTTTGATATACAGGGTGTCAATATAAACTTTCTTATTTTAAACGGAATGGTGCAATTTTTATGAGTTCAGTATATTGCTCGCATCATTTGTGATGAGTTTGTATTAATGCTTCCTATTCCTAAAGCTAATCGTTTTTGAGATATTTGCAATTTTGTTAACATTTTGACGTTTGCACTCTTTCCAATAAAATTAAATATCTCATAGGCTATTAGCCATTAGCTTGTTTGTTTGTGTGCTTGGAGCAGTATCTGCTGACGTCATCAGAGTAACTTGAGAGCGTCTCAGAGTTGGATTTAAAGATGGTGCAAACAAACGCGCTCGATTGCAATATAGCCTTAATTTTATTATTTACTATTGTCAGATTGTCACAGCTATTATGCACAGGAAAAGTAAAAATAATTTTTTAAATGAATGAATCTAGACTACAATAAAAATGCATCATATACTAGTATTTACATATAGTTCTTTACATCAAGCACATTGGTATCGTTATATTATCTATTTCGTGCATATTTGATGCAGTTATAAATCAGATTACATTTACAAACGACATTTTACAACACGGTGTTAGTGCGAGTAGGTTATGTTGCACAAATTGCTCGTAATTGCTCGGACGTCAGACCGCGAGCAGGAAGAGCAACCTCTTTGTGATCTGGATTTGCTTGCTCTAAACAAACAAACACGCACAAATCATGCTCTAAAATACAAACAAACGCGTAAAATTCCTCGGATCTGCTTAGATCAGACAACAAACAAACCTATTGAGATATTCTACTGATGCGGATGCGAGTTCATGGTCATAGGTGTTGACTGCGATAGCGGTAACTGCAATATAATATACAGGATGTTCAGAAATTCATGTCCAATATGGATACCTTTAAAGTAAAAAACTTTTTTTTTTTCAAATAGAACGTGGTATTTTTCAATGCAGCATTGAATGGCGCGCAAGATTCTACAAGGAATAGTATTAAGGTTTAGTATACCTATTTCTGATAGTTTTGGAAATATTCACATTTATTTCATAAAACCGATATTATTACTTTGAGATTAGATGATTTTTTTTTTCGAACAAGTATATTTTTGTACGCAGAAAATAGATCGGTATGAACTTATTTCTATAGTTTATACTTTAGCGAGATTGTATATTTTTTGAATGGTAAATATTTTTTTTTACAAAGTCTTTTATTCGTATTAGTCTTTTTTATATATTATATATGTATTAATTGTGTGATTATATTAAAATACATCGTATTGTTTGATTGGGGAGATACTATATTGCCATTAATGATAATAGCGTGTTATAATAAATTTCAAATGTACACATACTTATTATATTGTAATAATTATATTAAAAATGTACGAAAAAAAATGATTATAATCTTCGTTGTATTCGATGACCACATAAAAACATAAAACATAATATATTAGCAAGCTATGAGTGTTGTTACATATTAATAAGCGAACGCATGTTTACATCGTTTGACATTTAACTTTCTTGTAAATTATTTGAAAGAAAAGCAAGTACTACAAATAAAGCAAAACAAAAAAACACTTCTACCAAAACTTTTGTTATATATTACATGAATACGGATAAATTTACAATGCGTTTGCTTTAATATAATATAATTTAATAAAGATAAAGCAAGAAAACAAGGTCTTGATCCTCAGAAATTTCTTTAATATAATACGACCGGTTTCGCTCTAGTCGAGCATCCTCAGGCCGGAATTCCCAAATCAGTGAGGAAATTATGGATGTTATAATTTAATAACTTTGTTTGCAAATAATTTACAAAGATTTTGGTAGCATATGCTGTCACATAACGTGAACAATGTGTTCGTTTGTTACTCTGTAATAAACATAGCTAATTAAGGTGTATATTATACAATTAAATGAATTTTACTAATAATAAGGAAACTGATGTGACAATAAATACTTCAATCATTATTACAAATAAATGCAAGAAGAGATAACGAAACATGCTGTATAAAGTGTTCCGAATAATTTCTTTAAAAACAGGAACTGCCGTTTTTATGGAATACACTGCTCGCCAAATTTAACGCATAATTCAAAAATTCTCGTTTTGCACATTATAAACAAATTTTTGAAGTGCAATTTTGTTTTTAATGCTAACTTTTAAAGATTTCATAGAAAAAATGCTGTATTTTCGTAGAAAAACTAATACAAAATAAAATTTTTATTAACTATGCAAATGATGACACAATAAAGAAATGCTAATTTCCACAAAAACTAAATTTAAAAGCGAGTATTTCCCTCACATGAGTTAATAACAGCTTGACAACGATCCCTCATATTGGAAACTAACGTTCTCACTTGATCTTGATCAATTTGCTCCCAAATTTTCACTAGTCTCGGAAACAGATCATTTAATGTGTTTGGAGGGTTCGGTAATTGTCTTAGCCACCTTCCCATAGCATCCCACATGTGCTCAATTGGATTGAGGTCAGGACTTCTAGGAAGCCAAATCATGGTGGGAATTTCGACCTCTTGCAGATAGTGTTGCACAATTCCTTCCTTGTCGAGCCGAGTGTTACCATGCATAAGCAAGAAATTTTCACCAAATGGTGGAAATGGCACAACGTAATCTTCTAAAATGTCCGTAATGTACCTTTATATTCGTACTTACGTCGTGCGGGCCTCCAAAGTGATCCCACCATCACCGTCCCACCGCCACAACTCACAGTTTCAACAAGGTTACACTGAGCGTATCGTTCCGCCTGTCATCGGAGAAAAGACAGTATCTGGATTCATCTGTGAATAATATTCTAGCCCACTTTTCTAACTTCCACTAGTTAGTCGTTTCCTTCTGTGCTCTACAGTAAATAAAAAAAAGGACCTGGTGCTGCGCTTCTAGGCCTTAAATCCGCTTCTGCAAGTCTAATCCGTACCGTATTTTGGCTAATCCTGACGTAACTCTCCAAAAATTGATTTTGAAGCAAGGTACTAGTTAGAAATCGTTACCGAAGGGTATGCATTCGTAGAAAACGGTCTTGATCAGGGATTGTATCCTCTTGCACGACCCTGACCTAGTCTTCTTGCGTTACTTCCAGTTGCCACAAATCGTCTTAAGACTCTAAAAATGGTTGACTGATTTACATTAAATCATTCAGCCAATTCAACTTGAGTGTAACCCTCTTCACGAAGAGTAACCATTCTTATGCAATCAGCTTCACTTAAAATTTCGATTTTCTATTCGCTCTGGGTTCATTTTGCAGAAAAATACTCAATACAATGCCACAAGGTTGTCAGATGAACTCACATCAAATTTGTGAGATTGAAATAAACCGCTTTTATCACGTTCTAGATCTCTTGGCAAAAAGAAGCGAAAAAAAAAACACCGCCGTTTTTACAATATCTTAAATAAAACAACGGCAAAACACAAGAAATAAAAATATATGACATCAAGTTTTTTTAAAAAACTTTTTAAAATTATGCGTTAAATTTGGCAAGCAGTGACATCGTTTCAAAAACGATCGGAAATAGGTGCCCTAACCTTAATACTAAATCAATGTAGAATTTTAAGCTGCCTTAAATGCCACACTGAAAAACACCATATTCCATTTGAAAAAAAAAGTTTTTGCTACTTTAAAGACACCCATAATGGACTTGAGTTTCTAAACACTCTGTATAGGGTATTGCAGTTAGTGCTGTCTCAGTCAATACCTATGATCGTGTACTTGCATCTATATTAGTAGAATATCTTCATATTCCATTTAAAATAAGAAAGTTGATATCGAGACCCTGTATACCAAAAGTGCTATGGGGCTGAAAATATTTTCCTTAAATAGATCATAGTGAGCCATGACTACTTTCGGTTTAAGATGACATTCTTAGTCCAAGTACCAAAATTAATATTTTTTAACGTAATTTTGTCTTTTTATAATTTTTCTAGTATGCTTTGACGTGTTTGAAATGAAATGTTTAGTTGCTAATGTAAAATCATCATACAAATAAAGTGTTTACTGCATTGTTTCCAAATTTCTCCAGAAAATACTTTGGAGGTTATAGCGGCAACCAGCTTTCTAGAAACATCCGGTATACGTAAATGTACCATATTTTTAGGGTAATTAGGATTACTATTAGCGATTGTTTTAAAAAAATGGTAATAACGTCATATCCTTTGGAGAACCCATAAAATAACATCATGAAATATTAAATAGTTGTCTTCATTTTTTAAAATATGCACCTTTCGCGATTGTCTGAATATATCTATGATAACATAGGGGTATCCGGTCTTTAAAATAGCTGCTATATACGTTATATTTAAAACAAAAATTTTGTTTATAAAAACGATAGAAAACAAAAGATTGTTAAAACGTGATAGCAATATTTTTTCATATTTTTTTTTAGTAATTCCGATGATGTTAATTGAATTAATTTACATGCAATACGTACAATATCCATTAAAAGCTTATATACTAACAGATACACTTTCAAGTATTAATAGCTTTATTAATTTACCCTACGTGACGGTTAGACTGTAATTGAATCGAATGTCCTGGTGGCCTGCCAGTATACACGTATTTCTTTGCTAGGTCGAACGTTTTGCATTTTAACTAATGAGTTCAATCATGACACTAAAATAACAAAACAAACATGTACAATAGCCTCAAAATAACAAAATTCCTTAACTTAGCAGAAAAGCTCTCCATGCGTCAAATTTAGATTTTAATGGAACTTGGTCGGTATTTCGAATGAGCTCAGATAGGCAAGGAAACTCCGTTCACTTCTAGTTAGTATGTATTAGTTCCAGCACAAATGATTCCAAATATTTCATTCCGTATTCATCGTTGCAGTTTTGTCAAAGCTTAGCATATGTATCTTTTTACCTTTCAAGTAATCCTACAAGAAATAATAAAGTGGGGTTAGGTAGGTAGATCTCACTGGACATTCGATTGATCCTCTCCTCCAAATCTATTGATCTGAAAAATGTTGCATAAGAAGGAGGGATTTCATTTTTCTATACCCCATATTCTCTGATTGGATAAATAAGGGATTGTAGTTATTGCAGTAGAATACTGCTAACTCTGAAATTAGTTCATCGCACAAAATCTTCAAATAGCATTCACTCATTAAGTTATTGTTAAAGAAAATGTCAAAAATAGAGAAAACTTAGAAAAATGGGAAGATTTTCGAACAGATATCAATTTGAGATTTAGCGAAGTTACATGGTAATCGCATTCTCATTTTGTGGAATTGATTATACTGATAGCATTTCACTCGTTTGTTTTTTAAGAAGTCGCTTAAATAAGTCAACCTAGCAGATAACGCCATCTTGTTTACTTGGTGTCATCTTCATAATGGGTCTGTTTTGGTTCTCACTTCGGACGGTTCTATTACCGTTCAGAACAGTAGACCAGCACAGATCATGACCTTGTCGTGTAGTGAGAAACTTTTTACTACGCACGTGAGCGTTTGCTTTGAACGGTAATAGAACCGTCCAAAGTTGGAACCAAAACAGACCTAATGAGTCCAATTTTTTTTTTTAAAATCGGTTGACATTTTCAACCGAAATTTATCAGCAAGTGCGATTGAGGTTATAGTCAGAACGCGCTGGCTTTAGTATAAAGAACAATGTAATTGGCGAGACAAAGCACCAATTCCTCACTGTCACATGATACTGTCAGCAACTCTTGTTTACTGTTACTTTACTTCTGAAACGGTCTATATAGCTCGAACTGTGTGCAAAACACGCCAAGTACTATTTAAAACTTTCTTCCGTATTATTAAAAATGTACACTATGTTAATAATTAAATGCGAATGTAGTGGGCGTTTTAGGTATGCAACCAATCTAACAAAGTCATACAGTTGTGATCCGTAATGCATAATTCTTCTACTACCCTATTTTTAGTATTTCGATTTTTATTTCATTGTGCACTTAAGGCCTTTTTTGTCGACGAATATCCTTAGATCATATTTATTAATATTTAAAACCGTGTATCTTATTGTCGAAACTAAGATTTTATAAAGTATCAGCGTTCGAATAATTCTCTCCGTGTTTGAAACCGCCGGCTGCCAAAACTTGGCGTATTGTGAAACAAGAGTGGCATTACAGTGTTTGCAATTTATTATGCGGAAATACAACAAATAAATACGAATAAAATTCACGTGGATCCATTCAAATAACAATAATTAGTCAGAAGATGCAAATGTATTAACAAGCGCATGTCAAAGGTATTGCTGCCTATTCGTTAGCAAGTGCCTGGGAAGCTATTTGACAGGTATATTTTGTGCTTACAAGTGTCCCGCGCCACCTAGCAGGTAGAAGGGCACTGATCACAATATTCACTCATTTCTCAGAGGGGTCGCTACGTGAATTAAAACCACTAACTTGTCATTTCTCAGTACGTCAAGTTTTGACAGCTGTTACTCCCACCATCTCCAAATACACCTTTAAAACCCGTCTTGGGGCGAGTCCAAACACGAAAAAAATTATTGACGCTTATAACGTTTTAATTTCGACAATAAAATGCATGGTTTTGAATATTTATGATAAAATAGATTGAAGATTGTTGAAGATATTCTTCAACGAAAAAAAGAAAAATACACAATGAAATAAAAATGGAAGTTAGGTTTTAAGAGAATTGTGCATTCGTATCATAACTACATGTATGACTTTGTTAGATTGGTTGCCTATCTAAAACGCCACCTCCATTCGCATTTAATTGTTGACATAATGAACAAGAGTTGTTTAACCGCGACATTCTCTATATTATATCGGACATGGGGTAGTTTTCCCGTTAAACATTCTGGAATGGCAAAAAATAGATGTACATTGCAGAATTAGGATATTTAGTAAAAGTGGTAAGGTAAATTTGCTTATCTGAGCATACCAAGTTCCAACATCTAAAAAGCTTCCCTTGTAAGTTGTTATTTAACAAAATTTCGCTTTATAATTATTAAATTAACAAATTAACAAGTTTTGCTGTATAGTAATAACAGCAAATAATGCAAATAATCAATCGATTGATTGTTGTAAATACCGCCAATTTACGCCAAAGCAGCATTACAAAAATGAATCAGCTTCGAGATCCGTGAAATTTAAATATTGAAAACGTAAGGTTAAACTTTTGTGCAATCAAATTTAAAGTGACATCTGCTTCTGCAAAAATGCCGTAAATACTGATACGCCTATTAAAAGAATAAAAACTAATTATAGATTAGACTACACCAAGGGGCACAGAATGACAAAGATTGGACATATGATAATAAGGAAGGATTTAAATTCTACGCATCGGAAGAGCTTATGGAAAGTTTCACCTGTACATTGAGTAAAACAGATGTAAAAACTACGGTATCAGTCCTCGTCTTTGTGCAAAGTAGGTTTGCTCTCGATTGGATTTCTTTTGTAACGAGCATACATGTATCTACCCTAGCGTTGTTGCAAGTACCATGAGATTTTTCCACCCTACGAGGTGTCGCATTCAACGCCCACTGTTGTCTAATCTTTAACTAAGGTGACTGCACTAGTAGTTGAAATGTACCTAATTTTTGACATATAGATAGATGAATGCTATTAATTTGGGGCAAAGAGTTGAATTAATCATAATTAAATAAGTAGGGTATCTAACTTGAAGTATGAACTTTTATAGTATGTAAAGTTGGAACCACTATTGCTGTTAGGGGTTTTGCAAATTACGGTTTCTATTTAACATATCATGTTTTCCAGATTTAGTTTCGACGAATAAAAGCTTAATTCAGAGATTGAACAAGGTAAATTATTCTTTTAATAACATAGCAATCAAAGAGTTTTTTTTTTTTTATTAAAGCTCGCCCGAAGTAAAAGTCGCTCAAAATTAAATAAATGAAGAACATAGCTCTAAGAGAAAATATATGTGAAGAATACCTTCGTTCTGAAAACTTGGAAACAGTTTTAATTAATAGAGTCTACAATAAAAAAGCAGAATGCGAAATACCAAACGAAAAAGAAAGGAGGTTATAAGAAGTCTAAAACCGTCATTAGAGAAACTTCTATAATGACGAGCACAATCCCCAAAATAAGTTATTTATAGAATATTTTTACTTATAACCTAATATATCATACTTTATGACTTCTTGATATGTCAAAAACTGGAACGAAGAACTGTCATCAAATCGCATTATCTGTTTTGTACCATGTCAATAACCCAGGTACCAGAGTGACGTAAAATGACGTTTAATGGAGGTAGATATTACCTCAATTACGTCATATTGACGTCTATTAAACTCTACTGCCTGGGAACTGGATTCTTTTGGCAGCTGTAAGCTTAATATTATTAATAATATATAATAACATTTTGTGTGTAATGGTTGCATAAATATAGCAGCGTTACTTTATCCAAAAACTTGATAAGTATAGATACTAAATATTAAAAATTTTAGCGAAATCATCTTTAAGATCTGGGCTTATAGTATCAACTATTGGTGCACTCACCTGATTGAGATTTCTAACAATTGTATCATTAGCGAAAACATCAAAAAATTAAACATTCCGTCTTGTTACGAATATTTAATTCGACTTTTGTAGTTTGTTAAAATTAAAAAATGAAAAAAAGCTGCTATTATAAAATTGTAACCCATTAGCTTTCGTTAACGCCGTCTTGTACAGTAGCAGTGATCGCAAATGAAAATATTCCTAATCAAGGGATAAAAACTTGTAATTATAGATTAGACTACACCAAATTGCTGAGGATTACTCTCGTTGGACTTACGACAGAAGAGAAGGATTTAAATTGAGCTACACTTTCCAACCAATACGAAAAGTACTCCATTGCCTATTCAGAAAGGGCTTAGAACTTAGTTCTAATGTTACCGTATTTGTCGCCGTTACAAGTAGGTCTAATTACTTATAGGGTCTAATGAACTCTTACTACGTAATTGTAAAAAAAATCATATGATTTGCACACTTAAATACATCAAAGTAATAGAAGAAACACGATGTCAAATTCAACCGACACCTATAGACACGAATTTTATTACATTAAACATTTGTGCAATTCAATTAAACTTAATCGCTTTAATTTTATACACATATGTAACATTTATATTAACTTACTTCACGACAACAACGAAAAATATATTATATATTCACTCATACAAGCACAGTTCACGTAAAATGCTGCAACACACGTAAATATATAACCAATGCACAGCAGCCAGAAAGATGCACACAATTTTGAGTTATCTGCTGGTTACTGATTCTGATTAAACTGTGTTGCTGCAGATCAAAATGAACGTAACTGAACAAGACGGTACAATCTGGACGTTTAACGATAAAATTGGATTCACCCTAAGCCAGAGTACGACTCCATTTCAGACAACCAACAATTGCTTTTTCAAGAAAAACGATACCAATTCGACGTTAATCGTTATCTCAGATGTTGGGAGTATGTTTATTTTTTATTCTAAAATAGCAAAAGTAGCGAACACACTATACAACTGCGCACTAGTAACTATATATACTACACTTTCAATTTTAGTGGTCAAGCTTCTCACGCGGTAAAATTATAGAATAAATATATAAAAGCAGAATTAAAAGATTACCAGCACTGCACTTGATATAGACTATACTAACACTTCCTTTAATTGTCAATTTCATTTGAAGCCATTATTGAGATTGAAACATGGAAGTAATAGATACTGTAGGAAAAAAATAATAAGAATTAAGACATTTAAAACTTACATAAATAAATCATTAAAAAAAAACACTGTGGAATGAAAGTACTTTGAAATAAATCTTCTGAGGTAGCGGCTCAGTTCTTTAATCAAATACTTAAATATATGTCATACTGCCGGCAGTACGACTAAGAAGGAAGCTCGGGTGTACTCCGGCACCCTAAGCCAAAGGGCCTTTCAATCCGTTTCAAGGCTTGTAAGGCTGAATTATTTATTTATTTCATATGTCATTCTATTACTGCTTTTTCATTTTTTCCCCATCTTTCTCAAAGTTTTTTTTCGAGGCTAAGCCGTTGATAAAAAATTGTATACCATAAATGCACTTTGTTCAAATAATTCTGGACATCTTCAAATAAATCAGTATAATTCTTTGTATATCAATGAAAAACGCCAGGAAAACCTTGGAATTCCAAATAAATTTGCGGAAATCCGCATAAACCTTCAGAACTCTACATAAATCATTGGAAATCCAGATAAATCCATTTGAAATTTTTGACCAGCGGTTTACCTCTCGATCTAAATAAATTTAAAACTAAATAAATACGGTTATTTTACCGAGACATTTCAAAAATTATCATATTGAGATTTGGCGACATAAATGTTAGGTACGTACAAAGTTTTATTTGTTAAAAAGTAGCAAAAATAGGTAAATTCGATATAATAAAAAGCAAAATAAGAGAAATTTATGTTGGAAAGTAAAACTTTATGAAAATTAACCAGAATGTTAATTATCTTGTTGAAAATGATATGAGGTCAAAATTAAAATAAGCTTGTTATAGTTTCATACATTTAATATAAATAAAAAACAATAACACAATATTCTTCATATGCCTATTGATACGGTTCATCAGCATCAAAGTTAAGTGGCCCGTAAAAAGTAAAGTACTTTTCTACGTTAGCAATGTCCTGAGCTTTTGGCCAAATATACTGATTATCACTCCGTGAATATTTCTTTAAAAACTTTATTTTAAACGTATCGTCATTTAATTTTTCTAACATACGTCCTTATGTAGGTACCATTTTTTCCCGTAGTACACTGTGTAAAAAATTTTACAAACAACAAATGGTTTATGGTTTTCTGGTTCACAATTCTTATGTCATGCGCAATTCCCTCTAAAAGCATATATAAAAATGTCAAATGTGAAATGTCACTTGCACTACCAACTTCGCATAAAATGTCACCACAAACATACAGCATTGTGTAACTGTTTTTCGGCAATACTTAGACAAAATGGCCATTCTATATGCGAAATAGATAGATATTATTTGCATTGGTACTTCAGATTAATACGAGATACTGAATATAATGAAAAGGATGTAATACTTCGTATTGTCCAATTTAATAACGAATAGTATAAAAATATAATACTCAATGATAATCCTGGTAATATGTATTTATGAGATACGTAAATATCCGATCACTCCGCACTACAAGAGATTTGATTAATTCGGGACAATTGTATTAAATTCCGTAAAAATAAGAAGGACGTATTACCTAAGCATGCACCTCTATCTCCTTCTAAAAAGGAATAGTATATTTCGAACCAAAGGAGGAAAGTGCAGGCAAACAGAGCCGAAAGCGAAATTTGCCCAAGGCTTGCAATAGCACTTTCCTCACGTGGTTTGAATACGATTTTTTTCCCAGCCAGACCGATTTTAAGTAATTAAATGTCTAAAAATAATAAAAACATACCTGTGAGTGACATGATAGATAGTAGGCTTAATCTGTCAAATATTTTTTGAAAACTGTCAAGTCAGCGTCGTTTTTCAGAACGTGTTCAATAATAGTAAATAAAATAAATAAATAGTTTAATTGAAATTTAATATCATAAATATTTGTTATAAACATTTCTATACAATATGTCGCATGATATCACAGACAATGATAATCTGTCGTACACACCACCTGAAATTCGTAAAGCAGCACTAAGTAGGTACTAAATTATTTGTTATCACTATAGGTGATAAATAGTACCTGGCGTTATATTTCTACTACCCCGTATTATACAATATTCTCTATTCATTTGCTAAGAACTTGGAACCTCTATATTATATATATAACAAATTAATGAATTTAGTTTATAGTTAATCTTATGTTTTCCTATCTATTATTAAGCTATCATTGATATGAATACAAAGTGGGCCTTTAAAGAGTTGCTTACCTCAGCGAATTTCCAATGACATGATTTTATATGTGATTGTAACTTTTAATTCTGTTTCCGTATCCTTATCGTTTGGCCACTAAAGTCAATATAGCCAGATATATTATTATAAATACAATGCGTAGGTATTATCTATAATTTAACGATCTAGCCGACAACGTACTAATCAAAAATAATGATGCTAATTGGTGATCGGAAAATGAAAATTATGGATATATGGATATTTCTTTTAGGTAATTCGATATATGCACTCCGTTTTGATTTACAATACAAAATGTCATTTTTCTTCACATTTTCCATGATAGACAACTTCATGCACTTTATGGCATGCGTAAAATAGCAATTCATGATCTATTGGATGTGAAGTGAAATTGGTGCTGATTACATCTAGACACCTAGATAGTAAACCCTCACAGGCTCTAATATACAGTGTGCTTCATTTTTCATTTGAACAGAAATAACTTTTCTATTCTCAAAGGAATCAATATAAAAGTGTTATCAGTTGTGTAGACCACGTCAATGCACTTTTTTTGTATGAATGCTTCATTCATTTTACAAAATCAACTATATATAAAATAATATATTATATATTATAAAATAAGAAGTAGCTTTTCAAGTAATGTTATACTAGCGAGCAAGATTAAGCGAAGTATTAACGAAAATTGTTAAAAATCACTCAAGAACTCCTAATACCAAATTTCGCTGAATTTTTTTCAAATTATTCTACGTTTTTATGCTATCAGTAGATAACAGTTTGTTATTGCGATAATAAGAGTGCCATAAAGCAAGAAAACAATAGGTCAGTTCAAACGTCATACGTCAGTTCACTTCAGTTGCAACTATTGAACTTGGCTGCGCAATGACCGATAGACATTTAAGTATTGCTGAAAAATTAGAAATTATTCGAATTGTTTAGGATAATGTACGTTCTAGCCGAGAGGCTGCTAAAGAGACGCGAGACATCCTGAACGTTCATCCATCCGTCATCGAACTGTTGAATATACTGTTGAACATTCTTGAATAACGTTCTCAACACCACTGGAAATGTTGCTAAACCACGTGAAGGAGAATGCAACAATCGAGAAGACCATTTCGATGCAATACCTAATATTAGCAGCGTATCACAATAATCCTCATGCGATTTTAAGAGATATGACTAGAAATTTAAATATCTCTAACTCCAAAAATTGGAAATATCTCCGTTCTCCGTTGTTACAAATTGAAACCCTGTAAACCAAAAAAAAAACACACACACGCTCTTGAAGAAGGAGATCTCAATAAAAGAGTGGACTATGGGCTCAAGGCATTTTTTTTCTGACAGAGAATTTAAAAAAAAATCAGCGATGAAGCTATCTTCAATGGTGTAGTTTCGTCCCAAAACTGTAAATACTGGGCAATAGAAATCTCAAAAATGGGTTATCAAACGTAAAAGGCAATATATACAGATCAAATAGTAGACCTAAAGTCAGAGCATCACGGGTCGGAACTATTCGGGAAGGGAGATCTTACTCTATTTCGCCAACAAAATGTAACTGTATGCTGTCAAGTGAAGTGCTATATCACGTGGTATCACTAAAGCTTCCCTACTTCTCACTTGTCGATACGCTGACCATAGGTCGACTGTTTGATCTGTATATTAGGTTATACGTTCCTCTCGGAACTGAAATCGCTTATAAAAGCTCTTCAAACCCCTTCCAGTATTAAAGCGGCGGGTCACTCCGCCTTTCATTCTTCTTAGGATCTATAGGCTGTTATGCTTCTTTGCTTCATCCGCGACCTTTTTTTCCATTTCTCTCGGTCGTTCATCCTGTCTCTCCATCCGGTTACACCTATCTTTTTTAAATCACTCACTACTTGATCTTCCCATGTGCATTTTAGCCTTCTCCTGGGCCTGGAATCCTTGGGTTTCCAATATATTATCTTTCATATTACCGTCGCTTTACTTTTTCTATTTACTTGTCTATACTATCTCATTCGTTTTGATTTATTTTTTTTTACTATCTTCTTCCTCTAGAATATTCTCTATCTCAAAGTTCATCAGCTTTCTGTACTGTTCGTCGTCTCCTTCCTTGGAGCCGAAAATGTTTTTGTTCAAACACTTCTGTTCTTCTTCATTATTCGTTAAACACATTGCTTCAGCTGCGTAAACTACCACAGGTCTTATTGCGGTTTTATATACCCTTAATTTCGTCCTCTTGCTTATAATTCTAATACTCTTCATAATATTTCTATATTTGTAATACGCTTTGATCCTGATTGAATATTCTATACTTTTTCCATACTTTTTTCGTTTCTGTTGTTTATAATGACGTCGAGGTATTTGAATGATTTCACTTCTTCATATTGAAGCTCCCCTATTTTGATCTTTAGATGTATATCTTCTCCGTCTGTTCTACCAATTTTCATATATTTCGTTATTTGTTGATTAATCCGTAGTCATATTTTGCTTGCTTCATATAATAGTTTACTGCTGTCGCCTTTTTTTTCTAGGTTTTTTTCTATTCCTCGAAAGCACCGCGATGTCATCTGCATATGTTATTATTTGAACGGATTTTGTTATTATATTGCCCATGACCTTACTCTCTTTTATTGCTCCTTCTATCGCTGTATTAAACTGGGTCACTGATAGCCCATCCCCTTGTCTCACATCCTTTGTAATTTCTACAGCCTCTGTTGTCTTATCAGTTTATCAGATATTCTAATGCTCTTGCGTCTTTCACTATCATACTTCTTTTTAAACTATCAAAAGCTTATCTGAAATCTATAAATAATATACGCTACTCGATGTCATTTTCTTAGCATTTTTCTATCACTTGGGTTAATGCATGTATAGCATCTATTGTTGACTTTTCTTTTCTAAATCCATTCTGATGTTCTCCTATAGTGCTTTCTGAATATGTCTTTAATCTTTTTAAAATTATTGTTGTTAATATTTTGTATACTGTGTTCAGTAACGTTATTCTTCTGTAGTTTTGGCAGTTTGTTAGATCTCCTTTCTTTGGTATGGGCAATACAAATCCTATTTTCCATTATGCCGGCATTTATTCTTTCCTCCATATTCTTTAAGTCATTTAGTACTTCATAAAATTTATTTATTGAGGACTTTTCTACTTCTTCCGTTCTTATGTTCTCCTCCATATTTCCTTAGTTAGTATCTTCATCGTCTACATTCGGTCATTTTCATATATTCTAAAAGGCAGTATTCGCAAAAAATTAATGGGTGGTTCGGAATTTTAAATATACGAATCATTGGCCCTTTTCTCTGTTTCGATACATTAAATGCAGAAAGGTTTTTAATTTTTTGAAATACTGAATTAGTTGATGTGCTTGATGATTTACCACTGGATGTGAGGCGAAACACACTGTATTGATAGCATAAAAATGTAGAAGGATTTTAAAATAATTTTTTTTAGCGAAATTTGGTATTTGGTGTTCTTGGGTGATTTGTAGCAACTTTTTTGGGTACTGCTAGCATTTAATCATATGACGACATTACTTGAAAAAATTTACTTTTATTTTAATTATAGTTAGCTAGATATCGACTTTATAAAAACTCTATTCATGCGAAGGCTGCGTTGTCGTGGCCTACGCAACTGATAACAATTTTATGTTGATTGCTTTGAAAATAAAAAAGTTATTTAAGTGTCCTCATGAATAGTGAAACACGCTGTATATATAATGATAAGGAACAGCATATACAATGATAAAGAACAGTATAGTAACATCAGTATAATACTCAATCGTAGAAAATTATCGGCTTACTAGTTTCGGCTAAATAGCCATCTTCAGAGCCATGTTAATTCATACACTGTATATATTCACAGTCCTATAAGAGGAGTTACTCGTAATAATTCTTTTAGTCGTTGCAAAAATATCATAAAAATAGCATGCGCGACCTTTTCGTGTCCATCAACCAAACCCGGCCACTTACTCGCGAAATATGTTTATTTTCACACACTTTTCGTACATAACTGTTTTAATTCCATTTAGGGGAACATGTTAAAAAAAGGTTAAAAAAGCACCCACTAACAAAAATGTTATAATTATTCATTTATTTCTATCACACTTAAAACACATCGCATTCGTTTCAGGCAAACTATTTATATATATACTTTATCGCATATTACTGTTTATGCAGATTATGCGATTGTAATTTGCGCATCTTAGATATTAACTTTTTTCAGTTACCTCTTTCGTCTACCAATACTTACGATCCGAAAATCGGATTTACCCTTACTTGGCCGGGAAAAATCATATTACCGCCCGCTTACAGTTGCAAATTAACAAAAGGAGACGATTTCGTAGACATTTTAGTGTTAATACATGAGGCCAGTAAGTAAGGGATTTTTTTAAAAAATAAATCTACTGGTGATGGTGCTTGAGATTGTTCCTATGCCTCTTCTTCTCTTACTTCTAATCTAGCGTCTCAAATGGCTTTTGTGATCGTTCAAAATACATGTACTCAAAATATGTAAAGGGTTTTATTTTGTACACAATTAATAACAATTCCATAAAATCGAAAGTTTGTCGATATTTGTATACTTATAATGCTGAAAATGCTAACTAGTGAAACATCGACAAATAACATCAAAGGTTAAATATTGCACTCACAGGTTTAAATAAAGATAAAACCTCTAATTAACCGTATGGAAAGCAAAATGAATCTATTTTATTTTTGTTTGTGCTTCCTCTTGTTTAATTTTATTGTTTATTATTAACTATCATAATAATCAAAACATTTTCATCAAATTATTCTAACGACTATAATTTAAAAATTAGAATAACAAAAAGATAACAAGCAAAAAAAAATCATGTAAAGTAAATACAATAAGTGTGAAGTGAGATTGTTTTGATAAAGTGAATTCGTTTTTGTTTAATAACGAGCAATTTTGTACAGCTTTTAGCAAACTTTCGATAAAAGTGTGACGATATTGATTCTAACAGTAAAGGATTTATTTAGTCAAAGACATTATTTTAAAGTTACTTAAAATTTATGATCGAGATTATGATTATGAATGCAGACCACCTCGAAAAGGTAATTTGCAGCAGTACCATTTCTAATGGATTTGATAACACAATATGTGACGTGCAATATAAATAAATGCGACATTTCCTGTTCTCAAAGTTCTTTTAAGCTTTTAACCAAAAAATAAACGCCAACGTGCGATATTATTGATAGAAATAGCGAGTTTCAACAAAGGTTTTTTAAAGTTTAAAGGTCTATGTTGAAAGGTGTAAATCTCTTTAACTATTACATATGTTAAATTTATTATTATCTGATACTAGTTTCGCCTTGATTTAACCATCATCAGCCAGAATCTATACAAAGTGAGCACTTATATAAAGAATTATACAAATTCAATTTTAAAATGGTGCTTACAGTCAACAATTTAAAGCTTCATGGAGGTGATATACATAATGGAGAATATTTATAAAACATGTGACATTAAATTATAAAAATATTTCAAAATGTGTTTAAGGTTAAGCTAGTAAATTTGCTTTAAAATATTAAAATGAATGGAAATGTTAATTAATGGTATTAAATATGAAAAGGTGTGGCAGTTTTATGAAAAGGCTAAATTGAAAGCTGCAAAGATTTTAAAAATAAATATCGAAAACACGCATTTTAGGGTTCTGGTTAAGGGAAAACAGGAAGGAACGTGAACTAAATGGTTTTGACATGTTTCAACTTTGCTTTTTAAAACTACTACTTTCATAATTGTTTCCTTTTCGACTACAACGTTTGTTGTTTTTCGTGACTTAGTCAGATGTATTCAAAGACAGTTAACAATATTGTGGAACCAAATGGGAACCTTCCGGTAGATAGGTGGTAAGTACCAAATTGAGGATGTGACAATGATAACTGGAACAGCAAAAATAAGTTTCCGAGAAAATCACAATTTTTGTTTTTGTTAATTTATGTCATGTTCATTATTAGTTTAAGATAAATATGTTGAAGTGGCATTTTTCATTAGTCTACTGATCAAAAGTTATGGAAGTAGTATTCTGCTAACCATAGGTATTTGCTTATTGTAATAAAGAAAAATTAACGAAAATATCTTATAAGGGGACATTACATTATAATTTTTTTTTTGACAAAGATCTTCGATAAAAGATATTTGAGAAAGAACGTTGATAGGGTGATAAGTTTTATTAAGAGATAGAAATCTTTCATAAAAGTTTTACAAAAGTCTTTTGTCAAAGATATTTGTTAAAAGATCTGATTGATGACTTTAACAGTTTGCTTTATACCACTGTCAAATCGTTAAAATTTATACATTAACCCCAGATTTCGGTAATTCAGACATTTTAGAACTGTTTTCTGGTCATTTCAAATGATGATAGCTTGATTTAGATGCTTAGTATGAAATAGGAAAGCGCCATTGGTAAATAAGAAAAGAGAAACAGAAACTTCAGTATTTACCGATACACAAATTTCAATTGACATTTTTTCTGTAACAATTTTGCCAACCCAACAGTTATGCATTTTTCTAAATTCTCCGATAATTGGCGCCAGTGGTGAACACGTGCCACCACATGCAATTCATGATTCGACAGATCATATGAAGCAAACTGTCAGATTGATAAAGCAGGTCGTGCATTTATGTAACCAGAAACATTCCAGCGAGATAATAGATAAGACTAAGACGAATGAAGAATAGTAACTTTATGACAATTAAATTAAAGAGAAATATTAATCGCAAGAAACTGCGAGGACACCTGATGTAATGTTAATCTTGATTTGGGTATAGCCAAATCACCCTAATATCTGGTATTCCTAAAATTCAGCCACTCTATGAAATCGATAATATACCTAGTGTGGTGATAAAGTAAGAAACGAAATCATAATTACGTTATTTAATGTTTTCAAGCAAAACGCTTGGACAGATCAATTTAATTTTTTAATTAACCACATTATAGCATACAAATTCTACTATGATGTCATATATTTTTCACGATGACGTCATCACTGGCTTTTTAAATGACACCCCTATTTTTTGCTGTTTTTTATAGATGGTTCCAATTACATTCCATTAAAAATGATGGTGTAAAATAAAAATTCAAAAATAACACATTTAACGTAAGAAATAAAAATGTAATTTTAATGGAGAAAAATCTTAATTAACTCCCTAAAACAAACAAAATGTAAATGTTCAAACTGCTCTCCGTCAAACATTTAGCACTGATCGATACGACTGTAAACAGTTTCTACACTTCGCTCGCGGACTTCCAGGAGTAATGTTCTTGAGCAACTTCAGAGCAAAAGAGTGGTCCACGTAATTTTTGCTCGTAATGTAAGGTAAACATTTCTCAGACAGTGATAGCACGAAAAGACAGCAAAGTATTTTCGAAAAAGTTCAGAAAGTATTGTAGTAACTTACTGCTATAGTCTTCACGAGTCTACCTGTTTCTTTCAAGTAGTTCACGAAAAGAATGAAGACGAAACAAAATTTTTAGATACACATTATAATATTGGAATTTTTGATTTGGAAAGGAATGAAAAATGTTGCAACGTGCGCCTTTCACGCCAATTTAAACACACCTTTTATATTAAATTCATGAATTAGTCTATCTATGATATCTAACCATGTTACATAGTCTATCGCAATATCTCATAACTATGTGGTCTGGCTTCATAACTCTACTGATGATCATCACTTCTGACAATAAAAATCAATAAATAAGTTTGTTGCTGGAAATCACTGACATCTAACATACACAGTGTCAAAAATAAGCCTAATATCAAAAATATGTCTGAAAGTCTTAATGAAAATAGGTTCGTAAATGTACACACTCACTCCGATGTTTTGAATTTTTTTTTAGCTTACTATAGAAGCATACAAAATTTGACGGACATGATAGTCGGACGGGGCCAGTTCTGGTGAATAAGGGAGGGTGTTCTAATAATTCGAATGCTAAATCACGAATTGTTTGCATGGCAACATGTGATTTATGTGTATGGGCATTGCCCTGCAAAAACAAAACCCCTTTGGACAACTTGCCGCGTCTTCTCTTCTTAACTTCTTGTCGTGGTGTGCTCAGTAACGTCGAATAATAATTCCCAATTATTGTCCTACCCTTATCCAGAGAATCAATCATGATGACTCCATGGTAATCCCAAAAAAACTGAAGCAAGAACTTTTCCAGCAGATTTTTGAAATTTGGAGAACCAGACTATCTCCATTAGATCGATTATTGTTTTGTTTCTGGGACGTGGAAATGTTCCCAAGTTTTATCCATAGTAGCAATACGGCTTAAGAAGTCTGCATCTTTATCAAGCCGAGCACAGATCTAACGCGATGCTCCCACCTTTGCACGCTTCTGGTCAACATTCAGACATTTGGGGATCCATTTTACAGTAATTTTTCTCATGTTCAAATCGACGTGAACTATATGACGGACGCGTTTATATGAAATACTCAGTGCCTCAGATATTCGCTTTAGCCCAATTCGACGATCTTACAAAATCACATCAGGAACTGCATTGACATTTTCGGGGACGGACACAGGAACTGACCTTTCCGATCGGTGTTCATCTTCAATGGAAAATTTACCCCTTTTAAAGCTCGCAATCCATTTTTTCACGGTCGTATACGAAGGACATTGATTGCCAAAGGTATTAAGCATATCTTCGTAACTCTGCTTACCTCTTAACCCCTTTAAATGCAGGTAGGTACTTGATGATGGCTCGATACTAATTTTTCGATTTTCACAATTTCGATTGACATCCGTTTTTTTTTTTCAAATTTAATTACACAAATTTGGTTTGACTTTTTGACGTGATACTTTACACTGACATTTCCAATATGTCATTTTTCGTTGCTATGGTATTGACTAGATACCAATACACTTTTCTTTATACTAGTTAACGAAGACTGTCTTTATAATTAAATTAATTTAATAATTATTCATACGTTGCCATAAAAAAAGTGTTAGATATTTTTGGTAAGTCTATTTATTCCACCATCGAATTTTCCGACATACAGTTCATATATAATTATGCTAATGCAAATACCAAAGAAGGGGATCGTTTTTTACGCTCATCCCAATCACCATCGTTCTAAGATTTTGTCAAACATTGCGTAATATCCTTCCATTTAGGAAACAATTCCATAAATTCGAGAGCCTAGTATTAGTATCCACCCTAAATCATAAAGACTAAGGCAATTTTGGTACCAATAGATCAGCCAAGGTAGAAATTAACCATTCTCTGGTTTGGGGAATCCCTCATAGAAAAAAACTATACCCCTCTCATGTACAATACATACAGGGCCTAAATCCACCTGATTGCCAGGCATGCTAGGTTTTCTCCCACCGGCTTCTACAAAACCATGCTGACAACTCCAATTTTACAGCCATTAATCCTTTTACTAATGAGGTCAGGTTTACTCGAAATGGAGAGCTTAGTCTATTAAATGCGGATGTGTGAGTAAAAAATCCCTATGCTACTACTTTGTCTATTCTATCTTATTGATTGAACACTTGGGTATTTTGCTTGACAAGTTACAAGAGCTTATTATTTTACTAATTCAATTATCAGTGGCTGCTCTTTTGGCATCTTCCTTTTAAAATAAATGCAATAATAAATATGGTTTTGGCGCGATTGATGCGCATTTTCCTGCAGGCGTTTCGGGAGTATTTACACGAAAGTTTTAAATAAGTAAGTGTAGAAAAGGTGCAAAATAGATCATATCCTGCAAGATCGCCTGAGTTAGATTTCCTACTTCGTGGATATTTTCAAATTTTGGTATTTATTATGCATGAAGGAATAGCCTAGGAATGATATCGAATCCAAACTGACTTTGGAACGTTTCAAAAGTGTTTGAAGATCATAGTAGCAAAGATGCCGCAGCATCTGCAGTTTTTATTAATAATGTAGATTGTTGCACATAAACCATTCATTAAGACTTTTCTGCATATTTTGGGCAAAACTGTACCGTTTCGAGGTTTGTAACACTTTTCCTCGCGAACTGTACATGAGTCTTTAATAACGTTTTGTGTAATGCGGTTTTGAGAATAATTAGGTAGATTTTGGTGGAGGCGATGGTAGAATCAGTGTTTTCCTTTTTTTTTCAGTACAGTATATTATACAATTATGCACACCAATAACAAATCATTTCTAACTTATTAAATTTATTTTGTCAAAAAAAAAAGTTCACTTCCATGTGGAAGTTTGAAGCTCATCTCTTAACGCTATAAAACCGGCACACCATTTTTTCTTAACTAACAAGAACTCGATCTTGCTGGATTTCAACTCTTTCGCATTTCTTCCTCGTGTTTCTTGTAACAACCTCTACGTAACCGCCATATCGTCAACGTTTAATGTGCACTCCCCTACGTTTTTTTATGTACAGAAATGTATGATGATGTAAAAGAACCTATACTACGCAAATTGGCCGAAACAGCCTATAACGTGGAGGGCGAGAGTTTACAATTAAAATGCGAGGTAGAAGCTCAGGAAGGACAGTTTATCGAATTCTCTTGGAGACAAAATGGCGTCGAAATTACTAAGGTACGTAGGTAATCATAAAGATATGCAGCAGATCCTCGATTGTTTCTTTTTTTCTTAAAAGTACATTGAAATTTCTTTTCTAGGATAACAAGGGTAGATACAATGTTACAACTAGCCCTACTTCTTCCGTACTGACAGTTAACGATATTACAATTGACGGTGATCAGGGAAACTACACTTGTCACGTTACAGACGGTGACAATCACGCTCAAACAAGTTTGATGGTGTCAATTCTACGTAAGGATCAACGTGGAAACGCACAGCATTTGTAAAGCAGTGGCATACGATACAATTCTTGAAAACAATCAAAATGCGTGGTAATTCACGAAATATAAAGGTTCAAGTCACTAGGACCATGCCTTTTGGTTGTCTTTTACTATACATAATTATTCAAAACATTATTAATATATTATACATATACTTATATCCAAAAATTATAAAAACATAATAGAGCATATCATATTTAATTAAGTTGGTATTAATTTATCCTGCCGCAGAACATCAGTGCATTTTTTTATTAAGTAGACCTTGTTTCGATAGTAAAGGATATACACCAAGATTGTGTGAAATATGACATCAATCATACCCAATCAAATTATCAGTAATTGTGGCTTAACAACAAAGAACTGGTTATCAATATTTGCGCATTGCGACGAACCATATGCAACACTGAAATGCGCGCTGTGTGCTTAAAAAAGGTTCGCTAGACAGCCAACCGCAATCTCTAAAAATGGCAGAATCCAAACGGTGGCATTGCATTATTGTTTGCTATTTTTAATAAAAATAGTTCCTAATATGTTCTTATATTTTCTAGTTTAGAGATAATTAAAGAAACTTTCACTTTAAACGATACAGAACTGCAATCTTGAAAAAGCTTTAATTTCGATTTCTTAGTACATGCAATGTATACGACGATTTTAATTCAAAACCTTAACACGTAAAAAAAAAAACAGTGTACAACATGGAAACGTCGTCTGTTTTCCACATTTAAATATGGCGGACACCTTTTCTCACCTCCGCGTCTGTCACAATGCGCGTTCCAGTGCTGTATATTGTTCTTTGATCCCAACATGCACTCTTTACTATTGAAACGAGTTATATATACTCTTAACACACAAGGATGTTCATTGCATTTTACTATACCGACTGGATATTAGCCCTATGCAGAAAGCCGCAGCTAAATGCGATAATGAAGAACAATGCAGCTGTACATGCTCCCTGTATCGCTGTAACCCAATCACTTTACCACACGTTATTATTATCTATTATCGCATTTACCTGTGGTTTTCTGTATAGTTATCGAATTGATTACTGCTTTACAAATGCAAATTTATTATACAAGAACAATCTGAAGTAACGAAACGCTTGGGAAACATATATACGCCCTCTGTAATTCACAGGCAAATAATATCAAACACCGACCGATCGAAAAAGACTCCAAATCCTATATTATCACATTATTTAGTTCCAGTATGGAATTAGCAGTACAGATTCACTAGATTTCTATTGTCAAACACGTGAGTCACTTTGAACTATTCTTCTCGTGCAACTCTAGTGCACTATTAAATTAATGTTGGTGAATATTATATTGGTTAACTTCATTCGAAACAATGGTTGTAAATATTGATATGAACTAACGAGCAAATTAGGGTATTATCAGTACCACGTCAGGACAACTTTTTTCGATCGCTCAGTACTATAAAATGGCAATTAGAATTGTGTTCAAGGGCTCAATAAAAATAGAAAATTGAATAGTCGCGAAATCGTTTCGTTACTTGAAACTATTCTAGTACTTTCATATACAGGGTCTTGTCAATCAAGCTGTTTTGGAACATTGCTGTCAAAAATAGTTCCTTCAACATTGATTAATTTAGGGAGGATATAACTTTCAAGTACAACTTACAATAAGAAACAATATAGTATTTTTTGTAAATTTAATGGCGCTTTAATTAAAACATTAAATTCTCTACAAAATATGTAAAGAGTGAGGACGCGCGGGTTGGAACAAATTCATTTAAAATTCAGGGATTTTTTTTTTTTTGTAAAAACCGCTCGGACACGTCGATTTTTGTTTTTAGCTTCGAGTTATATGTATACAGTGTGGTCCAAGAAACACGTCACGATCACAAACTACAATTTTTCAAATGGAAACGTTGAGGTAACATTTTGTCTGAATGGACGCAAAATTGCCAATATTGGGCACCAGAAAACCCCCACTGGAGTATGGAAAATCACAATACCCTCAAAAAGTAAATGTATGGGTCGGAATTGTGGGTACTTCAATTGTGGGCCCCTATTTTATTGCGGGGACACTTAATTCTGAAAATTATTTAATGATTATTTAAGGGGGTCGGTGCTCATTGTTATTTACTAGGAAAAATTGAATTCTTTATGTTCCTTTTTCTCAGTTGTTAATTAACGTATTGTCATTTTTCTTTTTTTAATATGTACAGACTGTTCCATCCAAGACTGTATCTTTGATTACACCTCTATTTTTGATTTTAAGAAATAGTGTTTTATACAAAACTTAGAATTTAATACTCCATAACCTAAAAATATTTTTGACTATACAGGCTGTTCCAAAAGTAGAAAACGCATACTTACCCCGTTATTTTAAACGGAACACCCTGTATATTATTTAATTTTTGAATTCTAAAAAGAAAAATAACATCACTTATATAAGCTCTATTATAAGTCTATCTTTAATAATAACGCTGTTATTTGCGCTTTTGTAAAAAGGGGGTCTCGTCGTAACTTTTTTTTGTAGGGCATATATACGTATATGAGGAGGGTGATGTTACACTGCGACCTAAAAGATCTATTGTGTCCCCTATTCTTGCTGTTTTACAGCTTTCCTTCTAATCCAATTTCTTTCAGAAAGTGTAGGATATCAGAAGGCCCCAGATTAGGTAACCTCCCTCTTCGATTTCACATGTTCCCAGGTACAACGCCCTTGAGTTGCACAGTGCTTGGAGTGGAGACGGATGGACTGTCATCCTGTTCTCCACAACACCTACATTCAGATTCCTTTGCGAATCCAAGATTACTTAGGTGTCCTTTTAGTTTACAATGGCCTGAAAGTATTCCTGTTAATGTGCGAACATTGTTCTCACTCAGGTTGATGCATTCTGTAAGCCTCTTCTGGTTATAAGTTCCCAGAAGAATTTTACTTTGCCTCATTCGCCGGAGGTTCTCCCAATAATTAGATTTTCTCTCCTCCATTTTTCTTTTCAGTTTCTTCAGTATTGTACTGCTACTTACGCCCCCTCCCTCCCTCCAAACGGGTTCAGGCTCTACAGAAGGTATTCCTTTTTGCTATATTACCCGTTATTTCGTTTGCTTCCAGTCCTGTATGACTCAGAACCCACAGGAGGGGAGCTTTATTCCGTTTGCCTTGCTCATTTGAGTTTCCTAGGCATTGCCAGACCATCTTGGAACTGGTTTCATTTGAGCACAGCGCCTTGACTATCAAACATGATGATAATCTCCTACTTTCGATAATTTCTATTAATATTGAACTAGACACATCTTTCAATAGCATGTATTTCCGCCACAGGGAGATTATTTTATTCCTTTTATCTACCTGGTTTAATTTTTCTAAGCATTCCAATACCATTTTAGAACTAATTTCGTGTGAGATCAGCGCCTTGATGGCTGCTTGACTATCAGAAATAATCTTCTGCTTTCGGCAATTCCTATCAATACTGAACTGGACGCATGATTGTTTCAACAGCGTGTATTTCCACTCGGAAGGTACTTGGGTATTTTTCCAAGCTTTCGAAATACTTGGTTCTAGGCCCATACATTCCTATTCTAGTTCCCTTTGCCGTTTTAGAGCCATAAATGTACCATTTGATAGCATTTCTATTCAATTTCGAGACGGTGTTATGATTCCACTCGTTCGTGTTATTGAGCTTTGTGATGAATGCCTTCACAAAGCTGAATTTTTTTTGACATGTCGTCCCGGGGCATACCCCAGATTTGATCGCCATCAGGAGATTGAGGCCTATGCCTAATCGTTCCTTCCTTGACCATTCTGAGAGTGGCTCTTTTTTCCACGCCCTCCACCACAATATGGAGAGGGGTAAGATCTAATACTACCTCGATAGCTGCTGTTGGGCAAGTTCTCATAGCCCCAGTTATGCATACGCATGCTAATCTTTGCACTCTGGACCATACTGCATATTAAAATCGACGTATCCGAGCGTTTTTTCCAAAGAAAACAAACCCTTGAATGTTAAATGAATTTGTTCCAACCCACGCGTCCTCACTGTATAATAGTTTAATTACAGCGCTACCAATAAGTTAGGCAATTTATATAAAAATGAAAAAGGGACGAGAAAAATACATAAGAATGGAATCAATTTAGAAATCTCCTTTAAATGGAATCGTTGGTGTGAATACATTACACATACTAAAAAATTAATAATTTTTTAGTGGGCTTCCAAATTTTGTACGCTTTAACAGCGTAGAAAGGCCCTGTATTTTCTTCTTACATGAAATAGTTTTTTTTTTGCGCGGGCCGATTAAAAAATAATAATTGTATTGAATTTTATAGGACAGGGCGAGCATTTTCTCTATCTATCAGAGAGTAACGACATCCATGTAGCATCTTGCGAAGCACCCTGTAAGGAGCCTATCTTTCTCAACATCAACGTCACCTCATATCCAACAGCGAAAATTTCTTGGTAAGGGTGTATGGTGTATTTTAAAGCTGCAACTATCTTTTAGTAGCTTTGTTCATTAGTTAATCCCTTCAAGTTTACTGTTTTCCTCTTCTACGTATTACATTTCTTGTTGTTTTATATCCGCATCATTTAACAAGTTAAAACAATAATGTGAAGAAGTTTCAGCATGTTTACGTACAAACTCTGCAAAGTAGACGCATAAAGAATTCGCTTTTAAGTATTTGAATACCTAACATACTTACTACAGGTGCATTAAATTTAAAGCATGAGCTCAACTTTGTGTAATTGTCAAACCTAGTCCTTTCATAGACGTTTTTGGATTTTCAATCGAAGAGAATATTTTTGGGTAATGTTGGAGCCGATAGTTAACTTTGAATTTTTAGAAACACAAAACGAATTCAACTCGATGCCTTCACGATTAAATTAAAAATTGTATAACTGACAAGGGTAGATCCCGAAACCGAAAAGTCAAAAATTTATGAAACTTTGTAAACACGTATTTCACATATAGATATGTACTACACCATTTTTCTTTTCTGCCGAAAAACACTGAGAAAAGTAAATTTTTGAAAAGTTTTGGTGCACCACGGATTTTAAAGAGTGACAATCGCCGTGAATTATGGCTTGAATATGTCATCGTGCATGGTCGTCCCCGTCACCTTCAAAGCCGGGGGAGTGCAGTAATCAGGATATCGAAAATATGATCAGGATCTGGATTGCAGATAACTCCACAAGTTGGATAAATGGACTATATTCCGTATAATAACAAAAAATACTTCTCATCGTCGAATTATTTATTGGCCGATCACCCTGTAAGGCTCCTTTTAGGCATGAACCGCGTGTGGGATTCACAGCATCAAATATTCCTAGAGAAATCTTGGACCGTGTCTTAACAGAAAGGGATGCAGAATACTTCGTAAATCACACCAAGATCAAACAAATGAATCGAAGTCAGAATACGATGTGATATTGCAAGCTCGCTATACACTTGTTCTAGAATTCTGTTGAAAATAAACCTGCAGAAGTGATTGACTCTCTTCCGGTTGACCGGAAATGGCCCTCAACTTTGTTATTTTTAATAGAATGATATATTTTTTTATTCATTTTTGGATTCTACGACCATAAATACGTCAGTCTCATTAGCTATTCCTATAACATGTTGCCGTTTTTTCAGTTATTTAAGTTTTTCTTTTTTTTTCATAATCATTGCATCATTGAGCATTTATTACATACAATTAATATCTCGGTTAATGCTGCAAGTAGAGATTTCAAATTTGTTATGTTATGAATGTAGATATAACTAAGAAATGGTACCCACACTTCACATTCTAACATACAGGATGTTAAAAACTGAGGAACAAAGTGACACATGTTCAAATGCAGAAAACTCTTTTTTTTTAAATAGAACGCCCTCCATTTTAATTCGAAATTAGAAAGTAAATATCGTCCTCTATCATTTTATATCAGCATTCCCTATACCTATCTTTAATAGATTTTGAAATATGAGCGACTTTTTGTTAAACAGACTAACTAGCCCTATCTTTAAATGTTTGTAGCTAGCTCTGAATGGGGTTAATGTCAAATTCATATATTATTCTTTGAGTAACCGTACGAGAATATCGCTGTTTGAATATATATTGCTATTAATATTGCTTTGTACAAAAGTGTAATTACGATGATATACATAAACACTTATGATTAGCCAATGAATTTGACATTAATCCCATTCAGAGCCAGCTACAAACATTTAAAGATAGGGCTAATTAGTCTGTTTAACAAAAATTCGCTCATATCTCAAAATCTATTAAAGATAGGTATAGAAAATGCTGATATAAAATGATAGGGGACGATATTTACTTTCTAATTATGAATTAAAATACTGAGTGTTCTGTTTAAAAAAATGGAGTTTTCTGCATTTGAAAATGTCACCTTGTTCTTCATTCATAACATAGCAAATCTGGAGTATCTACATGCAGTATTAAACCAGATATTAATTTCTGAATGATGCAATGATTATTACTAAAAAAAGAAAAACTTAAATAACTCAAAAACGAAAACATGTAACTATAGGAATAGCTAATGAAGACTGACGTATTTATGGTAGTAGCATCTAAAAATGAATAAAAAAAATTATATCATTCTATTTAAAATAACAAAATTGACGTCCATTTCCGGTCAACCGGAAGTGATACTTCGGTTATAGTATTTCATATTTATAGATCCAATCGAAGAGATAATGATGCCAAAATCTCAAATATAAGTAAATAATAAAACATCATAATTTTTTAATGAAAATTACTTACTTATCTCATTCAGCATATTTTCTTTACAAAAGCATGTTTACTATTTACTGAACTATAGTGTAGCTTCCTTGGATAAGCTACATTTTTTAGATGAAAGACAATCTAATCTAATGAAAAAAATACAGTAAATGTTTATTTTCCTGTCTGCTTGATAAACTTTATTCAAACAAATATTTGCTTTAATCTATATCTCTTACCGTTAGCGAATTATCGCATAGAAGTGGGAAATTAGCAAATTTCAAAAATTTATTTCTCTCAAAGTGTTTTTTTTTCGCAGTAAAACACTACGTACCTATATGTATGTGATTTACATATTGCCAAACTTTCATAATTTTTTGAGTTTCCGGGTTTGGAATCTTCCCTTGTGAGAATAGCTGTTTGTTTTAATGCATTCTAACCGCTATTTTCGGCTGTAACAACTTAGTGTTCAACCGCTGTAAACTTTCAGGTACAATAACGACAAACGTAAAATTCATAGCGGTGGCACTAAATATTCTATAACAAATAAGATAAAGGAGAGCGAAAGCGTTCTAGTGATTAACAATGCCAATATAAAAGATGCCGGCACCTACACCATAAGTGCTACTAACACTTACACTACGAAAAATTTGTCAATCGACTTGGTAGTATACGGTAATTCTTTATATATATCTCCTGGTTCATTATTCAGTGTCAGTGTTCATGCCTTTTAGACAAACCGAACATTAAAATCGCAAAGAATAACTTTCATTTGCCTGAAGCGGACGAGATAGTCAAATGTGAAGTCACGGGAAATCCTCCTCCAACAGTGGAATTGGAATTTAAACATTGCATCGATGAGAGTTGCAGCTATGAATTGGTTAGTTTCGAAAACATAACTTTTTCCAAAGTTATTTTTTTTTTTTTGCTTTCAGCTTGAATCCAGTCAACATATACATGGGAATGTGTACATCTCCACAGCGTTGGTGAAAGCTAGTCAATCCGGTTATGTCAAGTGTAACGCAAGAAATGAGCGTGGAATAGATGAGCAAATTGTAGATTATACCGTTACAGGTGGGTAAACTTAAATCTTCAATCCAAAAAAAAAACATACGATATGATCATATCAAATATGAAGAAATGCACATTTGTATGTTTTAGACGTGAAAGACGGCTTTCAAGTGATAATTCTTGAAAACGATGTAGAAATCTTCGACTCCAAGAACATTAAACTGGCTGTGGGAGATAGAGTAACTTTTGAATGTTTAGTATCAGCGCAGAATTATTCAGATAATATCCAATGGTATCGGAACGACACGCCAATAAATTTCGAAGGTAAATTGAAATAAATTATACACATTATACGTACCTAGGTGCTGAGCTTAATATTCCACATTTTATTTTCTATTTCTATTTCTATTTTGCATAAGAGATTCGTCAATGATTGAAACAAGGATGTTCATATCTAGCAATTGTATTGTATCCAATCAACGTTTGGCTCATATTACCAGCTCCTTCAAAAGTTTTCTAGAAACTCTCTTTAGAAAAATTTTTAGAATACTTCTAAAGAAGTTGACATATAGTATGATCAGCGATATTTCAAGTGAAAAAGCAACAAAGAGATAACACCTGAAAGACATATCTACTGTGTAATATAACCCCTACCTCCAAACCTATTACTTTTAAAAAGTATCGGCTGTGGAAAGGCTCTAAGTTGGGCAGATTTCATATCCTCTCAAATTTAATTAGACAATTTGAGAAAACATGGAAGGCCTTCAAGGTTCTTAGCTTCTACCTTTCACACTATTTGGTTCCACTTTTTTCCGATTTTTATTTTTTCTTCCTACGTATTTATGCCTACTGTACTTATGTCCGCCTTCACTTCTTCAAGCCATTTTTGTTTGTTTTTCCTCTTCTTCTCACGCGTTCATTACCCATTGTTGTTCCTATTATACGTGAATGATCTATCAGAGGTCTGCTCACATAAAATACATTCACCCATATCTTTGTCTTCGTATTTCTGCAGTCTTTTTCACATTAACATATACTATGTCTAAATGTGCAATGTAATTTTTTTATTGCATCTTGCCGTCTTTCTTTTAAAATAACTAAATAAGCACGCTGCTCCCATCTTTAAGCATTTTTGCTTCTTTGAGCACACTTTGTAGCAGCTTGCTTATCTTCTATTCCAATTTCTGCTCTTCTTTTTTTAATACTTCTGCAGAAATCCCGCTTTCTCCTGCACTTTTTTTTTAATTCTTCAAATATGTGTGATTTGTTCTGGTTATACATTTTCAGAAGATTATTGGCTCTATTTTATATGAAATATGAAAAAAATATGTGAAGTCCTTTCCAATCGGGGGTTTTTACATATTTTCTTTGCACTCGGTTTAATACATACAAGCTTTGTCCTGCTCCATTTTAATATGTGTGTGTGCGTTCTTATACTTTTCATTAATTTTAAATTCGTATATCATTTTACTTTTATCATTTTTTATCCATACACTGTTCTATCAGATGTCTTTAACAAATTACGGACCTGTTTTATCATATATTTTTTGAACGATGTATCTTTTTCTGAAGATGGTCCCAGGCCGAAACTTGTAAAAGATGATTTTTAAATAAAACCCAACAAATTTTCGAAAAGTTCATGCTTCCAAGCTGAAAATAGTCATTTCTTAATGAATTCAATGTGCTGAACACGAAAATGACTAAGAAAAAGCTGAATTGGCTACGGGTTTTCTGCAAAATGTACGCATATTTCAGAAAAAGTGTACTTATGTCAATATTATAATACATGGTAAGAAAACATTAGTCTGCTTCTGGCTTTCGACTTCTTTTGGCCTGCCGTTTGTAGTGGACTTGTGGAGCATCTCTACTGATTGTCCAACAATAGTCAGCTAGCATTGACGTAGACCATTTGCCTTGGTACCGTTGCTCCATGGTGGCAATGTCCTGATGAAAGCGTTCGCCGTGCTCATCGCTGACCTGCCCGCAGTTATCAAAAAAGAAATCTAAGTGGGAATCAAGAAAGTGGATCTTTAAGGACATATTGCAGCCGAATTCATGAAACAAAGCCAACATATCCTCAACCAGACACTTGTAATTTCTGCCTTGTCATTCCCAGGAAGTTTGCTGCCACTTGATAGAATGCATCCCAAACCTGTTTTCTTTACCTTGAAGAAGTTCCTCAAACTTGGGGTCTCGGAAGAGCTGTCTAATTTGAGGCCCCACAAAGATGCCCTCTTTAATTTTGGCTTCACTGAGTCGAGGGAATTTTTCATGCAGGTACTTGAATGCTGGTCCATTCTTATCCATGGCTTTTACCAAGTTTTTGACAAGACCGAGCTTGATGTGTAAAGGAGGAATGATGATTTTGTGTGCTGTGCCAATGGTGGGTGCTGTACATTCGTTTCTCCAGGCTTAAAAAATGCTCTCGGAGGCCAGTCTTTCTTGATGTAGTGCAAATCGATTGCTCTGCTGTCCCACAGACAAAGAAAACAGCAGTACTTTGTATATCCCTGCTCCAAACCCATCAACAGAGATACTACCTTCATGTCAGAACATATCTGCCAGCCATACTTGCTGTAGTTAATCGTCTCCAGTAGCTGCTTTAGATTGCCGTAAGTCTCCTTCATGTAGGCCGCATGTGCAATAGGTATGGATGGAAACTGGTTCCCATTATTCAACAAAACCGCCTTTAGGCTCAGTTTTGAAGCGTCTATATACAGCCGCCATTCGTGGGGATCATGTGCAATACCGAGAGCTTGTAGTAGACCATCAATATCGCAGCAGAATACAAGGCTTTCTTCTTTCTTAAAGAAAGATTCGAAGAGCTGATGGCGAGTGCGAAATGAAGTCACTCGGACATTCTGTTCCAGAAGATTCCACTGTCGAAGTCTTGAGGCCAGTATCTCCGCTTTGCTTTTCGACAGATCCAAATCGCGAACAAGATCGTTCATTTCATCCTGGGTAATTTTATGTGGTGCAGATGTTTCGTCAAAGCACGAAAAGTTATCATCCTTACTGCCACGTTGAGGAGAACTCGCCGACGCATGGCCATCCTCATCGTCTGAACTGATAGAAAAATCTGTAGGAGGTTCTGGAATTGGGAGTCCTTCGCCATGAGAGACAGGTCGCACAGCAGATGGTATGTTAGGGTATTCAACTGTCCATTTCTTCTTCTTGGTGATGCCTCCAGAAGCTGGTGGTACCATACAGAAATAACAGTCGTCAACGTGATTGGTGGGCTCCCTCCAAATCATGGGCACAGCAAATGGCATTGCCTTTCTATTGCCATTAAGCCACTGTGAAAGATTTACGGCACAAGTGCGGCAGCATACGTGTGGGGCCCAGTCTTTGTCCTGGTCGCCTATCTGGTCGACATCTTTGGTCGCAACCAAAATACAAATGATACGCTTTCTTAACTGTTGCACTGATGTTCTTTTTCTGTGCAGCAAATGTCACTTCTCCGCAAATATAACAGAAGTTATTTGCACTATTAACACAGTTACGAGGCATTGCTACTGTTTAGTTACTTTACACTATAGCAATCACTTGTGTATGCTAGAGCTTCGAAAAATATGCGCGAATGAACGGACATTGCACGAGTTAATTGTCACGTCGGCCATTTATAAATATACTATAATTAGCTATTGCTTGATATTGCGCAATCAATTTCGCAACACTCTCAATGGAAACTTACAGCAAATGCTGCATTAACTTCTTTGCATGAAGGGGTGATGCAATATGACGCAAAATTTCGTAATTTCTCACTAAATTGCATTACATTATGCAATAGCATCTATACAATGGACAAAACGTCAATATCTCTGGAACGTGAGCCAATCAACTTTTTTCAATGTGATATTCGTGTTCAGCACGTTGAATTCATTCGGGATTGGGTACTTTCACCTAAGAAGCAATTTCACTGTTGATCAGTGTTATCAGACATTGTGATAATTTCTTGTTGCCGATAGTTTCTATCTATAATAAAGTAGATGCATCTTAAAATAGCGTCTGTTTCTGTGTGAAACATACTCAGGTATTTGTTCAAGCTTCCAAAATATTTCATATTTTCATCAAACTGCGGAGAAGAGTCAGATCTAGTAACACTTCAATCAATATCTCCCGTTGGACAGGTTCTCAATGCACCAGTTATGCACACACAGGCTAATCTTTGCTCTTTAGAGAAGCAAGTTCTCGCAATAGTCTGATTAATTATTCTGCTCCATGACACTGACCTCTAAGGGATGATCGATCTCACTATTGTTGTGTACATCCAACGCAGTATTTTTAGGTGGTATCCAATCTTTTTAATCCAAGATTTTATTTCCTTAGTTAGTGGTTTCATCAAACGCCTCTCCATGTGAGGTTTGACTAATTTCAGTCCCAATTCTAATAGATATTTCCTCCTGACGCATTTTATGGTTACCTTTAAAAAAAATCCATTGAGTTGATATCTGCCTGAAGTATTCCATAAAACTACTTTAGTGGCCATCTATTCGAGTTTTGCGACATACAGTATAAGCGTGTACCATCTTGTCGAAGATGTCAATTCCACTTTTTGTAGAGTTATAGAAATTTATTACTTCAGGCTTCTTATTAGATGCATCAATGCTTTTATCGAAATGAAGTAAAAGAATAAAAGAGTTAGTAAAAAAAACTAAAATAACAGAAACTAAGGTTTTGTTATGATCAAAACCAAATTGAGATGAAAAAACTGGCTTACTTTTATTAGGAAGAAAGCAAAGTGGGATTTCTCTTTTATTTTTTCTTTCTCGAGTTACAACAATCGTAAGCTTGTAGTTTGCAAGCATGGATTCGGCTAAAGGGATAGAGGTAAACCAATTATCCATGGTAATATTCCAGTTGGTACCATGAATAGATTGAGACAATGTTTTAATGTAGTACACAGGAAGTATATTTTGAGTAGGGCGAGCTTCTTTTCCAATATAAGGTATAGCGCTTATCATATAAAACGTACGGGCATCACACATGGTAATTATTTTTATTCCATATTTGTCTGACTTTGATGCAATATAAACACGAAACGGACAATTACCACGAAAACCCAGCAGTTGCGCATCAATAGTACAATATTCATGAGGAATACAGTACTCGGTACAATGAGAAATAAATGAAGTCCAAAGGTAATGAATTGAAGCAAATTTATTCTGAGGATCTCTAGTTGCCCAGTGGTCAAAGCGCAAACATGTTATAAGAAACTCAAAACGTGCCTTAGACATTATGCATTTATACAAGCTGATTCAAATTAAGTGCGCATCATTGCTATCTCTGTTATTACTGATTCTAGAAAGTAGGTTAAATTGGCAAAGTATTAGGGTTTTTAACGCTGATTAATATGCAATATACGAAAAAACAATTGAATGACGCATCTCCAAGAAATTTTGACATTTATATATTTTTTTAATTGAACACCTTGTATATTATAGTAAATATAAATAGGAAAACTGATTTACTGTAACAAATTTCTGGGAGAAATTTTTCAAAGAAAAATTAATCCCAAGCAGGCTAATTACAACAAGCAATGGAAAAAACTGAAGGGGGGAATGTTATATAACCTCATATAAGATTACATTAAAGCACATAAATTGTGGTAATTTTAAAGAGTGCTTGAGTTTAAGCGTAACCCCGGTTAGTATTCCAAGGTTAATTTTGGAAAGTCTGCTAAAATAGTGGCTCTTATGTGTAGATCTTATGTATTGGGATTCGCTTTAAGTCTAATCGATCGACACTATCCTTTCAAAAAATTAAATTCTCTTTGAATGATGTATACGCTAAGGATACACTCAAATTTTGTTCTTGCAAATATACCCATGTCATCAGCATACTGTCGACAGGTTAATCAAGCCGCATAGGATATTATCTAGGGTGAGGCCCCGCACAATTGGGCAAACCCACTTGTAAACATCCTTTAGTTGTATGATATATTTATCGTTAGATTAATATTTCTTTTTTCTGGAAACAAAAGAAATAAAACTAATTTTAAACATTTGTCCAAGAATACACACCACACTACAGCTCGACAGTCTATTCAAGAAATCGCTCCATTTCCTTAGAGTATCTAAACCTGGATCATAATGGTACCTACAAATGTGTAATACAGGAAATAGCTTCGGGTAAATTCAAGTCCCAAGAAATAACAGTCGATGTAATCGGTAAAATTTTCATGCACAGTTTTACATAGTTTCCGTTATTAAGAAATTGTTCTTTATGTTCAGACGCATACGAACCAAAAATCATTTCAACCAACATGAATACAACTGATACACGCCTAATTTATCCGGCACCGCACAACTTTACTTGCAAATCCGAAGGAGTTCCTAAGCCGTCAGTGGCCTGGTTCAAGGACAACGTGGAAATTTTCCCTGATAATCAAAGAATTAGATTCCAGGACAGTAATCAAGTACTTTTATTCACCAATACCCAACCAAAAGATGAAGGCGTTTACACTTGCGTTGTAGAAAGTCGTATTGGTGTCGCCCGTAGAGGCACAACAGTTACATTTAAGAGTAAGTATTAGAAATTCCTCTTTTTAAAACTTACATCCACCATGGAATTTACAGACAAACCACCCCAGAATCCCTGGTTTTACGTCCTGGCTGTCATCATCATCGTTCTAATCGCTCTCCTGGCGTATCTAATCGTAAAGGTCATGAAGCAAAGGGTATGTAACTCACCAAAGATAAAACAAATGCGGCTAGATTATTTTTTTTTAACATCATAAACGTCTTACAGAAATTGAAGAAGATGTTAAGACTTGCAGGATTAGCGAATTTCGAAAAGGGTGCAGTGGAGTGCATTAATCCAGAGCTTGGAATTGATGATCAAGCTGAACTGCTGCCATACGATAAGGAATCTTGGGAAATACCTAGAGATCAAATCAAATTAGGTATGCTGATTTGTGAGAATCGCCACGAATTTTTAATGATGATTTAAAAAAAAAATTACAGGAAAACAATTAGGAGCAGGAGCTTTTGGCGTCGTGATGAAAGCGACTTTGGAGCGATACGTCGACAACGAAACGTCTATAACAGTTGCCGTCAAAATGGTGAAAAAGAATGCAGAAGATTCTTATCTTCGAGCCTTGGTTTCGGAATTGAAAATAATGGTCCATCTAGGAAAGCATTTGAACGTAGTTAACCTCATAGGCGCCTGTACCAAACACGTAACGAAGAGTAAGTAATCTCCTTGCTAGTCGTCATTCGATACTATCTCAAATATTCGTTTCTTAGGGGAACTTTATGTTGTGGTTGAATTTTGCCGATTTGGAAATCTTCACAATTATCTGCTGCGACACAGGGAAAATTTCATTAATCAAATAGATCCCGTGACTGGCAAAATCGATTACTCTATAGGAATGGAAATACTATCAAGATCCTTTTCCGTGTCCAGCAGTCACAGGTTTGCCACTCTAAAATTTAACCGTAGACAAGAAGGTAATATTCTTAATTTTGTAACTTTAGCCAAGATGGTCCTCCAAAGGATATGATGGATTACAGAAGCAACTCCAATGGTGTTGTACAAACTACCGAAGTAACCTTAGTTTCTATGTCCCCGAGCGGAAGTCAAGGTACATCTTCAGGATTATTTAATAAAATACTAGAGTACTATGAGTTATGCTTTGCAGGTGACGAGCCACTGATGAGTAACAACAGTATCCAGCCTGAGTGGAGATCGAATTATAAAGGCGATTACAAAGGCAATGTGAAGCCAATCTGCACGAAAGATTTACTCACATGGGCTTTCCAAGTGTCTCGAGGAATGGAATACTTGGCTTCGCGAAAGGTAATAATTCAAAATTTGAGTTGCACTAAGAAGTGGTACAATATATAATATTTCGCAGGTTTTACACGGTGATTTAGCCGCAAGAAATATCCTCTTGGCTGATAACAATATCGTTAAAATTTGCGATTTTGGTCTAGCTAAGAACATGTACAAGGGAAGCAATTATAAGAAAAAGAGTGATGTAAGTTTTATTATAATCAGTAAAAGAAATAGTTAATACTTTATCATTAATTTGTTTTCAGGGGCCACTTCCTGTAAAATGGATGTCCATTGAATCGATAAGAGATAAAGTGTTTTCCACACAATCTGATGTGTGGTCTTTCGGCATTGTTCTGTGGGAATTCTTTTCATTAGCTAGGACCCCTTACCCGGGTATGGAAGCGGATGAAAGGCTTTACCAAAAGTTACTGGATGGCTACAGAATGGATTCACCAATCTACGCAACTACGGATATGTAAGTAAATTAGTACATTCACCCACAGGGCTTCTAAAAATGCAATATACTTTTTTTTCAATATCGTTGGTAACTATTGCCACAGGCAACTGTATAAGCTTTTTCTGTTCTTCCTTCATATTTCATAGAAGTACCACTTTTTCTTTAAAGTTTTTTCTTATGGTACACTTCCCGAAGCACACACTAGACATCAGTGGCACTTATGGTAGCAGCAAACGACGACTACTTTGTAGTTTTATTGTATTGTCGGCTGCTGAGTGACGTTAAATTCCGAACTAGCTACTCGATCGAGCATACAAATCTGGTAGAAACCATAAGTATAAGTCAGTTAGTTATCACTGAACACAATTTTAATACATTACATACGAAAGAATCATATATAGGGCTGTTCCTTGTATATTCCTTAAAACAGCGGTCGGCAAACCACGCCTCTTTCAAAAGACAATTGCGGCTCTTTAAGTTCCCCTAAAAAAAATTAAAAGCTAGGCGAACGGGCACAAATGCACCTATTCAATTTTAAATTTAAATTTAAATAATGTCAAGTTCCTTGATACATAATTGGACACAATCCACGAATAGCGTAAATATGGCTAGCTTCAAAATTTCGCTTGAAATAGCTAAACGAGGAAAACCGTTCACAGACGGTAATTATATTAAGCAGTGTTTTATAAAAGCGTCTGCGGATCTGTTTAATGATTCTAAAAACAAAACTGAAATTAATCCTTACTGGATATAAAAGTTTCCGGGCTGATATGTTGAAAGTAGTGGAAATGCTAGATCACCCTGAAGATGCCAGCCGCAGAGTTTGGCGAAACGTCGACATCTACAAGAATTAGACCACGGCATATCAGCCCGAAAACTTTTATATCCAGTAGGGATTCTGACACCGGGTTGTGTAAGCCTATATAGATTCATTCAAAACTGAAATTGTAAAAAAATCAAAGATATTCAACTATCTGCTAAAACAGTACAAGATCGAACTATTAAAATAGGTTTAGATGTGAACAGTTGAAGGATAAAAAAACTGAGTTCGGCAATATCAATTGCTGTGAATGAGTCTTGTGACATAAAAGACACAGCGCAATTGGCACTATTTGTAAAATTTGTCTCACCTCAAGGCCATAAGGAAGAATTATTAGGATTGCTGCTATTAAACATTAATGTGAATACGATTGTTTCCATTGCAACTGATGGAGCAAAAAGCACGACTGAGATAAACAAACTATTCATTTCAATTTTAAAAAATAAAATTGACCATGAAATCTTTTCTTTTCACTGCGTAATTCACCAGGAAGCGTTTTGTACACAATCCTTTCCAAAAGAAATAGTTGACGTTATGAACTTGCTTATTAAAATTACCAATAGCATTCTAGCTAAGGCTCTCCATCATCGCCAATTTAAAGAATTGTTAGATGACATGGGTAACCACTACTCGGACTTAATGCACAATAACGTACGATGGCTTTCACGAGACAGTGTTTTAAAGTGTTTTTCCTCATGTCTGCATAAAATTATCACGTTCCTAAATAATGAACTCATTGATCATCCTGAATTAAAAGAATGGTTACAAAAGTTACAGTTTATGACTGAAGTTACAATGCATTTCAACAAACTGAATCTAAAGCTTCAAGGAAAGGGAAACACTGCATTTTCATTACTGGAAGAAGTAGTTTTTTTTTTTTTTGAAAATAAATTGCTTCTTTTGACTGAAGATATGGAGATGGGCACATTACTATATTTCCAAACCTTAAAAAAATTGATACCAGTGACTTCACAAGAACGATCAAAATGATTTGATCAGTTCAAAATAAATAAGTCTACCTTAGCTTTCATTGCGAATCCTCTTAAAGTAAACAGCAAAGAAGTAAATTTTGCTTTATTTGATATCAATGCTGGCTCATTTGAAATCCAATTGCTAGATTTAAAAAGCCTAACCAATAGCTTAGAAGAGCTACAAAAGGCAGAAATATACTTTGGTATCGCAACATAAGTGGACAGCTTTAAAAGAGATGCCAAGTCTGAGGCACTAATTTTCGATGCCTGGAATTGTCTTTCGGAATGCTATGACCAAATAGAAAAAAATGCTTTTGATCCATGAACTTAATAAAGAACAAGCTAAGAAGCCAAATAAGTCTAATCTTAAACTAAAAACTACCACTTATATGTCGGACTTACCAAAACTTTCTAGAGAAATGCAAGGTCATTGCTCGCATTGTTTTTTTAATATAGTTTCATTGTTTCTAGCGTAGTACAATATTTTGTAACATAGTAATAATATAAATAATACAAAATAATAATTAACGTCATATTGTATCTAATAAGTCCTTTCTTATACAATTCAAATTTCATGAAATCGATATTCTTATTGCGACGAACTCTTTCGGTTTGAAAGTTTGTCGGCCCCTGCCTTAAAAGAAAACTTTCAATATTGTAACGTTGCCCTTTGCCTCCTGTGTTCGCAGGACTGATTTGAAAATAAAGAAAAAGTGCATATGGCAATATTATTGTGTATTACTAACTTTGAATTGATTTGCGCGGTAATTGAGGGTGCACAGAAAACTATTATATGGAATTATTGTATTCTTAATTTTATTTTACTATTTTTAATGGCAAAACAAGCCTTTTCAATTCAATATAGGAATTGTAATCACTAAAGAAATACATGTACTAAAATTAAAGTTTATTTTATTGCCTGAAATGTTGAAAGTTGGTTTCAATAGACTGTTGAAGCTTTTGCGATGTAGTTTCAATCACTCGCTGCAGTATTTCGGGCATAATTTCCAACAGTAATGCGTTTATTCATTTCTTCATTTCGTGGCAATTTAAGAGAGGCATAGCATGTACTTTTTCTCGCCCCAAAACAAAATATCTAATGGGTTACGATCTGATTGCCTAACTGGTCTTGATATTGAGCCACCAGAATCAATCCATTTGTTTGGAAAATTTTTTTATATTTTTTCAACCACTCTAACATTAGAGTAAAGTGAGTGGTATTTTCATCGTACATACAGCATATTGGATCGCATCTTCAACGCCATGTTATCTATAACTTCTTCCAAAACATTGTGGTATTCAGCAGCATCTAAACGGTTCGGAAGGTAAATTGATCCAATAATTGTATGGTTTACTATGCCTAAACAAACGTTGTCGGGAAATCTTCTCTGGTGACCGTATTCGTACTGATTTTTCTCTGTCCAATAATGAAAGTTATAAGTGTTAAAGATTGTGATCTCTCTTAAATATGCATTTATCGCTCCGAAGAATATGTCTCAGAAAACCGTCATCATCACGAATTCTATTTAAAATCGCGTTGCAAAAACTCAATCGGAGAAGATTTTCGGTTTCATAAAGAGGTTGAACTTTAACAGCGCGATATGGGTGCAGAATATAATAATAATAATAATAATTTATCGATGCTTTCCAAAGATTGCACATGTCAAAAAGAAATAGATAAAACTAGACAAAATCACTTAATTCTACTGAATCACATAAAAATTGATTATAATTATAATAGCACTTTTTGGCTAAATATTTCTTAAAAGTTATTTTGAATTTCGTTATGTTATCAGGCAATTTGTTAAAAAAAATTGGGTGCCAAAAAGTTAATGCCTGTCTGGGTTCTAGAGAGCCTGCTAAATTTTGAGCATAAATGTTTGTTGCTTCTGGTGTCGTAATTGTGAACCTCAAAAGAGATGGAGTAACGATCTAAATTAAGTTTAACGTGCAAGATATTATAGTAAACATACAATGACGGAAAAGTAAATATTTTAAGAGATTGGAAAGCCCCTCTGCAGTCTTCCCTATAGCTCAGGCTAGCCAGGAGTCGTACAGCGCGACGCTGCAAGGCGAAAACTCTGTCCGCCGCAGCGGAGTGCCCCCAAACAACAACACCATAACACATGCGCGACTGTACATAAGCGAAGTAAACCGACATAAGTACATTCTTAATCTTTCTTTCTTTCAAATCTTTCATATTCCTCAATAAATAAATCGCCGTGGTGATCTTGTCCACATGTGGCTGCCATAATAATTTCGAATCTAAAGAAATTTCCAAAAAGGCCACCAGTCACCAACGCATAACTGTGCCTCCTCCATTCTATAGCTAAGACAATCAATATTCATATCACTGGCTAGCAGATTAATGTCATGAGCATATAAAATAAATTTTATATCAGTGGAGCAACTTGAAATATCATTAATATATATTAAAAATAAAACTGGCCCCAAAACTGAGCCTTGTGGCACGCCATGATTAACGTTTATAAAATTCGATGACATGTCGTTCACCTCCACGCATTGCATCCTATCAGAAAGATAGGAGTTAATTAAATTCACCGCCTGGAGCGAAAATCCATAATATATTTCTTTAAAGCCGAATGAACACTTTTTTCCGGATTGGGATATTTATTGCAACATCCGATTATCTAGTGCTAACTGAGGGATCCCCGCTTACTATTTCTAACATCCTCTTTTCTACTTGTGCCCGGTTTCCCAATGATTTAGGTTTAAGTTTAACTCTCCGACGGTGTTTGTTGTAGGATGCCTTCGATTTGGGTAGCCAGCACAATGTTTCCACATTTCCATTACATGCACCATATACTATGTGTTTATCAGCATACTCGCTTGTTAAATGAAAAATTCCTGTTAGACGAACGAAAAAAAAAAATCTAAAACGTCCAAAAACGTGCAATACTGAATAAATGCTAAAACTAACAAGAAGCGAATCAATTACTACTTCAAATGATAAAAAAAAAAAAACACGTCCAACATAAATAGCAAGGATAGATAACAAGAATAAATTTTACAATTCGAATTAATTCAACTATTTGTAATGCTATCTTAATATTTCATTCACTGTACTTACAATGTTTGCTCCAAGAGTAAGGATTTTTCCATGGTTTTCCCTCACTCCTTGGCGGATGCTGGGAGATAACTAAAGTCGTTCCATGGGCGCAAACATAATAACTGCTGATGGCTGACCGATTTGTTACATTTTTGTTGTTATTATTAATAATTATAGAGAAATTATTCAGTTAGAGTAGAGACATTTGACTTGTTATGGAATCCATATACTATAGAATAGGTAGCCTCGTATAGTATCTTTAGGTGGAGCATGGGGTTTAGATTAAATTCTAATTATGTAGCTCTTCATAAATAAAATGCACCTAATATGTAGTTATATGTATTCATTCATTTTCATTCATTCAAGTTAGGGTGGGGACTCGATGTCCGGACACTTGAGCTTGGTGCTCATTGTGCCATCCCTATTGATTCTCTTATTTCCACTCGAGCAGCTTGGTGTTCTCTATAAAGCCCAGTATCTTGCCCAGTGGAAACTTGAGGACCTTCGAGGGCTCCAATAGATCTCTCCCGAAATATTTCTGCCTGAGTACCTTCAGTTCCTCACATGTGCAGATTACATGTAAACTCGTTTCCTCCTGTAGTTCGCATATTCTACACCACGGTTCGCTTACACGGCCTGTGTTGTATAGATGCTTTTTCAGAGGACAGTGTCCAGTTACCAACCCAGCAATGGTTTTAACTTCTTTCTTACTGCGCTTGAGTAGGTTATCAGAGAAACTACCATCCCCATCCCCTATCAGCGATTTGGTATGGAGTTGACCTTCAGTCGACCTCCATTTCTATGTCTTTATCTTTTCTTTATCTAACCAGGTCCAGATCTCCATTCTTGCGGAATCCTTAGTAATCCCACATACGGGCTCCGGACCTATGAAGTGTCTCTTAGAGCCCTCCTTGGCTAGTTCATCGGCTATTACGTTTCCCTTTATATCCTCATGTCCCGGCACCCAAATCAGAGACACCGTATTGTCTCGTGCCAGTGCATTGAGGGATTGTTTGCAGTCCCTAACTAGTTTTGACCTAGTTACAGGGTTTGAGACTGCGTTAATGACAGCCTGGCTGTCAGTCATTATATTAATTTTCCTCCTCATGTAGCCCCCTTTTCCAATCATTTCTGCACAGGCTACAAGGGCGAATACCTCTGCCTGGAAGACCGTTGTATGTTTCCCCAGGCTTATGAATATCCTTTGATTAGGACTGGGCCCACAAATACCGGCTCCTGTCCCCTGGCTGGATTTGGATCCATCCGTGTACCAGTTTTCGTTAGCAGTGATCTCACTACGTGCCTGGCCTCTTTTCGGTATGGAGATTTTCACCTTTTCAGTGAAGATCATTTCGGGTGCCATGCTGTCCGTGGGCATTTGTAGCAATGGCCCGTCCAGCAACGTGCCCGTAGTATAAGTGTGTCCTCCCACCCTGAAGTTGGGATGCTACAGGTGGCTTTCAGTCTAAGGATCGCATTCATTGCCTCCACTTTCATATAGAGTTCCAGCGGAGGGAGGCCCACAATGGTCTCTAGAGAGGCGGCCCCTGTACTGTTAGTTGCACCAGTGATACCCAGCAATGCCTGTCTCTGGACAGCGGTTAGCAGCTTCGCTGCGGAGGACATTTCTGTCCTCCTCCACCAGACTACTGCCCCGTATGTTATCGCTGGTCTTATCACGGCAGTATATAGCCAATGGATTACCTTCGGCTTTAATCCCCAGGTTTTGCCAGCAACTCTCCTGCAGCGCCAGAATAGTTGCGTGGCCCTGGTCGTTGTTTTAACTAAGTGATTTTTCCAGCTCAGTTTCGCATCAAGGGTAACACCCAGATGCTTTACTCCCTTGGTTAATTGTAACTCCTGCCCAAACAGTTTAATACCGCCTAGGTCATTGAGTTTTCTCATGTTGGTAAAGGCAACCAACTTTGTTATATGTATTTCCAAAGAAAATATGCTAACAAATCAACGTTCAAAAAAGAGATTATCACGCGAAAGAATATTACATATTTACGAAACACTTATCTTCAGAATATTACGATACTTCACCTTCCTGCTTCTTTCAGCAAGAAGGATTAGATAAAAATGCATATTAACCAACTGCATACTTTCGAGAAACTTTCGAGACTGGTACGCTTGCATTTTGCATTTCAGTCACCGAACGCCCCTAAGGCCAGCATAAAAGTGGAACCTTAAACTGGGAATATTCGGATATTTTCATTTAGAGTAATGCCTGCTGGGTATGAAAGAGACACTGCAAAAAGAAGAACAAATACATTTGTTCTTAATCTTGCATAAAAAATGCAAAAACAGAATTAAGAGTGTTGTGATTACTAACTTAATCTACTTATTAACTCTATCATTATAACTTTTCGCTTTCCTTAAAATATATTTGGTCTTAACCATATCTTTGCCAAGCTCTTATACCTTCAAGTAACTCTAAATTAGTTCTTGTTACTAGGACATAAATAGTTTATGAGAAGGGTTTCAATTTATTTTTTTTAATTTTGTTGGTCAACTTCATAATGCATAGGAATTATGCCAGATCCATATAACATGCTAAATCCAACGAAATCTCCTTCTCCATGGAAAGAAGTGCTTGATGCTATCGCTTATCAAGTTGGTCCTTCAAAAAAAGCAAACAAAAGAGACCAAACTATATAGGTAAACGCATTTTTCATTCGCAGATACACCATGATGTCGAACTGTTGGGAGCCAAAGCCCCAAGACAGACCAACATTCGGAAAATTGACCGATAGAATAGGAAGCATGCTTGAAGATTCTGTTAAGAAAGTGAGGAATATACCATTTTTTTACATTTTCACAATAAATACAAATCTTATTCTTCCATAGCATTACATAGACTTGAACGACCCATATCTCACGATGAACACGGAGAGATTCCAAGGCCAAAACGACTATCTGCAGATGGTCAGTCCGCCGGACTTCGAGAAACTCTCTTCACCTCACTACATCAACGAGATGCCGCCCACTCCGGCGACGGCACAATCCGATTACATGCCAATGAAGCCGGGACACATATTTAGCCCGAGGGAGCGTGACGGCGAAGTCTTCACTTTCAGCGATTTGAACAACAAGGATTGTCACACACCCGAATTGGCGCCGATGTTGAAAAACGACTCGGATTACGAGACGCAACCGAGCACGCCAAAATCGCCGGAATTGCCCAGTTATGCCAATCCTACCTACAATAAGGTAGATTTCATGAATGAAAAGAACTTGATCGTCAATGCTCCAGACAATTACGTAAATATGCCTAAGAATAAGAGCGCCTTGAAGGCGGAAAATGATAAGTATATAAAGGACGAAAGGCTTTATGTGAATAATGTAAGCAGAGATTGGGAAAGGTGTAGTGAGTATTGAAATGATATTCACTAAATATAGAGACAAATCATTAGATCTGATAGGTTTAAAGCAAAGCTGTAATTCATATGAAAGGTGTCAAAATTCCTTGATTGTTTGAACAACTACATGATACCTAATATATCAACACAACTGCTGACAAATGCTTAACTAGCTAGTTAAATAATTATATATAATCCTAAAATATTTCTGAATCTCTATTCGTATGAAGCACCTTTTAAGCAAGCTTTGCATTAAATCTTTCCGAACATTTTCACAAGTAATTTATTTCTCAGCAAATCTCGAATTTTCTAAGCACTAATCAATGCATTTACCTATTTTTTTATACATGTTTTGTACGTGTATTTAACATTATAGGAATAGTACATGTTTATATACATATGTGCAAATGTGTTTTTTTTTTTTGGAAATAAAAAGTGCATAAGATATTTAGTATATTCAGAATTATTGCAGTGAATCATTATTCTGATTATTTGTTGTCCTATTCTTGTTTATTACTCTAAGTATTGTATTTAGTGTTAAGGTTATTATTTCAACAGTGATATGGAGACAATCATTTTGATTTATTTTAATCACTCTACGAACAACACAAAATCTGTACCTGAATTAAGTTTTTAGATAATAGAACTCGTGTAACTTTTCCTTTAACATTCCATTCGCTATTCTGACAATGTGGAGCGATTAAAGATACGTATAGGTATGTACTTATCCTATAACACAATCCGAAGCAATTACTTTCCAAGTACATAGTATTTCCTCATAAAATATGGATTTATAAAACTTCTTTAGAACTTTAAAATAAGATTTAACAGAAATAATCTAGGGGCAATATATAACATTTAATAAACACTAATATTTACTAAGCATTAGCAATATAAGCTTTATCGCTTATAATATATGAAATTCATAACTATAATCAATAATACAGAATATCTTTATATATGAAATACACTAATATGTAAAGGTAAACAGCTTTTGTTAAAATTACGTATAGAGTTATTCTGCGATAGTACATTCTTTCCGCTGATTTGGTAAAATATGACTTGAATACTTTAAAAATTATTATATCAGTAATTAATATTAACAACTAATATGCAATATCCTTAATTTGTAGCGTTTTATGCCGTAAAATGTATTGTTAGCATTGACAATTCTGATATCACAATAGAATTAGGAATAATATTGGTTGCTACTCTTCCTACAGTAATAACAAACGGTTTATTTAGTTTTCAGGCATTCGTTTTTAATATTATTTGCCTAACAGTAGTAAGTGAATCGACAAAAAAAAATATTTTGAATCGTTTAGATATTTCATTTGCAAGATTTAGTTTTACCACATGCACTTCCTTTTAAAACTATATTTGGTTAATTAACAAGTTTACGGGAACAATAAAATTTGCAAATTAATTTTCCCATTAATAAAAGAAAAGCTTTCTAAAGCGCTTCAATACAAATGCGTATAAGTAGATTAACATCACAAACAAAACTCAATCTTAGAAGAAATCTTGCAACTTCCTTACATCCCAAAGTTTGCCGATATGCAATGATCTAAACGCTTTTTGTTAATATTATATTTATTTGTTAACCTTCATCTTTCAAATACAGTGTAGTAAATACATTTAATTTTAACCGAATTATTAAAGTTTAAATTCTCGACTACATCCTCAAATCTGACATTGAAACATTTTTCGTGCTGGCCAATAAACTCTTTCCGAACTTGTTCGTTGTTAACACTTTATTTTTCTGCTTTAATTAATTTCGTTCTTCGTGAAATATGTACTAAATGCATTTGTGGACAAAATGAGGTCGTCAAAGTAAAACTCCATTGAACAGGAGCCGAGCAAACTTTATTTGAAAGCCTTTTCGTTCCAAAACAAGAATCGAGCTTTACCCGAAACCGGGTATTACCCGAAATCGAGCTTTACCCAAAACCGGGTATTACCCGAAATCGAGCTTTACCCAGGTACTCGAATCCGGATAGTCCGTAGCCAAAAATGTCAAGCAACAGCCCCAGTAGCTACGCTTCTGCCCTACTCTATGCTCCAAGCAACCAAAAATTCGAAGTTTTTCTTAGAAGAAACAGTTCATCCTCCTTATCGAGCATTTGTACTTGTAAATCTTGTAACTGAATTTAAAAGCACACGCACGTGGATCAGGTCGTTATAATTATAACATAGATGGCGCTACAAATTAAAAATCTCATGGAGCGACTGACATTAGGTAAACAACAAACAATCTGTAGAGAATCTGTACTCGCAGCATGGACTGACGAAAAACTTTATGATTATTATGACATTACCGAACATTTTAGAAAAAGAAGAAGTTTGATATATAAACTTTAAAAAAGCCAACCACTTGTTATACAATAGAGAAAGCGTATATCATTTTTCAAAATTCCATTAAGAAAGTAATGATCTATATTTCTATCTAATCGAAAAGCCTGCAATTAAAATGTTTTTTTTATTACTTTAAAAACCTTTCTATCGTTAGGTGTAAGGTCATTTCGAGGTTGAGGTTAATTTCTTACCCTTATCTTCTCTCTCCGCTTTTTCCGGTCTTTTGTCATTTCTCTTGCCACATGCCAATTCATTTCTCTCTCGGTCAATGCTTCCCTTATATCATCGTTCCATGTTCTTCTTGTTCTTTCTCTTGTATTTTTCCCAAATATTTTAGTTTTATAAATTTTCTTAGTTATTCTTTCTTCTGACATTCGACAAATATGTCCATACCATCTTAGCTGTCCTTCTTCTATTTTCGTTCGTATTGGTGTCATGAGGTGGAGGTGTGCGTTTCAAGAGAGAGAGCACGTGTATAAATTGCTCCGACGTTAAAATGGTTTAATGCTCCGAAAGTTCTATAGCGATCAAAGAAAAACCGCTAATTTCGACCAATTATTTATTTTATTCAAAATGAACGTTCCGATAAAAAACGTTTTTATCAAACTAGAATAATTTTCTTTCAAAAAATATATAAAAGAAAACAAAGATTTTTTAAGTTTTTTTACCAGTAGAACCAAAGACATTCCAGTGTTGTAGGATTTTGCTGTTATAACTGGAATAGTTTAAGAAATAAATCTGGATCTTTGTATCTTATATTGATAATATTGGCACACATTTTTTGTAATATGTGCTACTATTTCCCTCTAAATATTAAATTTCAATATGTTTGATTAGTTTGATGTCATTTTTTTTTTTGTTTCAATATTAATGACTTATTTTTTTATACAAGTTTTTATTCTGACTCACATTTATACCTGATGATCGGCTTGACCGAAATATGTAGCAATACATAAATTAATTAAAATTTAATTATAACAATAATTTTGCACAACTATTTAATTTATACCATATTGTCAATCTTAGGACAAAATAAATAATGAAAAGATTTAAGTTGATAAATATAGATATATTATGGAAAAGCTTCAGCAGTGTCTGGACAGATGATAATTCACAAGTAATTACTTACGATTATTTAACATTTATGTATTAAACTTACAAAATTTGAATAAATTTAGTAACCTTAAAGGTAAATTTTCCGAATTATTGTTTAAAAATGTTGTTTACGAGCACATTGCAGCAATTTTAAAGTCATTTGTATTAGCCAAAGTTCACAGAAATGTAAACGAACGGTTAAAACAATATAATTATGACATCACTACTCATAAATGTTTTATTTCGGAAATGATTCACATTAGTAACATCAGCAGTGCTTGTAGCTTTCTCTTTTACAACCGCTCAGTATAGAATTTTGGGAAGAGCGTATCTTTGTATTCATATATCTTTATACCAAATACTTTTAGCAGTTTATGTTTATGTAATGTGCCGATTTTCAGATTTAAGTTGATAAATATACATAGTATAGTATATTATGAAAAAGATTGACGAGTGTTTTGACAGATGCTAATTGTCAAATAATTTGTAACAATTATCTAAATAGCTATAAAACCTACACATTTAAAATCGGGTAACCTTAGGGATACAATTTCCAAATTATTGGTTAAAAATGTTGTTTGGAGGCACATTATAACAATTGCAAAGTCATTCATATTAGTCAAAGTTCACAGAATCTTAAAAAAAAAACCGTTGGAATAATATAATTATGACGTCACTACTCATACAAGGTTTAATTTTCGAAATGATTCACATTAAGTTACATGTAATAAACATATAACTTGCAAACTAACAGTAATAATATTAGCAATGCTTGTAGCCTTCTCTTTTACAACCGCTTTGTATAGAGTTTTAAAAAAAGCGTATGTGATGTGCTGCCTTTATTAGAAAATAAATATTTTACGAAAAAAATGTTAGTCATAGATTAGATGACTGAGAACACACAATATCCATCGTTAATTGGATCGATATTATGTAATGTACTAAGTGTTACAATAATTTGTACAAAAATTGTTGCAGTTTGATAAAGACAAGGTTTTTTGTCGTTTTGTTCTTCATATGGAAAAAAAAAACTGAACAAATTTAGGAAAAGTCCCTAACAATTATGTACTATCATAGAATGGCTAATACACGCCTATATCCAGTAGGTACCACAATCATGCTCTCTTGATAATTTTTTATGCTCCCACTATTCTATTAAATTCCTTTGTAAAGTAGTTAAAGTATTCCAATACGTGTAATTATTTATAACGTTGACCAACCATACATATCATCTTTAGTTGTACTTCTAATCTATAAGATGTAATAATAATTAGTTAGCCATACATATTAAGTTATAATTAATTGTATTGCTGACTAATTAATGTATAAACTAGTCATTTGTTTATTTCTCATCAAATGAATGCTTATATCGCCACCTCTTTAACGATATCTTATTTTCAAACCTACTTACATTCCAAGACCTACCGATTTGTGCAATATGTGTAAGTATTGTTCTAATCACCAATTTTTAGATATATATTTTTAATATTTTTTACGTTAAGATATGTAACTTTAAAGCTTAAGTTAATGATATAATGTGCCAAAGTATAGTTTAATACCATTTTATTGTGCAAAAAAAAAAATAAACCGAATCCATTAAATAAAAGTATATTTCAATCGAAGTGTATTTCCTCATTTATCCTAATCGAATATGGAATATTATAACGAGCCGTGACCGGTGGTTTTCCGAACATTTCGGTTGCCATCTTGGTCCTGTAGCGCAACCACCGCCTCTGCTCTACGAACTGTTTGAACACTTGGGGCGTCGGCGGTATCTGGGTGTCCAAATACTGCTGTATCTTCGTCCATAGATTGCTCTTGTTGTGCTGGAAAAGCCAGTAGCGCGGTATCAAGAGACATTCCACGTAATCGGACATCGCCACCACCCGGCGTCTTCGCATATTCTCACCCAGGCCAAAGCAAGCAGTTTCGGAGAAGATGCAAACCTTTAAATACAATTTCGTCACAAACATGTCACCAAAATTTACGGGGTGATTACCGGAAAACGCATGTTTTTGACTCGGGTAATACTTGGAAAATATTGAATGGTGGGAGTTACATATAGTGGCATTGTGGAGGGGAGAGTATGCAATTTTAGTTGTGCCCGTGATGAGGAACCATATTTTTTTGAGGACAACGATGATAATGCAATTACAGTCAATGGACAATGGTATCTGGAATGGCATCGTCGACGCATACGTAATGTATGGTTTCAGCAATAGGGGGCAACAGCCCATACTGCTCGCATTTCTTCGACGAACATTTCCTGGAAGAGTAATCTCTCGTTTTAGAGATGTCAGTTAGCCCTCTTATTCACCAGACCTTGCAATTCTAGATTTTTTTCTATGGGGCCATTTAAAATCTCGAGCTTACATTAACAGGGCGCGCATTATATCGGAACTTAAGGAAGCAATTCGCAAAGGAATCAACGGCATTCCTAGAGAAATGGTAGAAAGTTCAATTCAGTTGGAAGTTTCAAAATATTCAACGTTGTGTTCAAGTAGCAGCGGCCATTTTGTAATTTTTAAAAATTGAAATTTTGTGTGTTCAAATTGCATACTTGCATGCAATATATTAGTAATAATAGATAAAAATTTTGTTCATGTGAGTGCTCATTATTTAAAAAATATGCGTTTTCCGGTAATCACCCTGTATTACTAGTATACTATTTAAGTAGAAGGTAAAAGAGGTTGCGGATAAGTAACTACCCAAGTAGCACAAAAATATTAAATAAATATAAAAATTAAATATTTTTTTATATATCATAAAGACAGTTTTTTAATATTTTATGCATATTACTTTGTAATATGAGTTTATATGATATTCTAATATTTTTTTATATGTATTTTAATATTATTTTATATATTTTTTAATATTTATTTATATAATTTTCTAATATTTCTGTTATGTTTTTCAAATATGTTATATAGTATAGTATATTTCAAACCAGGGAGGAAAGTGTATTGCAAGTCTTGGGCAAGGCTTGGAATAGCATTTTCTCCTTGTTTGAAATATGTTATATATATATATAACAAATATTTGAAGATATAAATATAACAGAAATATTAGAAAATTGGTTTGAATACTATTTTAAGTATTCAGCAATAGTAAATAAAACTAATTTAATTGAAATTTAATATCATAAATATTTATTATAAACTTTCTATACAATGACACAAGAGAATGATAATTTGTCGTACACACCAGCTGAAATTCGTAAAGCAGCACTTGCCGCTGTTCGGGATTTATTATATAAATTACCTTTACATGATGGAATTATAGGCTGCTTCAATTATGGGCAAGTACTTGTAGAACTGACGAATTAACAAGAATGACTATCTCTATGTAGATAACAGAGGTGATATTATTCTGTAAAATATTCCCGAAACAAAATGGGTTTCAAGAAATTTTGTACTGGTGGAACCCTCTGGATTGCAATTATCCGGAAATACTGCACTTGTGCAGGCGGTGGATATTAGATGTAAAACTTTACGGTGGTTACAGAAAGACTATTGAAATTCAATTTACCAATTCGAATTGAAAAAAAAAAGAGTTTGTTATACAAGTGCAATAAACTGCCCTTTCAACGTTAACATAAATGGTAATCTATCTCTTGTATTTAACTTTGTTGCAAGTACAAGATTGTGTACCATTTTGTTTATTTCTATGTTTATGACTTTTGTAGGTTAAGTTTCAATACTGTAAACTGATTAGAAAATAGGGTAATATGTAGAATAGCCCGGCATCCCGATGATCTACTGGAATACTGGACTGGATGAGTGTAAAGTGACTCTAGATCAGATTGAGTGTTAACTTTGGATATTAAGCACTTTTTAGCTACTGCTTCAAATAAAAAAACATGTTTAAGATGTTATAATTCACATTGGCACATAGTGAAATACTTACATCTAACACAAAGCCAGTTGTAAATATATTTGGCTATTTTCTAACGTATCACGGCCTAACCTTATCCATTACACAAACGCCACAGTGACGCCAACGCCATCATAAACAAAAGCGAACGAATGTGTACGAAGTTGCACGAGCTGTGCACATTTGAAATATTTAATGATAAAAATATATATTCTAATACAAATATTTTTTTTTAATGTTAAATACATATTAAAGTTAATTTATACTTTTGAAAGAACTAATGCAGCAAGTCAAGAATGTCAATAGAACAAAACTGAATAACCTAATACAGATTAATTGGGGTGTATTAGAGTAAATCAGAAAAACAAGTACTCCAGTGACATATCTAATTTGTAATATCATATAAATATGAATAAAATATTCAAAACAAAATATTAGATTTATAATAATTATTATAATATTATTTTATATATGTATATTAAAAAACATTGTAATATTAGTTTTATATTAGGCTAATATTGGTTAAATATTATGTGCTACTTGGGTATTTAAGTATTCATATCAAATATATTACAAAATGAAGATTGTGATTTTGGATATAATCCTAGCCAAGAAGTATATAATATAAATACAGATAGTCTAGAAAAGATTCTACTCCGATAAGCCATTGAAAAGTGCCGCTAAACCATAAAACTGAAATTGAAGGAAATGGGTACTACTGTCGAATATATTTTAAGTACGAAAACTTGGCTTAATCGATGCCACCCCATTCAAGATATTCGCATAAGGGTGGGATGGAAACAATGAATTTTTTTTCAGGAATTACTTAATCCTCACGTTCGAAAAAAGTAACCAGTTAAAAGTCATTATTATTTCCCCCTTCGAGATGTGATTTTTTTTAGTTTGGTTTAAGGTGCGAACTTGGCTTTTTGTTGTATCAGACTGCATACATTCGGGTTTCCTACATATTTTTTTCAGTTTTTTTTTTCTGGTATGCCATAAGGTATAAGCATTGATAAATTGATAGTTCATTCTTATAGAGTGTTTCTGCACCATGTATATATTTAAAACTAGTAATTTCCTTATTTATTCTATAAGTACCATCCCTTCTCTTCCTACGTACTGCTGTGTACTGAAGGTACAAAAAGAAAATGCAAAATGAATTTATAAAAATGAAAAATTAAATTAACTAGCTCAGCGGATAAAAATAATAAAGGGCGCAAAAGAACGATTAAACTCAGGGTTACCCTCGCAATTAAAAACTTGAATTTAATCATGAAAAGTAAATTGTGGGTAAAAGAAAACTGACTTTCTTTAATGACTCCAAAAATTGAAAAGGTTTAATCAAAAATAAAGAACAGAATTGAATGACGTTAATAACAATTAAAAATTTATTATATAAAAAAAAAAGAAAAAAACATCTGTTACAAATTGCAGAAAAATTAAACCTTGGACTTAAGGTCCTGGACAAAATCAAAAACTGCATGAATCTACATTTAAAAAGGCAATGCAAAATCCTTTAACAAACAAAAGACAAATTTGTTCAAGAAGATAATTTTTTTTGCACGAAAATCCACGTGGTTTCAAAATTAATTTAAACGTGGACAGATCAAGTAAATTTATAAATGAAAACTAAAATCAAGCACAATAGAAGCATTCACCCAAACCGTGATGATTAATCATAAAATACAAATCAGCAAAACTTAAAAACGAACAAAAATTAACTCTTTTAAACTTAAAATATCTTCCAGAACAAATATAATAAAAGATCTTACATCTAAATTGTGCACACAAAAATATAATGCCAATTATTTAATGAGTTCCTTGATGGATGATAAATTTACAAATTAACGCAACAAAACTTAAAATCAAAATGAAATCACAAAATTGGAGCAGTAAATAAAAATTTACATATACTTACACACGGCATCAATCTCGGAACTGCATTACAAGGTCACAGCATATACCCTATCCAGTAATTTCACTAAGTGTCGGCGCCTTTGATGTTTTGTCTATCAATTTAAGGAAATTCGCGATGGCGTTTGGCGGCAATTTTTGCAACTAATAATTAATACTAATAATTGTAAAAGTGGGTACGACAGGAACCTATATACTAGAACGGATTGACAATTGACAGAAAATCGCGCCGTCAGTTAGTTCATAAAAAGAAATTTCAACGAACAAATAGAGCTAGCATAGTTTACGCGCTCAATATTAATGGAATTGATAGAAGAATACTAAAAATGACATAATTTGGTTAATATTAACATATATATAAAAACCGCAGTAAGTAGGGCTTAAAATTATACATAGGAACTGATAGGGAATATATTCAGTTACAGAGAAAAGTATACATATTCCTAAACGAATCTTTTTTTAAAAATCGTTAATCGTTTGTTGCTTTGCTTTATAACTTCGTCAAAGTTCACGAATTAAAATTTACTTTCCTGAAAAAAAAAACAAATATCTGGAAACAAATGTGTGGAATCTGTGTCTTTAGTATTTTAATTATTACATACCAATCGTTTTAGCCAATGTGGAACACATTTATACCTTGTATTTATAAAAGGATTAAAATAGACTGAAAATTAATTGAATTTAATGATAATTTTTCTAAAATCGATTGAAGGAAAACATTAACAATCACAGCAGGATTATCAGAAGTAATTACAAATATTAAGAAAATTATGCTTGCGGAGTAGCTTGGCACAATAATATAATTCATGGGGAATAAGTACAAGAAAAGTTTCAATAACCTTTCCCATTTAAAGACAACTCGCAGTAGCTTGAAAGCATTTGTAGTAGGCAGGAATAAAGTCGGAATTGCATCGCTTTCGATTCTATTCCTGTACATATTTTTAAAACAGCACAAGTCAAAATGCTTATCGCATTCTCTTGCTTTGCGTATAAAACAGCTTGCCTTCAATTTGTGCGATCCATTTATTACGACTACAACATTTTTACATTTAATATTTTATAAACATGTATTATAAGAAACAACGAAGCAAAATTTTAACCAACATTGTATTTTTACTTACATTACTTCATCTGCAGGTAATTGAAAAAATGATATTCTTTATTATCTTGTGATACCTCCTATCACAATTTGGCACACAGCACTTTACGCTAGGCATTGTGAATTTATTAATCTATTAAATAACTAAAAAGCTAATTGAAATTTTTAAATATAGAAATATACGCTACTAAAATACTATTAATAAAGTTATGTATTAAAATAATTAACTACAACTACTACTACTAAAGTTACTGTAAAAATAAGGTTTATATGTTAGCAAAAATAAGTAAGATTAAAATAATAACCTACACCAAAAGATACTGATAAGTAAACCTGGAATAAGAAAATTATTGTGAAAGTAAGCTTTCAATTACGGATATTTGTTAACAGCACAACATCAATGTCACCAATAACGTTGCTAACAACAGAATGGAACGTGTTCCGTAGGTTTTGATTTTTGTTTGTAAACAAATTTAACCAGTTTTAGTTACAATTTCACCACGTATTGCGACCCGCGAATTTCCTTGGACGCATGTTTAAAACCATGTTACCGGCGAGTGTGAAACTATTGGATAGGGTATATACTGTGACAAGGTTAAACAATCGCATGTATATATAATATAACAGCTGCGTGCGCTGCACCTAACGCACAAAGATCATAGAAAACAACTACAAGAATATACATTGAACAACATATACAATACCGGTGAACGCCATATGTACAACTGAATGAAATTAATTTAAACAACTAAACAATTAAAAGAATACATAAGATCAATTCAATTAACAAAATCTTATACAAAAATAAAATATTAATTTCTGAGAAAATTTGCCCGACACATTGGTAAAGACAAATCGAAGTAATAAGATCACAGAATTTACAAAAACCGGGGTGCCAGCCACAGCAGTACATATTTCAGCCAATAGAATTTAAGTGACATAGCGCCGTTTTATGCAATGTTTGTTTTAAGGATTAAAAATTGTTTGAGATTAGATCTAAAGGAAAATTACCAGAAATAAAACTTTTTACTTATTGATTAAAATATTTAATCTAAAACGTTTTGATGATGTAAGTTTTTTGTGTTTCAACTGATGCGTTGTTGTTATTATTAAGATTTTTAAAATTGGTTATGTTTTTGATTCTATTGAATATACTTTTGATGTGTTTATTTATAAAGTTTATAGGGTAGTTACTCTTTTTAACATCGATTTGATTTTGTTAAGATTTTTATGTAAATTTTTATTTTCAGAGAAAGCATGACAACGATCTACTAAACTAGGAGAAATTGCTATCTAGGGTGAAATGAGTTGAAAGTTTTTGATATATTTTTTTATCTTCTGATACTGGGTGATCACAATCGTCAACATTGTTGTTCTTTAAATTCTTTAAAGTATTTATTTCCAAATTTTCCATAATTAAATTAGCAATAATAGCTGAAATGGGAGAACCCATAGCGGCGCCAAACGTCTGCTTGTAAAATTTATTTTGAAAGTTGAAATATGATATTTCAAACCAAATTTCAGTGCTGTAGTAAAATTTTTAAGTTTAGATTGGTTTATATCTTCAACTCATTCCACCTTTAGTGTATACAATCTATTGTCAAGTCACTGAGAATGTTCGTATACCATAACGATATTATATCCAAACTAATTAATTTATGATTCTTTAGTGTCGGATGGTGTAAACTTGTTTTTATAAATTTTATGAAGTCCCTATCTTTTATATGGTGTTTAAGAATTTTGCTAATTATATTTGTCAGGAATTTTGATAAATTGGAGGTCGAACATTAGATGCAAATTGCGTATTTTTGCATTCAACTTAAAAACAGATTAAATATTCTGAAGGTAGAGAAACAGCTCAAAGTATGAATTCACATATGTCTGCAAAATACGTGTTGCAATATTAATAAATCTTAACTATTGTAGAATATGCTTCAAATCATGCATGTTTGATGCAAATATGATGCGGAAATAGTTAACTAATCATTTTATTTTTATCTCATATATAGTAAACGATAAAGTATCCCCCTGTTCTTCAACGAAATATTTTTGCGTTTATGAAACACATTTACTCAATTATTTAGGCATTATAAACAGTTATTAAATATTTACTATGTTACTTAGAAATTGGCGTATCAGCAAAGGCCCTATAGAGTCAACCTATGAAAGAATCAACAATTGTTACGCTCTTGCAACGTGTGTCATCATATCCCTAAAACTTAGAAGCCAGACATCTAATACGTATTAATAACCTACAAAACATTAGCACGTCAGTTTCATTATCATCCCGCTGCCAATACGATTAACTGAAAACGTCAAGATTACTACCGCCCATTCGGATGTCTTGAGTAATCCAAACAAAGACACACGTCCCCCACAGCAAATAGGATAATGAATAAATTAATCCGCCTGACGATATAAAAGGGGTGAACAGGACTAGATAGAGCATTAATACGTAAACAGACATAAACGTTGAGACAATTCCAAAGTGTGGGTGAGGTCTATTCGGGTACTCGAGCATGTAATTACACTTCGCCCTCAACTTTCAAGATGATTTTTGCACGTCCCTCATTCGCTACCGCGATAGCCCCCATCTTAATTCTACTATTTTCTTTTTACGTTCCAAGAACAGAAGGACAGATGGTGTAAGTTTGCGGCAGAGATTTGGCAAAACTATTAATCCTGGTGTGCCAATCACGATACTACGGAAAAAATCGCGGAAGAGACCTGAATGGTAAGTATACGCATTTATCGCACAGTTATAAAGCCATCTCTATTCGCTCTAATTTGTTTTAGATCTATACCCGGGATTACCCCGGGAAGCTCTGAAGAAAAGCACGTAAAATCCTCCAACTTCCTGAACAAATTATTCTTGGGGCGAACAGCTGACGGATACGACTCGGAGATGCCTCGTTATCGAGTAACCAAGGGTGCAACAGATGATTGCTGCCTAAAATCATGCCCCATGGAAACTCTACAACGATATTGTTTATAATGAAAGCGCATTAATTCTGTGATTCGTACTTCATTTAGACTTTGTTGTGTTTATTATTATAACCTTCAACTTCAAAATGGCGACAGAGAAAACTTTTATGCTACGTTCGAATTTCCACTCCTTCGAGCGAGCAGAGCAGGCAGTTTTCTTGACCACGTGATTTCAAAGACCAAGGAGTTATACAGGAATAAAAGAACGAAAACTGGAGTGAGAACCATAGTAGCGCTACTAATATACTCTGTCTAGTATACAGGCTGTCCCGCCGAACTGAGACTATAGATATTTTTGAACTTCTAGTAGAAATTTGATTTTGAAACTTGCAATGTAAGACATGGCCTACTGTGTTCTATTTAAGGAAAATATTTTCAATTTCATAGCACTTTCGGTATACAGGGTGTTGATATCAACTTTCTTATTTTAAATGAAATGATATAATTTTTATCGGTTTAATGAATTTTGGCGAGTCATTTGCAACTGGTTTATATGAAGGTTCCATATCCCTAAACTCGACCGTTTTTAAGATATTTTCATTTTCGTGATTTTTTGACATTTGCACTCTTTCAAATAAAATCAAATATTTCGTGAGATAGCAGATATTTAGTGGTTCTACTAAAGTCAATGTAAATACAAGGACGTAGCTATAAGCTGTTATAGCAATAATTACTGAATCACATATAGGGTATTCAAAAAGGCGCCTCCAATCTGGATACCTTTAAGCTAACAATTTTTTTTTCTTTCAAATGGAACATGGTATTTTTTACTACAGCATTGAATGCAGCGCAAAATTCTACATCAATTGATATTAGGGTTTGGTATACCTATTCTTAATAGTTTTTGAAGTATTAGCATTTCTTGCAAAAAAATGCTAAAAATATGCCTAAATTCCAAATTTCAAACAAATAAAATTAGTTTTTTCCTACAAAACACTCTATACATTATTTGCCTAACCTATCTAAATATTTATGTTCAGATATCTAACATTCACTAGTTTCTTACCAATAGTAATGTCTTTTAGTCATAGAGAACGTACATTAATTATTAGATACTAGTAGGCCATAAGATATGCTAACAAACAAGTGATATCCATTGTTGGTAATTTACCAAATTGCGCAGTGATAAACCTATGCAGTATTAACAAGTCATAGCTTTTATAGTAAGTCTAATGCTGTCAACTCTTCACACATTTTCTTCTAACAAGTAAAATATTGTAAATCGAAAGAAATAAGAAAAACATTGAAAGTTACATATACAATACAATAAAGCCGTTTTACACCTAGCTATTTATTGCGCAATTTATTGGCCAATTTAAAATTTTACGTGTATAACACGTATTTAATCCGTGTTATACACGTAAAATTTTAAATTGGCCAATAAATAGCTAGGTGTAAAACGGCCTTTGACTTATTCTACATTCATGAAGAATGTAATAATGATTAGATACCTACACTTATTTGCAATGAATAAAAACCTCAGAAAAATAAAATACCAAGGAAAATTAAAGCAGATATCCTAAATACACCCATAATATTTCAAATATTGTTCACTTACCAGATCAGATATTTTCTTTGTAGGGAAGCCGTCTGAGTCCCCGAAAACAATGCAGCCTCTTGGCTTTTTGTGTTAAACTAGGTATTAAGCGATACAGACAGATAATATAAATCAGGAACAAACTATTAAAAGTCTTCAAAAATATCCAATATAAATGTACTTTCAGAATAATAGTTTCGTAGTTTTTTTTCTAATTTGACTTATTTTCGATGTATTTAATAAGCAGGTAAAATATTAACATGTAATTTGCTGTCGCATAATAATTATGGCTCATTAATATTTTATAATTACAATTACATAAAATTTGCTAATAATTGGAAAACTTACAATGATAAATATCTCAGATATGGAAACCAAACAATACAAAAAAAGATAACGCATCATTCTAAAAAATAATATACAGAGTGTTTTTAAGAAAATAATATTTTATTTACTCGAAATTAGTCATATTTAGACAATAAATGCTAATATCTCAAAAACTATCAAAAATAGGTATACCAAACCTAATGTCAATCGATGTAGAATTTTACGTGCATTCAATGCTGTAGTAAAAAATACTATGTTCCATTTGAAATACAAAAGTTTTGTTGGTTTAAGGTACCCCATTGCAGTTGCGTTTTCGAACACCCTGTATGCGATTCGGTCATTATTGCCATAACACTTTCTACCTACGTCTTCGTACTTACATCGACATTAGTAGAAGCACTAAATATCTGAATATCATCAGCTATTTAATTTCACTTGAAACAGTGGAAATGTCAAAAAATGAACAAAATTGTAAATATCTCAAAAAGGTTGAGTTCAGGGATAGGGAACCCTGATGTAAACTAATTGCAAATGACTCGATGCATTCGTTAGATTGATAAAATTGTACCATTTCATTTAAAATAAGAAAGTTGATACCACACCCTGTATACCAAAGTGCTATAAGGCTAAAATATTTTCCTTAAATAGACACAGTGGGCCATGGCTACACTGCGAGTTTCAAAATCAAATTCCTGCTAGAAGTTCAAAAAAAAAATCTAATGACCCCAGTTCGGTGGCACATCCTGTATAAATACGAAAATAACATAAAATTAATTGTTTCGCCGTTTTTAAAAGAAATCACCAAAAGACAACTTACAAAAATAAAGAAAGGTAGCAAATCAGGGTTACCTTCCCTCACCATTCAAAATCTAGGAGCTCCCGATCACAATCTCGAGCAGAAAAATCTACACTAAAGCATCTCAGGGCTAATATAAGAACGCCGCAAGAGTTTGCTCTATTTGCTCTGTGGAATAAAAGAACGCTTCAGAGCTAAATTGATTGGATATTTGAACGTAGCATCAATGTATATTTTAAATAGACAACTTGGTATACACTGTAGAAGTAGAAAAACTAGGAAGAGGTTTTCTGAACTTTATAGTTAGTATATTATTGTCTATTTTTAGTTTATCGGAATTTTAAAATAAGCAAGTACTTGTCAATTAAATATTTTACAAACAAATTAACAGGAAAAGATTAAATTTAAAACTAAATAACAAAATACTCCAAACTGTGGTACTGGTAATGCTGTAAACTTCTCCTAAACCCCTCACCACAAAACTGCACTAAACTGGACGTACGTTTCTGCTGATGATGATAGCTTTGCTATCGAAACGTACGTCCAGTTTAGTGCAGTTTGTGGTGAGGGGTTTAGGAGAAGTTTACAGCATTAAAATCTAAAAATAACCTGCATAAAATGGGTCTCTACATTATCTGGTAATGAAGTTATGGAACACTGTTGCGAAGGTTTAGTTGCCACCTGCGATTTCTGCAGCTGCGCCGTAGATCTGACCTCCCCAGGGAAAGTGACAACGTCTACAGTATTTATGCTGAATGCATCAAATTTGCCAGACTTTCTGGACACTGCTTTCGATTCCCGAAGCTTTTTTTCTTTTTTGCTAGATCTCCTCTTGTCAATTTTTTCGGTAGTTTCTTCGGAAAACATTGCTCTGGGCACTCTGAATTATGATAAAGTAAATTAACATTTTAGTAATGTTCACTCAAAGTGAGACAAGAATTATGTTTATCCCCATCTTGCTTTACGCTGAATAAAATCATATTTGATTTATCAAAAATTTCTGGATTTTCAGTCGACCAAAGGACGTAGCTGAGTAAGCACACATAGGACACTAGTTATTACAATCTAGATCTAGATTACTTGTAGAAAAACCAATTGCACTCGTTACTAACAAGGGAACACAGGTATGTGTGTCCCACCGATTTCAATGAAATTCAGTGGGTTTATAGAGTGATGCAGTGTAAGAACAACGGTAAGTAAAAAAAAGTTAAGCTAAATATTTAACTGTTTTAGTAGTACTAAAGGATAGCGTGTTAAGTACTTCCTAATTATTTTATATTGTAATTTGTTTATTGCATTTTTAAGTATTTATTCCACTACCGGTTCGGCGTGATATGCCTTTTTTAGGTGTACAAATATAATTAGTTAAAAGGCAATAGTCAATCAAGAAAAACTAAAATGAAAGAACATATACTTTAAAAATGCGGTAAATCACGATACAGAATAACTAGGAAGTACTTATTTCAACACTTGAAGCAATAGTTTCCTTCTCACAATTATTATTTACCAGTAACAACCCCATCCTAATATTTTTATTCATATTCAAAAATTTCTATTTGCTAAAAAATACAAGTGTACAAAATACGTAAGTACACTGGCTTGCAATAAAATCGCGTACAACTTGAATGTCAATTTGACATATTTTTAAGATTGTTTGTTAATGTAAACTGACTTTAGATTTAACACATGTCATAGGTTTCGTATAACTATCTGAATAAAATACAAAATTTTGTTAATAAAACGATCGCAACACGAACAGAAGTGACACAAAAGATAAATAAATTGGTCAGGGTACTTTATTTATGAAAACTGAATTATTACAAATCATCCAGACCCCGTGCTCCACCTAAAAGGTACTCACCGAGGCTACCTATTCTAAGTACTATATGGGTTCCATAACAATTGAAATGTTCCTACTCTTAACTAAATAATTTCCCTATGATTCTTAATAACGAAAATATAATATAGTAGCCTCGCGACCGTATGAATACCACTTTTGTGAAATGATGTCGAGTCTACTGTAAATCAGTCAGCTATCAGTTACTATTAAATGCACCCATGGAACGACTTTCGTTATCTTCCAGCATTCGCCAAGGACATTGATTATATATAATATACTTATATAAAATAAACGACCAAGGAGTAAGAGAAAACCATGGCAAAAACATTACTCTGGGGGGATCTGGGAAGAAGTCCCAGACCTTATTACTGATAGCCCCAAATGATTATTGTCCTTTTGAGTGCTGAAGAAGCAGCCTCCGCGTTTCTTTAAATTCTAACAGCCTTGCGTAGCTGCTGGTACTGAATAATAAATACATTTACTGAAGTTTTAAACAAATAAGTATGAAATTAGTATTTATTTAAATTTCACCAAAGCTCTTGATTCAAGAATTTTCAACTGCTGCCCATAACTCATTTGCATTACGAAACCTTAAATTTCTGATGTAAATGCGTTTTACCATTAAACCCCAAACGTTTTCAATAGGGTTTAAATCTGGGCTACGTGATAGCCAAGGTAATAATTTGATATTCCTATTGGTAAACCACTATATAATGACTCTAGCAGTATGCACTGGACTGTTGTTGGAATACGAACGCATTATCCGGATAAGTTTGCGATACTGACGGTATCATCACATTATCTAAAATTTCTAGATACCTTTGTGAGTTTACCCGACCTTCAACATGCCACACAACTCCCGCATCGGGCGCACACATCCATGCCCAGGCGTTTGGACTAAAAATTTTCCAGTTTAGCGGCGTCACATAGTTTTCATCATACCTTATATTTCTTGGACGAAAAATACGCATGTGACCATCGCGGACTGGAAGATTTTTTTCGTCTGAAAATACAACATTATCCCAAAAATTAAATTCACGGTAAATGTAATCTAAACAAAATAAAATTCGAGATTGTTTGTTTTCTTCTGACAATAACTCCTTTTTCGCACTGGACCATTTTTTTTTAATTCTGCGGGGATGCTATAGACCATGTTGCAGGAAAATTCGTTTTGTAATCTCTTACTATATTGAAAGGATTTCCTCGCAAATAATTTACTAATATCTAATTCATCTTGTTCCTCATTTTCTTGGTCTTCCAGAACCTTCTTTTCTTTCATCTTCTTCCCATCTTTTCTTGACACGGAAAACCGTAGATTTATTTATATTAAATGTGTAAATAGCCCTCCTCCAATTTTGATAATGTTAATATTTTTTCGCTTTCGCTTAACTTTGACATTTTAATTTTAAAATGACTAACGTCAAAGTACTCGTCAAAGACGTCACAAGAGAGTCACCTTCACGATAGATAAAACTAGTTATACGCGATTTTATTGCAAGCCAGTGTACAATTCATATATACAGGGTGTATCTAATAAAAAAGTAAATTTTGCTTGGGTGTTAACTACACGACATATAAAGCACAAACCCACCGAAACCGGATTCCATCATTAAAAAATAAAAAAAAAGTCAAATTTAGAGCCAAAAATTCTTTAATCCGGGCCTGATGCAAGGAAACGTCATGTTAAGAATCCGCTAAACGTGGTATTATGTATAAATAACATAACATTGCACTCATTCAGTATTATTCTTAATGGTATGCCGTAAGTTCATTTAACGTCATTCTGAATAAGTAAAGGCCCTCATAAAAATAGAAAAACTGAGGCATTTTAAATTTCTTCTTTTTATAAAATAAACATTCCTTTTTTGTTAAAAGCATTCTACGTAAGTCTACAAAGTATTATTTTTTAATATCCTAATAAGACGTTCGAGTTTCACCGGATATGCGACTTCAGTAGTTACAAGAAAAGTAAATATTTTTCTTTTGCTTTGTCGAATCAAGAGTTAGTTGTTAATAAACGGTACCACATGAATCTGAGTTATTTATTTTGGATTTATTAAATCATATAACACAAAATGAATTGAATCAAATTACACAGAAATAAATGTAGATACAGAAATTTTGCAAACACGCCTTTTCACTATCTATCTAAACATTCCCGCGCTTTTGCCGATGCATCAAGCTTCGATTTTCTTTATATGAAATCATTATGGTCCTGAAAAGGATCGTTTTTTCGAGACGGGAAGAATTTAAATAAAATGTTCGAAGTGGCTTGCACTCCAAGCAGCGATCCACACAAAACTAACAGCGGTAATGGCTGAATGATAGTGGTATGTGGGGTATACTCGGACAGCATTTAGGTTGGCACAGGTGCGGCTCTAGCCCACGCATTTACAAAATATTTTTTTTCTTGTTAATGCTTACAGATAGACCCCCTGTGCATTAAGACTTTTTGATCGTAAATGATTACAGCTGCTACATATTATTATATTTACCTCTATATCGGATACACCCTGTATAGTGTGCGTCACGACGAGCTTCTGCTCTGAATTTTCTGTCAAATTTATCTGACATACCAGGCGCCAGATTTATGCTTTACAAGACATTCCCTTTTTTAAATAATTTTGTGTTAAGTAGTGGTTCAGAAACATTTAAGTTGCTTGCAGTTGATACAATGGTTTTTTTTTTAATTTTCATTTGTAAATAATAGGTACCTACCAAATGGGGCATCTATTTCCAACAATGAAATTAAGACATGTTAAACTGACTGCAGGAAGAGAGGGCGCAAAACGAAAGATATTTAATTTGTGGCAACTATTTTTGTATGAATAGCAACCCCTAACTTTTTCTGCGTCAATAGTTTGCCCTTCAAAAAATACGTATAAATATCAAAAACCGTTTTTATAGTCGAAATGAATACTTTAGGCAATAGAAAAACTGTCGTAGCATAGTGATTACAACTACATATGTCGGTTCTAGGCGGCCATAATTGAACAGTACCGTTAACTGTCACCTATAATAAATAAATACATAGACGATGCATCAGCATCTTGCTCTTGTTTAATATCTACACAAATTACCTAAGTAACAGGAAATTAAGAAATAGGTAAAAAGAATAAAATCCTTTTAATCCTTACACAATTTAATTTACACTCGTACTAGTTTCGGCGAATTGCCATCTTCAGCCAGAATCTGCGTTAATATACAGGGTGTATCAAATAAAAAAGTAAATTTTGCTTGGGTGTTAACTACACGACATATAAAGCACAAACCCGCCGAAACCGGATTTCATCATTAAAAAATAAAAATAAAGTAAAATTTAGAGTCAAAAACTCTTTAGTTCGGGCCTGATGCAAGGAAACGTCATGCTAAGCACCCGCTAAACGGGGTATTATGCATAAATACATTGCACTCATTTAGTATTATTCTTAATGGTATGCCGTAAGTTCATTTAACGTCATTCTGAATAAATAAAGGCCAATCGGCCAGTGTGCCCTTGTAAAAATAGCAAAACTGAGGCATTTTAAAATTCTTCTTTTTATAAAATAAACATTCCTTATTTGTTAAGAGCATTCTACGTAAGTCTCCAAAGTATTATATTTAATATCCTAATAAGACGTTCGAGTTTCACCCGATATGCGCGCTTCAGTAGTTACAAAAAACCTAAATATTTTTCTTTTGTCGAATCGAGAGTTAGTTGTTAATAAACGGTACCACATGAATCTGAGTTATTTCTTTTGGATTTATTTAATCAAATAACGCAAAATGAATTGAATCGAATTACACGGAAATAAATGAAGGTACAGAAAATTTGCAAACACGCGTTTTTACTATGCTGTCGCGCGAAAATGAATCTATACATTTCCGCGCTTTTGCCGATGCATCAAGCTTCGATTTTCTTTATATGAAATCATTATGGTCCTGAAAAGGATCGTTTTTTCGAGACTGGAAGAATTTAAATAAAATGTTCGAAGTGCCTTGCACTCCAAGCGACGATCCACACAAAACTAACAGCGGTAATGGCTGAATGATAGTGGTATGTGGGGGTATACTCGGGACAGCATTTAAGTTGGGCACAGGTGCGGCTCTAGCCCACGGCATTTACAAAATATTTTTTTTCTCGTTAATGCTTACAGATAGACCCTCTGTGCATTAAGACTTTTTGATCGTATATGATTACAGCTGCTACATATTATTATATTTACCTCTATATCTGATACACCCTGTGTAGGTACAATTACCTCAAAAAATTATGACCGCGGTTGGCAAAACGAATTCGTAGACGTAATTCTAACTTTAAACGCAATGCCATCGTAATCCGCGACGCAATGAACTATCGTCTCGAAAGATAATACCATTTACGGTGCCCGATAAAGATGCCGCCCAGAGTTAAAGCCTTTGTAGTTGCCGGCAAAGGATTTTATACTGATTTCTAATTCTCTTGTTTACGTCAAAATTTTATTTCAATCAGGTGTTCCTATTTTTTTTTTCTTATATTTGAGTTAACATTAACTTTAGTTCTCTTTAGTTACCTGGGGGCGTTATATTAGTATTTATAATAAACATATTTAAAGAATCATTTCTTTTTGTAGATATTTTAGTTTAAATTGTTTTATTTCAGTTATAATAGGGGTATATATAACTTACTTTTACATGAATAAATATCCACAATCTCTATATATCTTTTTTAACTTTACAAATATCAATGCAAGTTTGCTTGTTTAGTTATTTACAATAGATATACTATATCTAGAGTAAGAATATTGAAAAAGAAGCGGTTCACTTGCTTATTTCTCATTCATTTAAAAGGACGAACTTTCTATTTAAAAATCCCTAAAAGAACAAAATGAAATTATAACTAGATAATTTTTGTAATAATAGGTTTACCAAAACAATTTCATGCATGGTCGTGTTCATATTTTTCATTTTACTATTTAGTCGAATCATCTTAATTTTTAAAGTTTAAAACTCAAAACAACTAATCCACATTTTATGCAGAAATTCCAACAAATGTAATTCGATTTGTGCCGTCAAAAAAAGCTATAGGAATAAAACATTAAAAAAGAATAACTATTTTTTTTAATAACTATTGAAATAATTTTTAATAAAAATAAGATCTTCCCATATTTTCTAAACTTTCTCAATAAAAATTTTGACATTTATGTCTGATAGATTATTTATTTGTACTTCCATATCAAGAAATTTTTATAAAACTAAACCTTAAATAGTTTTTTGTAACTAAAGCAATGCTTTCAATAAATTTATTTCTTCAAATAATTATGCATGAACACATTTTAAATATTTGCACAAATTATGCTATCTGGTCACGTGCGGGTAATCGATGGCTAAAATAAACAATAGAGGAAAGGTATATATGCCGACAATAGTTCCGAAAGGTAATCCCCTTGATGTTAGCCGACAAAGGTGCCGAAATATTTTCAGCTAGATTTACATTCGCAGTGTTTTGCTTTATAGTTTCCGCGAAAGAATTTAATAACAAAATAATTCTTAGAATCTACACAGGCGCAATGGCTGGTAGATTAAAAGAGATGTATCTTTCTTTATGTTTCCTTATGGCTTATTTTCCCTATGTCATCTTTTTTTGAGTCGATAGTACACTAGCGACACTTTCTAATTGTACGACCTACAGGGTAAAATAGAGCCCATATCTTTAACGTGGATAGTAGACGGATTTATGCAGTAACTGGCCGCTTCGAAATATGTAAACACAGATGGTGCGGTCTCTCTGTCGGTTATTTTAAAAAAGCTTAGACTGGATTTATTAATGTGCGAAGTTGAATGCATATCTTAAGCCGCGTCCAGACCGACGGCCGAATCCTAGCCAAGGCACATGTGCTCAGATTTGGAAAGGATTTGCTTTGGTCTGGACGGAGCGACCGAACGGAACCAAACGGCATCGAACGCTATCCTTGGCGTTGGAAAGCCTTCGCTCTCGTGTCGGTACGTCAAAGGATGTTCGATTCGGTCTGGACGGGATTTGTGTTTATTCAGTTGCGTACGGGCGAACGAAAAATCAGATACAATAGTAGCGTAATATTTTTAGGTAAACTTCAGAATTATGTTTATAATTAAAAGAGCGGTATCGGGAGAATGCCGTATTGTGCAAGGTCTCACAATAAAAGCTGTAAATTAATCAAGAAAAAAATCTATGTTTAGAAAAAGATAGCCATTGAATTCGGCCGTGGTGAAGGTGGAATAAAAAGGAAAGTAGAGAATCTGCTGATCTCTTGCCAACGTGAATGATTATGAAAAGAGTTCAGATGATTTATATCGTTCAAATTTATTATCAATTTAATTGAAAACTTGGATTTTAATAATTAAAAAAAAACAGGTAGCTTTGGTTGTTGTTAGCAATTTTTTCCTCTTCATTTATTTGTTATATTTTAATCAGTTACATAATATACCTATTCACCTGAATGGATTCACCAAATATTTCAATTATGGCAGCACAAGCTTCGGGAACAATGTAAAATATAGGCCGTTTTGATATTTTGAATATGTGTGAGAAACTTGCGTTTGGGTTTCCCGTGTTCAAAAAATGCAGTGTTGCTGCAAATTTTTCTTGAGTTGCTATGCTTCATAGTTTCTATTATGTTTCGAAATCTTCGGTTTTACTAAATTAAACAGAACATCAAATAGTTCTGGTGTGATTCTGCAGAAATTTTGAAAATGTCCACCGTCTTCACCCCCAAATTCCGCGATTAGATGACTTCCGCTGTACCTGCTTCTCTGTTTAAAAAGTTTTGTCATCCACCAATGCCTTGCCCGATTAAATCATTATCATCGCTGCTCGATATTTTTATCACCGAACCGCATCCAACGCTGTCGAACTCGCATTTGAATCTTGGTGTGGACGGCAAGGCCAAATCCTCTCGAATCCTTTCCAACGGCATACGCCCCGCCCCCATTTGCCGTTGGCGTTGGCGTTGGGGTTCGGCCGTCGGTCTGGACGCGGCTTTATGTATTTTGTTATCTTTGCGTAGGAATAAATTTATTTGATGTTTGAAGTATTTCGAATAGCTGTAGTGTTATTAAATGGTTTTAAAAGGTATTTTCATTTTACAGTTGAACTATGCCTAGGAACTAAACCAAAGGCATGTTAATTATACAATAAATAGCAATATCAATGGGTTTATTACTTTTATTCATTTTATACGTATGCAAATAATAATGAAACTATCAAAATGGATCGCATGAAGACATTTAAAGTATTTAGCTATACTGAAATCAGTAAAGCACACCTCCGTTATGAATGAAACACTTTTTTCAATATTACTGAACACATGAAAAAAGTGTTTCATTCAATCTAGTTAATGCATTAACTAGATTGCGACAGCCCCTATGCAAGATATTAAACAATATAGTAATAAGGATTATTACTACTTCCACTTTTCGTGAAGTGGGTGTTGCGCCAATTAATTTATTAAATGCAGAGAAATTTGTAGTAATTTCGTTATTGACAGAAATGCATGTTTTGTTTTCCCTGTAGCGTTACCCAAATATGCTTATATTTTTTAATCTAATTAATGTCATGATGATTCATATCATTTTTTTAACTCGCTCCGGCTTCCTTCTTTAACATTAAATAATAAAGGAGATATGGCGAGGATGCATTCAAAACCATGATTTTTATATCAGATTATCAGATATTAGAAGGAAAGCTCTACACTCGTCAGAAATATTTTTTATTAGTTATAGTAATGGTATGTTTCCATTAATATTATAATAGCAAGATAAAATAATATTTCGATTATAAATTCCCTAGTTTCAAAGATTTACCTCAAAAGTCTCACAATATTTTTTCAAAAGAAATACAAAATTTGAATTAGTGCTAAATTGAACAGTAGTGATAGCTATAAATACAAAATGCAGGTTTAAATTAGTAATTAATGATTAGTTTATATAAATATTAATTATTCATTATGTTAATATCGAAAAAAGGAGCCGGGGCGAATTAAAAATAGTTATGAAAACAATCATTGTGAATCAATTGGATTAAAAACACAAACATATTTGGTAAAGCTGTAGGGATTTGTAAAGAAAACAAAACATCTGTTTGTATACAATATTATATTTAAGGTAAGTAAATGAAAAAATTCGAATTGTGCTAACCGAGGTAGGTCGGCAGGCATAAGTATGCGCCTTTGATGTATTTAATTCTCTCTATTTTATAAGATCAATGTTTTTTTCTATGTTTATTTACTGCATTCTTCCTTACATTTAAAGTAGATTTACTACAAAAAAACACCGAGACCGCACATCTGTGTTTACATATTTCGAAGACGGCAGTGAATGCATAAGTCGTCTACTACCCATGCTACACATTTAGGCTCTGTTTTATGCTGTAGGTCGTACAATTAGAAAGTGTCGCTAGTGTACATAAATATAGTGAAAATAAATAGATAAATGTAAGTAGTTACAGTCAAAGGTATATGTTCTTTAAAGGGGTAAGGTAGTGGTTAGGGGTAAGGGAAGGTAAATGTTCTTTATGAGTGGTGCAATTGTAAAATAAATACTGCCAAACTTTGGAGCATGATTGACATCTAGACTGTCTTAAACTCAATTAGCTTACAGGACAAACCAAGAAATATGAAAATCGTATAAGAGTAAAGTAGCCTCATTTCGAAGAATACAGCAACATTTATGGTTGATCATAAAAGAAACAATAACAAGAGTAGCAAAAGAAGTATGCGGATGATAAAATAAAAAAAAAACACGAAAGCAATCGAGCTGGTGAAGTGAAGAAATAAAAGAGGAAATAAAATTGAAGAAACGATTATGGAGGTTATGTCTTGGAAGAAGGAATGGTGAAAAATTATAATAAATATAAATAGCAACGCGCAAGAGTTAAAAAAATTATAAAAGAGGCGAATCAAAAATCGTGGGAGGACTTTGGAGAAAAGATGGAGAGAGATAGCCTAGCAAATCAGAAATTGTTTTATAAAGTGCTAAAGAACTTAAGAAAAGGGAACTAATGTAAAAATGGAGTATTAAAAGCGAAAGATGGAAAAATATTAATTGAAGACAAAGACATAATAAATAGGACCAACAAACCAGAATGAGGAATTACAACAACAGAGTTTGACGGGAGAAAATCGAGATGATAGACACAGGAAATAAAGGTTGAAGAGGTAAATAACGCAATCAGTCAACTAAAACGTGGAAAAGCAACAGGTTAAGACGGAATAACTACAGAAATGATAATACACCTTGAATAAAATAGGAGAGCAATAATAACAGAGCTGTTTAATAAAATTTTGAATGCAGGAAGGATACTGAAGATTCGGAAATTGGGGTGATAACGCCAGTATTCAAAGAAGAAGATCATAAAGAGTATAAAAACTACAGAGGAATTACAATGCTTAGCAAAATATAGAAAAATCTAAGAATGAACATAGAAAAGACAAAAATAATGGTAATAGGGAAAGATGACTTGAAGACTTCAATAGAACTGAACGGGAAGAAAATTGAACAAACAAAAGTATTTAAATATTTGAGGGTTTGGATAAATAAAGACGGTAACCCTGATACTGAAATAAATAAACGAATAGAAAAGTCAATGAAATTATATTGCATGTTGAACAGCCAATTTACTAGAATCAAGCAAACATCAAAGAAAACTAAGATGACGGTATAAAAAACCATATTCAAACCTGTCCTTACATATGGGTGTGAAAGTTGGGTCCTCAACAAGCAGATAGAAAGACGAATTCAGGTCACTGAAATGATATATTTAAGAGCTGTAGAGGGGATTACGAGGCGTGATAGAGTGCGAAGTGATCGGGTAAGAGAAGTGTTGAACGTGGAACCAATCATGAAAACAAATGAAAGGCAACAGCTAAAGTGGTTTGGACATGTTACAAGAATAAGTGAAAATAGACTACCAAAAGGAGTGTAGTCAGCTAAATCAACAAATAAAAAAGAAAAAGGTAGATCAAGCAAAACGTAGGATAATGTTATTGCGAAGAATCTGGAAAGAAGAGGACTGACGTGGAGTGAAGCGAAAAGAATGGTTAGTGATGAAAAAGAGTGGGCAAAATTAAGCAGTAGGTTATGATGGAATAACTTTAGAAATGATAATACACCTTGAAGAAAAATGGGAGAGCAATAATAATAGAGCTGTTTAATAAAGTTTGGAATGCAGGAAGGATACTTCACGATTGGGAAATTGGGGTGATAATGCCAGTATTCAAAAAAGGATATCATAGAGAGTGTAAAAAGCTACAGAGGAATTACAATACAAAATTACTTAGCACATTGTTGAAGCTATATGAAAGAATACTTGAAGCAAGATTAAGACCTATAATTCACCCTCCGAAAATTCACAGTCAGAATTTAGGAAAGGGGTTCAGGAGAATATATTTATATTGAGACAACTAACAGAGAAGAATGCAAATAGTAATATATATATATGTGACCTTCATTGATCTTAAAAAAGCTTTTGATACAGTTCCCCGACAAGTAATATGAAAAAGCCTGTGTAGGAAAGGAGTAAATAATAAATTACAAAAGAGTGTAATGAGCACATATAATGTTACGAGAAATTATGTAAGAACTGTGAACCTACAGTCAGATGAATTTATAACAAAGGAAGGACTACGGCAAGGAGGTATATTGAGCCCAACACTCTTCAATGTGGTACTGAATGAAGTAATAAAAGAAGTACAAGGACGAACAAGAAAACTACAAGTTAGCTACAAAAACATGCAAGGAATTGAAATTGGGGAAAACGCTTTTGCAGATGATTTGATTATATACGCTGGAAACGAAAGAAATTTACAAAAAAGTTTAGGAATATGGAAAACATGTTTGGAAAAGAAAAATTTAAGAATGAACATAGAAAAGGCAAAAATAATGGTAATAGGGAAAGATGACTTGAAGACATCAACAGAACGGAATGGGAAGAAAATTGAACAAACAAAAGTCTTTAAATATTTGGGGGTTTCAATTTATCAGAAACAAGTAAACATCAAAGAAAACTAAGATGACGGTATAAAAAAAACTATATTCAAGCCTGTCCTTACATATGACCGGGAAAGTTGGGTCCTCAACAAGCAGATACCAAACGGAGTGTAGTCAGCTAAATCAATAAATAGAAGAGGAAAAGGTAGACCAAGCAAAACGTAGGATAATGTTATTGCGGAGAATCTGGAAAGAAGAGAACTGACGTGGAGTGAAGCGAAAAGAATAGCTAGTGATAAAAGAGAGTGGGCAAAATTAATTTATATGTAAAATTTATTATTATGATGCACACCTTAACACCTTCGGGGTAACATTTGTTCCAGTTATTTTTTTATATTGTATGACTGTGGTGAATGATATTTTTGCAATTTATGAAACGTATCAACTATAAATATTATATGGCATTCTGTCACTAACTGTTTAACTGACAAGACAAGAAAGTGCGAAGTACCTAAATAATTTAGGTATAAATGAATCTGAATAGACTTTTTAAATAATGGAAATAAATACGATAGCATAGGGATATAAATTACGCTATAGGAAAATCATGCCACTAAGTGATAACCAACAAGTAGTACCGTAGACAATTATTGTATCCTACATAAATGATTACTTACGAGTAAGTATTTTACCTACTCGCATTGTTGGGTAAGGTACTCGCCGATTTTTAACAGAACACTTTTTTGCAAAGATTGCAACCTTTTTACAGTAATAAATTAACAAATTAATGTATTTCTACTAATAACTGTAATGATTAAGAGGAATTTTTCCCAAGAAAAAATTTCTCCTCACGCAGGATTCGAACCTGCACACTCTCGTTTACCGGACGAGTGCCCTACCAATTACGACCAATTAGGCCAGAGAGGAGCGCGTAGAATCGAGCGATACATAGACCTATGTCGATATTAGATCTTGAAAAGCTGGCAGGACGGCGAATATTCAAAGATTGCAAACTTTTTACAGTAAGAAATTAACAAATTAATGTGTTTCTGCTAATAACCATTACAGTTATTACGTACATACGGTTAACCGGTTATGAAATCTGTTCGGTTGCACAGCATCAGTTTTGTGTAAGCATTAGAAATAAGAAATTTTCATATTTTGTTTGTCGTTTATGCATTAAATTCTAATTAAATAATCTACCAAAGCATATTCATTTCGACGATATTTTCTTTTTTCTTAAGAAAAAAAATCAGAAATACCGAACTTTTCTTTGTGATTTTATTTTTAAACAAGTAAAACTTCTATGGAAATCATCACTACTTTAGAAATTTTATTTGTGAGTATTCTAGACTACATGAAAAAATCTTGGAAAAGTTACCCATATTTTGAAATTTTACTATAAATATTCCAGGTTACCTAAAAAAACCTTCGAAAAGTTACTTCTAAAAGTAAAATTGGCCTAAAATCGTACAGGAATTTTACTAAACTTGTTTAGTGTGTAGGAACATTTCAATTATTATGGAACCCACATAGTACTTAGAATAGCCTCGTGTAACAGAGTTTAGGATGATTTGTAATTATTTAGCTTTTCATAAATAAAGTGTATAATATTTTCCCGTAAATTTAATAATATATCTTTTTTTGGGCTCGTCATTTTAATCCGCAAGCTAAATATACAATTTACACAGCAAAAATGACAAAACCTTAGGAAGCATTATTTTTTTTGCAACAGGTACTTACTCGGCTATATCCTTTGATCCACGAATTTTAAGTAAAACACATTGTGCTAGTTAAAACAAAATTCTTAAAAAGCAAAAACCTACGTCGGTAGTGAGGTAACAGACTGCTTCGTCTCGTCCAAGATGTTCTGAAGAATATCTTCTTCAAACTCTTCATCGTCCATTAACCTCTCGGGACTATACAGTTTATAGTGTTTCTGGCCATCCCGGTCCCTCGTAACGGCAACTAACAAATGTTCTATCATTCTGCACTGGCCTTTAAGAACAAAATACGTGGACGAGCTGACACCAACTCCATCTCCGAGGATGGTCTGATCCCTGATGTATGGTTTGATCTTGGAATATATGCAACACTCCCGAACTGCCACGTCATCCCAACCGTCGAAGTAGGTGAAGCGCCGCATAGCCTTCTGAATGTCGTCCCATTGTTCTTTAACCGATTCCTTGAGGACTATGTCGAAATCCTTCTTCTTCACGCAAAGCAATTCGCAAGGAGCTAAAGATATGCTTTGCATAAATATCACTTAACAATTTCTTTTTCAAAACCCTACTATTCAAATAAATCCATCAATAAGAACGCAGATTATATATGCACCATGCACAAATAATTTGCATCAGCCTATACCTAAACAGGTATAGATTCAATTTCTTCTACCAAATGTAACTGTAATATCCACGGTTAGTAAAATACTGCTAATGATTAAAGAAAAATATTGATTCTTAACTTACAACTGTAGATATTATTGAAATGTTTCTTAGGATGTGCGTGCAGAGGAATTTAATACTAGTTTGATCAATAACTTAGATTACCTAGTTATAATATCAGGAGCATCAATAGAATTAATGTAGTTGATAATGGAATAAAAAAAATACTTCAAAATTATATTGAAATGTTAAAATTATTTATTTACTACATTCAAAAATTAAACATCTTGCACTACCGACGCTTGAATATTATAAATTAACTGTAAATACAAAATAATACAATTGTGTTAATATGACTAATTTTTTGTTTTTATATGGGTGATTCTCAATATATGCGACAAACTTTAAGCGCTGATTCCTGGGGTTATTTTGATCATACGAGTTCATAAGAACATATGTCCAAAATCGCTTAGTTCTAAAGTTGTACAATGTTTAATAGTTAGTTAACATAATTAATGTTTTTATTATAAATTAACAAAATAATTAGTAAAAACAAAATTAACTTATACTAACTGTTGAAAATGACTGCTCCCAACTGCAATACAAGCTTCTATCCTCCGTCGTATTGACCGGCGAGTGCGTTCTAAAATACCAGGGGTATTTCGAATTGTTTGAAAAGCTGCGATAATACGATTTCTCAGTTCATTGACATTTTCAATGGGAGCGTATAAACTAATGACTTAAGGTGACGCTAGAGAAAAAAAGTCCAAAGAATTTAAGTCTGGAGACCGAGGAGGCCACGGTTGTAGACCTCCCCGTCCTATCCACCGATCTGGATATGTATTGTCCAAAAACTCGCGAGCAACTAAACTAAAATGCGCTGGAGCACCGTCATGCATAAAATACATATGTAATCTTAATTGCAACGGAACTTCTTCCAGCAGTAGTGGTAGCTCCTCTTCAAGAAAATTGCGGTATACGTCCCCATTTAACCGCATCGGTAAAAAATGTGAACCTATCAAGTGACAATTCCGGCCCACACATTGACAGAGAATTGATGTTGATAACGGGCATTCACTAGTTCGTGCGGATTTTCTTTGGCCCATATGTGATTATTATGAAAATTAATAATCGCGTTTCCAGAGAAAGTAGCCTCGTCGGTGAAGAATATTTGAGCCAAATAGTCAGGATTTTGTGCGATTTTTGTGTTGCATCCATTGACAAAAAGCCACTCTTTGCGGAAAATCTGCCGGCAAAAGTGCCTGCACCCGTTAAATGTGATATGGATACAACAGTTGATCTTTCAATATTGTCCAAACTGTGCCCTGACTAATGTTTAAAGCAAACACAATTTTTCTTGTGCTTGTAATAGGATGTTCCTCAATTTCATTTAGTGCCATTTCTTCAACTTGTGGCGTTCTCACTGTAGATGGGTGTCCGTTACCAGTCGTCCGTTTTTTTAAAATTTCCCGTTTCACTAAGACGTTGGTGAAGACGGGCAAATATTGAATGATGCGAGATGATACGGTTCGGGTATCGTTCTTCATAAAGACGTCTAGCAGCACGCGAATTTCCATTGGCAAGACCCTAAACGAAATGCATATCACACATCTCAGCATTCGTGTAATTCATTTTAGAAAACAGAAACTGGCAATAAACTGAATGAATACTCTGACAACTATTGACAAATATTGAAATGACAAATAAACAATTTCCTCTCAACACAATAGTTTTTGAAGAACCAACTGTGATATTATACTGTGTTAGTCATAGTTCATAATTTATTATTAAACATTCAATAACTTTAAAACCAAACCGTTTTGGACATATACTCATATGAACTTTTATGATCAAAATAACTTCAGAAATCCGTCGTTAAAGTTTGTCGCATATATTGAGAATCACTCTGTATATAAAGAAAGATTTTTTGCAAGTTTACAAATTAAAATGTACAGTAGTTGATTGATCATCATCACAAGAATTAATGTAGTGTCTATTTCATAACGTTTTAAGGTTTATGTATAGGGACAGCATTACACGCGCCTATTTGAATTCTTAATATGAATTCTCATCTGCGCCAGCAGGTGGCATCACCTATGTAGAGCAGAGACCATGGTAGATAATGGAAGGCCTCTTTGTATGCTTCATCGATACGCAATTGAAGTTTCTAGTACTAATGTACTAGAACATGAATGTAGCATTTCAAAGAATGTGTTATTGGCGTGTATAAAACATACGATTTGAAATTATAATTTTGATGCTTCAGAAACATTTTTAATTGTACAAAGTTAAGCGCGCACGCGTACTTTCGTATTTGTCAGAAGAAGAAGTGGTTATGGTCAGATGGTGCGATTTTCTGTATAAAGTGATTGTGGTTAGTGCGGTTATAAATTTATTTGTCTGAATAGGAATAACTAAGTACAATAACAAACTTGTGGTAAGTTTTAATGGTTTATAACCCACTGTTGTTTTGCTAAAAATAGTTTGGCAATACAAATTTACGAACACTAGCTTGTAAACTATCTACCAAGTTCCTATCCTGTTATAGCACATGCAAATGGTATGAAATCGGAATAAATAATATTGAGTGGTGGGGTCACTCTCCGGCCAACTCCCTCTCCCCCCGTTTTTTGTATAAGTTTTGCAATGTTTTGAATCAATTTAGTTCAGCTGGACTGTAATTTATTACCTCGTGCTAACTAAAATAATACCCACACACAAAATTCAATGTAGATAAATTTAAAAGACGTTTTAAAATGAAAAATACATTGAGTTCTTATCGGGCATACTTACGTAGTTAAATATAAATACTAACGTATTTCCTTCGAACTTGCATATATTTAGTCTTTAAACTGCACGTACATACATGAGTCACTTGTTTACATTTCCCCTCCTAAGTAACGCAAAATTAATCAGATGTTTTTGTGATTTTATATCGACGAAAACATAACACAGATCACATGAGTTATTTAAGCGAAGATCGTCGAGTAAAATATAATTGATATTTTATGCACAACCCCACGTGCTTCTTACAAAGAAAGGAAAACCCATTTTTTATTTTCTTTGGCTTGTTTTTTTTTTTACTTAAAACACTACTACGATATATTTTTCAGGAATAACTCCCTTGTTATAATTACTAAATATTAAATATTCTTGGACCCAATTTTTATCTCTACACATTTCTATTTTCAATAGTCGATCTTCGACGCCCGTTTGCGTCTGACTAACATGCTGGTCTACCGTGATAGTGCGAGATCCTTCCCGCACAGTGCCAAGCACTAACGAGATGACTCGATCAACCAGCCACGAAACGGCTGGTTCCACTTCAATGTAATTTTTGCATATACTGCGACCATCCTCTCTTCCGCTAACACCGCACAGAGACCTACAAACGGGGCCAATATAGACGTGGCCCCCAGTTCACCGCTTGTCTGCATAAATAATTACAAAGCGTGTTTGGTCGCATCAAATCATGGGAATCCCAACGTTCGTTCTGTACTTAAATATGTGTCTCTGTGTATGTTTCTTTATCGGTATTTTTACAGAAAATAAAAACTCCTTAATGATTAATTTGTAATTTGCCATGGTGGGATATCACTTTTCAAAAGCAACAGCTTCGGATATGTCGAAAACAAGTGCATCAAAAGTGGCACGAGAGTGAAGAAGAGAGAGAGAAATGTGCACTGTCGCAAAGTTAGTGAATCTGAAAAGTACTATCGAGAATTTGACATTTCGACACGACACTGTAAAAAGCGACACTCGATCCTTACAGAATAAGGACCCTGCGTATCTAATAATCAAAAAAACATTATTGCTACAGTGTCGGTCCAAATATTTGTCTAGCATGTACCATCATAAACAATTTCACTTGGTTATAGCCTACTGGCTTCGGCAATTACATAACCAAGGGTGCAAACTTAACTAAAATCATAGTACCTATATATTGAAGGTATTGTGTTTACATTGAAATACTGTAATATTGATAACAGAAATCCTTTTTGAGATGTAAATGTGTTTTATTTTATGAGGCTCGTTTACATCAACACGTTATCTTGGATTCGTTTTAATTGACCCTTAAAATGTAACATTTCATTTTTAATACAGCAATACAATTAAAATTTATTCTAGATCATATGTGGGCAACAACCGGCCCGCTGTAAGATTTGATCCGGCCCCGCGGATCAAATACTACTTACTCATACTCACTCCAAATGAGGAAGATCGAGTGAGATGGGGTTTGTCGCTTGCTCCTGCGGAATCAAGTGAGCGAGCAAGCCGAGTGGCGGCGATCATCAAAGAGTGAGGCGACAAACATCAAAGCCTTTGATGTTTGCCGCCTCACTGGCGGCGCAACAAAAGATTATAGCTTCTCAAATATTCTACACTAGACGATTCTAGATCATTCCTTCATTTTGCCTATATAAGCGGGTGGATGGCCCGAACTTTAGTTCTGTTCTATTTGAGCTACCGAGGTGATAACTTCGACAAGCGAAATCCTAGCGAACTGCTAGTGCCCTAGTGCCGTCAATTTGCTTTGTGACTTTGTGTGCATCTTGAGTGCTTACTAATTATATTTTGTTATAAAGTTTATCGAACGAAAAGTAAACGAAAATGATGTCTGGTGGAAAGAAACGAAAAGTAGATGCAGAGGGTCGTGAGTTTCAAGAAAAATGGACTGAAGAATTCTTTTTTATCTTGCACAATGGTAAGCCTATTTGTTTGCTGTGTAATGCATCCATTTCAGTGATAAAAAAATTCAATATAAAGAGACATTACTCAACTAAGCATCCTATGCTGCACTCACTGACAGGACAAATAAAGAAAAGACAAAAAAAACAGCAGCAAATGTTTCATAAACAAAGAACACAACTTCATAATGTTGTGAAAGCTAGTTTTATAGTTAGTTCAAAATTGGAAAAGTCATTAAAACAATTTGCCGAAGGAGAATTTATCAAGGAGTATGTTAGAAGTTTGCAGTGTTTTGTGTCCTGAAAAGAAAAATGAATTTGTAAAACTTAGTTTGTCAAGTCCATTCGACTCCAGAATGTTATGAATGTGGTAGTAAAAGCATCAATTTCATTCGATCCCGAGGGCTTAACCATCGTCAGTTCAAGGCGTTTTTGGATGAAATATCAGCCGAATATAACGACGTAACATATTATTGTGAAGTCAGATGGTTAAGCAAAGGAAAAATGCTGAAACGGTTTTACGAGCTTAGAAATGAGATAGCAGATTTTATGCAAATAAAAGATAAACCACTATCTGAATTGAGTGACCCAAAATGGATATGTGACTTAGCATTTCTGGTCGACCTTACAGAGGCCATTTGAATGATTTAAATTTGAAACTTCAAAAACAAGGACAGTTAGTAAATGATTTGTATAGCCGTTTGAAAGCGTTTCAAAACAAAATCCGCTTGTGGGAGGCACAGTTGCTGTCTGGTAACAGTTACCATTTCACCACGTATGAAAATACTGCTTATGCTCAATATGCTGAAGAACTCAAATTACTGTCGAAGCAATTTTCGAACAGCGATTTTAAAAACATGGAAAACAGTTTCAATTTATTAGCTACTCCAACAAAAACGTAATGTACAAAATGCTCCAATACACTTGCAAATGTGGAGTTGTGCGATTTCTAGAAAAAATACCTCGAAGAGGACCATTTTCCGGAGCTTGGAAATTTCGCAAGAAGATTGATTTGTGCATTTGACAGTACTTATAAATGCGAACAGTTCTTTTCAATGATGAAAGTTAATAAATCAAAAACATCGTACAAGGCTGACTGACGATAATTTGGAAAATTCTTTACGTCTTATATCGTACTCGTGGAATTCATCCAAACAACGATGGATTAGTTTCCGAAATTCAAGCTCAAGAATCTCATTGATTTCGTTGTCGCTATTTAACTTTCGTAGTTTATAATAATTCCAAATTTCACGATTTAATTATAATGCTGTATCTATTTTTTTCATTTTGTTTTCTTATTTTAATAAATTGCATTATAATAACGTTGTCGTATTATTTCATGTCTGATATCTATCGCTAAAAATTATGAACACTACTTTAAAATGCACTACTTTTAAACGCGGCCCGCGAATGTATTTGCACACTAAAGTTTGGCCCACAACATGTTAAAGGTTGCCCATACTTGTTCTAGATCAACGTGTTAGCGCAAACAGCACTTACAAGGGAACACCGGCAAACCGTAAATTCAAAAAAATATGAAACTACAAAATGAAACAGTACCACGATATAAGAACAACACGATTTTTTTAGCGGCCGAATCGCCCGATTTCGGGGTACAGCTCCCGCACAGATTTCCACGATTTTTAAGTTTTTGGAAATATCTCGGAAACAATAGCAGATAAAATTTTCTTTTTAGAACACAATTTGAAATATATTACATAGATGATGTAAATTGTTGCCGGAAAAAAAAACATATAACGGGGAAACGGACTTGATCTGCTAATAACATATAATGCTAGGGCTGTTGCTCGAAACCGGTTATCCGGTTTCGGGTATACGGATACCCGAATTTTTTTGCCACAGACTACCCGATTTCAGGAGATACCCAGTTTTGGGCGAAACTTAATTTAGGATAATACCACTAATACTCGGTGTTGTGTTTTAATTGAAAACAAATGAATGACAAAAAATGTGTCTGATAGGGGAATGAAGTATTTCCCAATATTCTTTCATATAATATATATATTAATATTCTATAATATCTATTTACAACGTCTCTGGAAAAAAAAACTGTTATTTTTTTCTTTTTTAATGTTTTAATGTTTAATAACCGTATCATAACTCAATTACAATTCAATCCCGGAATCGGAAAGATCTTCTAGAATAATTCATATACCTATATGGCACCTAGATTTCTTATTTTTATATTTAAGTTGTGATATTGATATTGTAAAATTATAAAACAATGCAATGATAATATATTAAGTATTTTAAACATCTGAAATATTGTTTATAACACAAAAAAAAGTATTTAACCTTTATATTTGTTTAATATTTTTGTGCATTAATGCCCTTATTACAATCTTTCTCTTGTACCTACATAAAATTTAAAGGCAAACAATTTTCCGAAAAATATAATCGAGGTAATACTCACTCAAAGTTGTTATGGTTGCTGTTCTCGGAATATCGTGTAATAACGAAACTTCGCCAAACATGGCTCCCGCAACCATCGTACCAACATTAGTAGTCACATTTTCCTTTATAACGGGATCCCACGTCGTTATCGAAACCACCACCTCTCCGCTTACTATAAAATACAACCCATAAGCTATATGATTTTGCCTTACGATGACCCTTCCCGGCCCATAGTACACAAAATAAGTAACGCCAGCTAATTGAATCTTCACGTCCTACGCGAAGAAAAAAACGCATAAATCCACGTAAAACTATCTTAATTACAAAAAATATATCATACTTCCGGATACTTTCGAAAACATTTTAAACCACCAATAATTTTATGTAACATATGTTTTTCCTGATCCGTCCTACATTCCGCTGGTTTACATAACACACCCTTCTCCTAAAATTCGAAAAAAGATGCTGACAATGAATTTTTCGCTCTTTAATTTATTAACCTGCAACGTCAGTAGACCCTTCGTTTTCTTTTTGGTCAGTAATTGTACGTTCTTCTTTACATTCTCTGTTAATTGCTCATCTTCGACGTCCTCAAGCCAATGCCTATTTGCTATTACAAGCCTAATCAAGGCCCTGAAACGGTACCTAGCTAGTGCCGAGCGTCTTTCCAAATCTTGAGGAGTCTTTGTGGATTTATAAATAAATATTAAAAACAATTAACAATTCGTATGTTAACAAATCATTACCACTGTTTTAGCGGTGTCCATATTATGCACGCCCATTAAATGTAATAAATAAAATCTAACAGTATTTTCATTAAAATTATTTTAATAACATTGACATAAACAACAAAAACCATAATAATATATTTTGTTTTAAACTTCAAACATAGTCGTTCCTGTTTGATATTGCCCTAAATTGTGAAAGAAATCATAAAAATACCAATGGATACCCTGTTAAACATGGCGAATTTTAAGAAAAGTGGATAATAGCGTGAAATAGAAAGGGAAATGTTTGAAATACTTCAATAAGTGGTGGGCACAATCGAATGACGGAAAATGCATCATTCGATTATTGACGATTATTCGAGACTTCGATTATGACATTTGGATGTTTTGTTCTACCATGAGCACCACTATAATTTCAAATAGCAGTTTGTTTTGGTAGTACCAAATTTACTTGGTATTGGTAGCACTGCGCCGTTGACATTTCAGCTAACGTCGCTGCTATTTTATCTCTCTTTATTTTTCTTCCAAAATGGTGAGTGTAACGTTGATACATGTTCAAATCAATTTCCTTTAAAAATACACATCATCAGATTAAAATATTGTGAATTTTTCTACGATAATGAATAATTAAGGCGTGTACATTCCAATTTTACAAATATTTTATTCTATTTCAACGAACTTGAACCCAAAATTATTTACATTTTCGTAGGTTATGTTATACATACAATTGTTACAACGTTAATTTCTTTTTAGTCGACACACAAGAAAAAGACTAGGAAGCTAAGAGGTCATGTAAGCCATGGACACGGCCGTATCGGTAAGTATTTTCTAAAAATTGTTTCTTTATTACTGCTATAAATTGTGATGATATGTAAACGGGCGGACAGATGTACAATTTACTATGAAGACGTTATAACTGATTTTAACTCTGGAAAAAGCAGTATCCTTAATCTATTTTCCAATTATTTAACATTTGTGTTTCTTTCAGGTAAACACCGTAAACATCCCGGTGGTCGTGGTAATGCTGGTGGTATGCATCACCATAGGATAAATTTTGACAAGTACCACCCTGGCTACTTTGGCAAGTTGGGTATGAGAAATTACCATCTGAGAAAAAACTCGAAATGGTGTCCCTCAATAAATCTTGATAAAATCTGGACTCTCGTCAGCGAGCAGACGAGATTGAAATATAAAGATCATCCTGACGGCAAAGCACCTGTGATTGACATTGTTAAAGCAGTAAGTATTTTCATGATTTATTAATAATTAATTTAAAAACTTCTTCATGATGATTGTACGAACGGGCGGACTGATTAATTTAAAAACTGCTGAATGTTCATTTTCTGATTTAATTGATTTATAAAAATGTTAAAAATTTTGTGTGTTTTGAATCTAATTTGATTTTTTTTGTGTTCCAGGGTTATTATAAATTATTAGGAAAGGGCCGTATTCCGAATCAACCCGTTATTGTTAAAGCTAAATTCTTCTCTAAGTTCGCTGAGGATAAAATAAAAGCTGTTGGAGGAGCTTGCATTTTAGCAGCTTAATTTGGTATTTTATTACAATAAAATAATTTAAAAACCTTTTTTGCTTTGTAACTCAATTCAACTCCTGAACTTTTGCTTTTAACTACCAAAGGTAATGTCCCATGAATCTTTGATTACAAATCTAGCTTTCATTTTAAAAAAAAAGATAATTGACAGTTTTATTTAGTTTAATAATGATTTTTCAAAAGCCACTGTTTTTGTTTAGATCAGATTATTCTTGAAGTAAACATCTTTCAACCCATATGAAACATATTAAATGATTTCATTGCGTCTGATATTTTGATTGGAAAATTGAATAAAAGCTCTGATCAATCATATTTATTATGTGTAGTAACATGTTTCAGCCTAGGCAGATCTGAATAAAGCAAATAAATGACGTCAATAGTTAAAATTTAAGACAGAAAAATGGTATTGTAAAATTTTTAATGAATTTAAATTTAGAAGGATAATATTTAAAGTAAAATCAAAAGCTTTAATGTTTAATTAAGAGACACTCTTAATACGTAGAAGTATCTAATGAGAGAATTTAAAGAGTATTTTTTTTCTGATGTAAACTACACTTGATTTATTAATTAAGTAATTAAAAATAAAGTTTTTGCTGAGACACCTATTTTATTATCAACAATGGGTGGTTCATATACAAATCAAATAATAAGGGACCTAGCACTTTTCCTTGTGGAAAACCATTATGTGCATTTAAACAATTAGCCCCCACAGCGATTATAATATCGCTACATAGTAATATATATATAATACATAATTGAAGCATTTATAAGTTAATACAAAAAAGAAAAATACTTATAAACAATATTCTTATATATTCCATAAAAAATCTGATCTTTTATTAAAAAACGCAACTATTTCAGGTTTTGACTTATTATGAAAGTTTAATGAAATACTCACAAGTATTTAATCAAAACTCAACATTTGCACATATGTATATGTTTATTGAAGTTATATATAAACGTTTTTAAATCATGCCTAACTATTATGGGGGAGGTGGTACAGGTAAAACAGCTCCCATTAAGGGAGGGGGTGGAGGTATAGGATTGAACATAGGCGGTCTAGGAGGTGGGGGAACTGGTAGCATAGGAGGCGCTGGAACTCCAGCTATAACATTTGGTCTAGTTATAATAGCTCCAGGTTTCTTGGCTTCATTTTTGAATGCGAATTGTAAGAAAAACTGCTTAGTATCTCGATTCCAATGGGTCCAAAATTTGCTATCCGTTTTCTCAACTTCTCGACTTGGTACTTTGAAAGCGATTGTTTCATAAGGTTCAGCAGCAAATAATAAATATTGCCACTTACGATCTGGAGGTTCTATTTTTTGCTCATAAGCAGACATAAAGCGATGCCTTGGGTAAACAGTGTCAGCAATTTCTGAAAAATGAAATATGTATTAACACCGAATGTAGAACAAATTTTTTTGTTTATGCTCTTTACCTGGATAATCAATTTGAAAAAGTAAACTTTGCTGTCCAGTTTCTGGATCTCTTTGCTTTGTAACACGATAACCCGGTCTGCCTATTTTCACAAATTTCTTAGGCTCAACTCTTGGTTTCTCTGGTGCCAACAGTGTTGGAGCATCTTTCGCTTCTTTGGCCGCCCTCCTAGCTAAATTCGCTTGATGCTTCTTTCCTTGCGTATGTGCCAAATAGCTTCCTTCGTTGTTGTGTAAAGTTAAACAAAGCTTGCACTCATATGAACCCAAGTGATTTTTCATAAAGTACGGATCCTTTTGTAAATCTATCGTTTCTAAAGCAAGTTGCCTTAGTCTTTCCCGGCGGTCCCGGTTGCTCTCAGACCAAGAGGCAACGCCACCGCCACCAGTTTTTCCTCCGGGACGATTTTGAAAATCCATTTTATTTGCTAGAAAACTTCAATCCTGGAAAAATATATTTTTTGGACGTTTTTATAACATAACCTAATACAAACTTGACGCTTATGATAGCGACCTCTATTACGTCAAATTGATTTAATAAACTAAAATTTCAAAACAATTTCCTATAATAATGGGTGTTATTTAGATTTTTTCTGATAAACTATTGTATTGTTAATTGTTGGTATAGTTAAATATTTCGTTCGATAATTATTATATTATAATATTATGCCAAATACATTTTAGAATGCTAGTAGATGGTAAAATCTGATAAGATGGCGCTAAGATCAGGTTGAATTTTGAATTTATTATTTCGTTTCCACTTCAAAAATATTTTGATATTAACAAAATTATTAAGGTAAGCATATGTTCATATTAATCAAATTACTGTAAAAAAAGCTTTGTACATACTTATTTATTTTTCTCTATTTTATTAAATTATGTGATCTATAATTATTGGCCCTCTAGTAATATTTTACTGCATTACTATTTGACATTTTCAAATTAAATATCAAATATTTTTGGTTATCAACGGTTGACCCGCTTGACAGACGATCATTGTTTAGAAACATATTTATAATGTATTAGAAGAATAAAATCATATTCCAAACGTACTACGTCACTAATCTAAACATAAGCGTCATTAATTCAAATATATTCGCGATGTTAAGCACCAGATAACCGCGATAACATACTGTTACTATTTTACCACATGCTCATTGAATATTAAATTAAATACATATAAAAATGTGTGAGAAGACAGCTGCTCCTGGAGATGAGGCATCCCTTAAGGATTTGAAGACTAGAATGAAATTAATTTCCGATGCAGATCCGTCCCAATATCATAATGAATTTTCTTTGAGACGTTATTTAAAAGCTTTTAAAACAACTGATGATGCATTTAAAGTATGTATTAGATTGGTGTAACAATACATTATATTATAATGCCAGGCATTTTTAGGCTATATTGAAAACAAACAAATGGAGAAAAGACTATGGAGTAGAAGAATTGAATCCTGATTTACCATTAATTCAGAAAAATTTAGAAGCTAAGAAAGCTAGAGTGCTTAAACATAGGGATTTACATGGAAGACCTGTAATTTATATACCGGCCAAATATCACAATGTTAATGATAGGGATATTAACGAATTAACAAAATTTATAGTTTATTGTTTAGTAAGTTTTTGTCGCATTAATTTCTAAAATAAGAATAATTCATAATTTCTGTTTTCCAGGAAGAGGCATCTAAAAAATGTTTTGAAGAGATTATAGATAATTTATGTATAGTTTTTGACCTACGTGGTTTTGGGTTAAACAGCATGGATTATCAAGTATTAAAGAATATGATATGGTTGCTAAGTAAACATTATCCAGAAAGGTTAGGAATTTGTCTTGTTATAAATGCACCTACATTATTTTCAGGCTGTTGGGCTATTATTAAAGGATGGTAAATATTAATATTGCCTTTTAAGTAGTTCATAATACAATGATATTTGATTGTAAATAGGCTAGATGAAAATACTGCATCCAAGGTTCTATTTATAAATACAGAAGAGGAACTTTGCACTCATTTAATTCCAGATATTTTACCAGATGATGTTTAAATACATACAAGATTACATGTTTTATCAGGGTACCTAAAAGAACATGCTATTCAGGAATGTTTACCATAGATGTGACTAATTGTGATCTGTTTAACTAGTATAAAATACTAGGTCTTCTTCCACTTTGTTAATTATTAGATTAGAGTTCTAAAGTAATACTATTAACATAATCATTGGCAAGCTATATTATAATAAATTTTATTGTAAATTTTTATTTATTGATGTAAATGTTACCTCTGCAGTACAAATAAAAATAATACTTAAAATAAAACTTTGCATTAATATATAACCCTTAAGATTACATGCATTCCTTTAAACAAGGAAGTATTGAGAAATTGGTTTTCAAATTGTAGGTACCATTTTCCAAAATATAATTAAAAAATTATGCATGAAACTATTTATGCTAAAACTCTTTTAGTATATACTTATTTTAATTTGTTATTCCTGCTAATTTCTGTTTTTTTTTATGTAATCAAGTGTAAATATATCCGGTCTCAGTGATGTATTTTTTATAAATCATAACTAATAAGGAGAACCTATCAAATGTTAAACTCATTTTTGTTGTTGAAAACATATTTAAACGTTACTAAGTAGCTAGTTTTAAATAAATAATAGCATAGACAATTAAATTTAATATTGTATTGCACTTTTGTTATGATTAATATTAATGCTAATTATAATCATTAGTGGTAGTTTAAATTCTGTTAAAATTGTACGATTACAAAATACTCTCAAGATTTCTTGAAAATAGTAGAATATACATACGTAGGTATATAATACTTATTTAAAATAAAACACTGTAATGCAACCAAATTTTCAAAAAGCCACCACTTCTGTACGCGCCGTCTACCGACATGGCGAAGGGAAGACGGGAAGAAGAATAAGAAGTGCATAAAGAGAAATAACAACATGTTTCAGCGGTTTTTTTAAGAGAGTCTAATCACATTTGAAGTTGTATTTAGTTTACTTATCCCTAGTAACAAAATTTTAATTTTCCGCCATTATTTTTAGTAACTTCAACATCGAAACGCGAAATTACCCATATATTAGATTACTACCCACATAGCCAAATTTAAATTGCCTGCAATTATTCTAAGTAACTTCAACGTTCAAATATAAAATTGCCTACTATTTTGTACTACATTCATAGTTATTTTAATGCCTTCAAGTTGAAGTTACTGACAATAGTGGCGGAAAATTTAAATTTGGCTATTAGGGTAGTTACTTTGATGTCTTTGTGTTAAAGTTACCCAGAATAATTGTGGGAAATTTTAATGTTGCTAGTAGGAGTATAATAAACAAAGAGTTCACGCTAAGACACATAATTTTATTTATTCTTTATTAATATGATTATACATTCCGAACAGTACAACCCTTTACTTGCTTCTTGAACGGTAGCGATCACATCCACAGGTTTATTAAAAGAATAGAATAAATTGGCAGAAGTGTCTGAACTTCTCTTTAGGGCTAAACTTTTCTCCTTTACGCTGTTTTCTATCTCCATGCGCCATTAATGCAATAAGAAACTACAATAACAAAATGTGTATGGATTATCATACATTCATAAAAGCTATGAAAAATTATCTGTGCACTCTTGGGGAAGATGACGTTTTGAAAAAAAGGAAAAACACAAACAATTTAACGTGAATTTGATCAAAAGTATTTTAAAACTACTGCGATGACAGTTAATATTAGATATTTAATTTAATTTAATTATTTTTACCTACCGATTGCCGATAGCGTAAATAAGTACAGCACAGCCACTAGAATTAAAAATAGCATTATTGATAGGCATCTAGAATAATAAGAGATACACAGTTGCTATCAAATTTAATACAACATACGGAAGTTAAAACTATCTTAAGTAGTGGTACTTCATCGTGTTACATTTTACTATACATGAACTATTTTAAGCCCTAAACAATAAACGTCTAGCCATTTGTGACTAATATTCTGCAGGTACTGGTACATACTACCGCCTGATATGCCAATAGTAAGTCGGACATTTGGTGGGTTGTCCCTGTAAGATATAAGATTATAATGCAACAAATTTTTATGCACTAAAGTTATTCAGGTAGTACATATTAATGTATATGAGAAGTTAGTATCGAATTGATTTCATTGAATTATTATTGTTTAAAAGTTTCTTAATATTAAAGAAAATTGAAATCTCTTAATAATATCTATTCTATAGAGAGTCCATCACAACCTGCAATCATAGGTTTATACAAAAAGCGAGATAGATGCTTTTTACAAAACCTTACCTATATACAAAAGCATCTTTCTCTTTTGCCACGTTGTATTTTTTCCGAAATTAATACCATTTACCACGATGCATTTGACCCTGATATATATCTATTAATATTTTGATTTTGAAAATTTTTTGAGATTCATTTTTTTAATGGTATCCCAAGATGGTGAAACTTTCAAAATATGTAGCTTAAGAATGGGGTTGGATTGTCGGATATTGAACTTATTCAAACAAAACGAGAAATCAGTACTGTCTATCCCAACTAAAAATCAATGATCATATTTTATTTTTGAAGTTAACTATGAAATTTAAAAAAAGCAGTGCGCGGTACAGTTAATACAGCCTTAAGGCGCGGGGCCACTGCACGCGAAGCGAAGCGAAGTTCAGCAAAACTAATTTCTTTGAAAATTGGCTCCCATGTAATCATACGCGCATCTTCGCTAGCCTAACTTCGCTTCGCTTAGCTTTAGTTGCCGCGTCTGCGTAAGATTACATGGGAGCTAATGTTCAAGGAAATTAGTTTCGCTGAGCTTCGCTTCGCTTCGCGTCCAGTGGCCCCGCGCCTTTAAGGCTGTAAAAGGAACTAACTAAGACATTGGCTCGCGGGTAATGTGATTTTACAGTCTACGCATCTGTAGATAAAGTACTTATTTCTTTTATGACCACTCACGTGTAATTGAGTGTTTGTATTACAACTTTTGCAAACATTCACATTATTTTATCGCTGACTCTCACACCATAATTTTAAAGTTTTTATTGTTTAATTTTCAGAATAATGGCTACAGCGGCGCCCACTCCGTAAATTGAAAAACTGTTCAAGTATCGGCAATTATGTGCAATTTTATTCACTAAAAACGATGATTATCACTCCTAGTTCTGTCTCTTGGCTGATGCGAACGATACACATTTCGCAATTTCTAAAATAAAATTTGTGGCCTAAACATCATAATATGTTTCTACAAAAAAGTGATTTGACGTTAGAATATGTTTTGTATGTTGCATACTTAGATCATATACATTATGTATACTTGAATGTAGATCTGGATGATCTATATAAGCTGTTTGGGTATGCAACTACACTTACTCTGGTATATTGAAAGTTGTAGCCATTCAGATTTTTCTCAACAATTAAAATAAAATCGTGAATGTATGTAAATATCAAGCAATATTAACTTAGGTTTGTGATATCATATCAAAGCCTATTCAGAGCATAATAGAATAAATAAAATTCGAGTTATTAATGCGAAATAAGACCATCGTGTTCTTGAACAATGTGCGCATGTACAAATTAACAAAGGTTTATTCTGGAGGTCATCCGCACAGCTGTTTTGTCCAGCAATTCAGCTGATCGTTGTTATTGGGTGTGTGGCAAACCTAGGTACGATTAATAAAGTTATTTTTAAATTGTTACAAAAATAAACCATGGAATTCGGGTGCACGTTTACCGCAATTTTATAATGTTAATCGGTGACATAACTATGATTGCGACATCGTAGAAAAGATCGTACGGATAACATTAGAAATTTCTCTCTAATGGTATAAAATGAAATCTGTCAACATATTGTGACGTAACGTTATAATTCCTTTCGTTCCTTGTCCGAAAACGCACCTACCGCGCCGTAAAAATCGAGGTCGTTGCAATTCGGGGAGTTATTTTGTATGGTTTAAAAATAAAGAGTAAACAAAGAATTTTTCCAAAATAATTCTGGCCTCAAATAGTGAGTCGACGGGTAACGACGGTGGTGAACCGCCTCGTAAAAAATCCCGGAGAAATAGTACCACATTAGGTGACACTATGCAAGCGAGCAACGGATGTATGCAAAATGGGGCCGTCCCCAGTACCAATGGGACTGCCGAAAACGGTCATGGTGATGGATCAGGCGACATAGGACCTACTGTTGCACTTAACCAAACTGCCCAGGAGATTGTTAGATTAATTGGACAATATTTGAAGTCTGAAGGTTTGAAGTAAGTCACTTTTCTGTTTTCATAATCTGATTTACAGCTGACCTACTTTTTTGTTTTGATTTTGAAATTTTTGATATTTCTATAGTTCCTTTGTGAATGTATTTGTTTATATTGACATTTACCTATAATTAGCATACAATGAAGGATTTCTTTGTTTTTCTCACTAAATGGAATATCCCTTTAATAATAGAAATTCCGCCATATTATGTGAAATTAATATGCTGAGTCATATTTAAAAAAAAAAATTGTAATTGCCAACAAAAATTAAAGGGTAAATAACACATTTTGTAACTGCGAAGGATATTGAATTATATTATACAGTTGCTCCACCGTAGCAGTCTGGGATCTTTGATTACAGCTCTAGCTTTTATTTTAGAAAAATATTGTGCAAAAATTTTATAGAATTCAATGATGTATAATCTAAAAATATTTTCAACACTATCAGCTGTCTGGAAAGTGGATAAACAAATACTCTGTGGTTTTAAATTAAACACTGTATGTCATTCCATTTTTGAATTCTATATTAAAGAATTAAATTATTGTAGTACATATTATAAGTCGCTTTGAAATAGACTAAATAACAAGAAACTAACCTAAAGCCTAAAGATGGCATGGTTGGTGTTTCCGTTTATGTATCAACATTTTAAATATTGTTAATATCTAATGCAACAATAGCATTTTATTGATATGTTGTTGCATTGTGATAAGTCAGCGCTGTCGATTACAAATATAACCTGAGCGGTTACAAACAATAGCTTAACTTAAACAAGAGATAATGATTATTTCAAAACGCAGTCTGTAATGTTATTTCTTCATACTTATTCCTCCTGCACGGTTTTTTTTTTTTTAATTCAGATCATACATACCAACATTTATATGAATAACAATTCATTTGTTAATACATAATATGAACATGAATTTCTATTTTAATTCTCTGTAGGGTTTGATTTAAAGTACTCATTTCAAAAAAGACACAAATCAATAAAGCAAGATGACAACAAATAGAAAAATAAAATTAGTGAAACTAGTAAGAGGTCATTAACTATCATTACGAGAATGCACCTTGTTTAAACACATATTCACCACAGCAATACATAAATAAGATATACTTAAGGAAATATTTATTCTTCAGCTACTGTGCATGCCAAAGGAAATTTAGTAATAATATTAATAAACTATTACAAATTTTTTGGAGCTATACACAGCTGAAAATCAAAGCCCAAAATCTTAAATAGCTATTTTTAAAATTATTTTATAAAGCTATACCTTTTAAAAATTTAGAAGGTATAGCTTCAACAGAAATTGTAATAATTTCTTATATTTGTAGCGTTTGTAAGATTATCTATAAACCTGTAAGCATGTTTTACTGGATGTTTACAGATTTACAAATAACTTACGCGAGCTAGATATATGCACAAAATCTCCATTAATATTAATTCTAATTATCATGCCAATCGGTGCTTCTATGAAATTTTAACGAGAATTTATTAAAAGAAAAACAAGGTTTTTAGAAAAACTCATATTTTGGGTACCAAATTTGCGTTTGTGAATTCTGGTTGTAGTAATATTGTTATCATTATATATGCAAAAACAAAAATAAGTTAAACTTGAGACAAGAAAAAGGACCATTCTGCAAAAAATAAAAGATTAAACTATATAAACTCTCAAATATCAATTACATGTAAATGTGCAACAGTTTTCTGGCCACTTACAATTGTAATAATCTCCAATGCAATCTCAGATGTCAGCAATGAAGTTTATCCTGGTGAATAATCTACAATCTCATGTCTCAATTTGAAAAACCTTTAGACTATTGCTAAGTTTAAAAATGTCTTTTGTGGGCCTATTGATCTACATTATCCTTAGGGTTTGTCTCCTTATACAGTTATAAATAAAAACAACTTACTGTACTTCATTTTTGTATTATATTGATGACAAATGCCTAAATAATTCAACATATTTTGATTTCATATTTGTGAGTAAAACCAATTCAAAAAATAATAAATTTCAAATTGTGCCCTAAGACAACTGTTTTGGCCAATAAAAACTAAGGATTTTGCGTTCGCCCCTTGTTACGTACGTTAGGTATCATTTAATGAGTTTTGGCTACTGTTTAAGTGATATTTAGTATGATTATTTAATAACTGCGTGATATTATAATACCTTGGGCATTAATTAAGTATTAGGGAAATAGTGTAAAAATGCTAAAGTAAGTTTTATAAGACTATTGCTGTTATAGGATTTATACAAATCAAATAAGTCATTTTACGCGAAGAGACTTACATTAGATGACCAAAATTTACCATCTATTGATGATAAATTATATAACATTTTTCCAACAAATCTAGATTTTTAAATCCAATCATACTCATTGTTTTTTATTGGCTCAAAACAGAATCTTTAATTGTTTATTAGGCGGAATAGTAGACGTTGAACTAAAATTTTAAAAAATCTACATTTTCAAACTTTTTTCTTTAAAATAGTCTAGTCTTACAAAAAATCCGTGGAAATTTTAAAACTTTCGTATAAAAAATAAAAAAAAAATTGGCTTCCGATCCTATTCTATAAAAATTGTTTTCTTAATGAGAAATGGAACTGTAATTAAAGAACCAACCTGCACTTGTACGTCTAACAAATTCAGAATACTTACTAAGATAGATAATCTAAAACTCAACTGATATGAAAGGCCACTGGAAGAAAATGTTTATTAGATATTCCGTATAAAATAAAAACTATATCTTTTATTTATTGCAGCCGCACTGCAGAATATTTAATGATGGAATCTGGCTGTCGTTTAGAACATCCAGTAGCAGCAAAATTTCGTCAGCACGTAATGGATGGTGACTGGAGTAAAGCTGATCATGATCTCCAAGAATTAAGACTTTTGCTGGGTAACAATAGTAGTTTGTTGGTAAGTTTTTAGTACTTTGGCTTTATTGATTAGTGGTATTGCATTACTTTTGTAGGAAATGAAATTTTTGTTGCTAGAACAAAAATACTTAGAATAATTGGAAGACGAGGAAAGTTTTAGATGCCCTACATGTACTTAGGAATGAGTTGACACCGTTGCAATATAATACAGCTAGAGTTCACCAGTTGTCCAGTTATATGATGTGTTCTAATAGTCAAGAGTTACATAGCCGTTCCAATTGGGAAGGTAAAGGTGCAGAGTCTAGAAATGCGTTGATGGACAGGTTACAAACGTATCTTCCCCCCAACATTATGTTACCACCCTATCGGTTAAAGGCTCTTTTAGATCAGGCATTGGAATTGCAAACTCTACGTTGTCGGCACCATAACTCCGCTCAAGCTGTCCATTTAAACAATGCTTCTCTCCTCGTCGACCATTGCTGCCCAAAAGATTTCTTCCCCACACACACAATTCAGGTAATTAATTCCTTTTATTACGTGTAATTTTATATCTATTGTGAGTTTCTTTTCTGCAGGAGTGATATGTTTAAGAAAATGTGCCGTGATATTTAGTTTTATTGGTTTTGATTAAAAGAAAATGTTAATAAAATATGTTTTAAAAGCTGTCTTTAAGTTATTTTTTTGAGATTTGTGTTTTTTCTTCAAAAATAAATCTCTTATATATAAAGAACAGCGAAGACAATTTTACTACAAAAAGGAAAACATAAACTTCTATGATTTAAAATAGATTTTGATTTTCCGTTTGAATATCTAACGTTGCTGGGGATGATTTATTTCTTGTAGCATGCGATATTTAAAACAATATTCAGATTATCTTTTTCTTTTTTGTAGATATTACAACGATCATGTGGTGATGAAGTAACATGGTTTTTGTCAATCTCACCAAGATGGCGGTAAGTTGGCGACAGGATCGAAAGACACAAATGTTATTATTTGGAATGTTAATCCTGAACTTGTACTGTAACAATCAGAAAGAACATTAGAAAGCCATTCGTATGGTAAGTAATATGTTCAGACTTGTTAGAAAAAGAACACCAGCCACATAATTAACGGATTCTATAAAAGTGCATTATTAATTAATTAACGTAAAATAAAAAGATTGAAAAGCAGAAATAAGTAATTGAAATACAAAGCTACTGTGTAGATTAAGGAAATTATACTGCGCCTAATTTATTTGAAACGCTGCTGAAATAGATAAATAAAAGCACAAACTCAAGTTTTTCTTAAAATATGTGTATCAATCGGGTAGTTTTAGTATATCGCCCCCGTTTCACCTTATCGAAATTTTGCCAATTCCATTAATAGTCCAGTGAGATATTACATTTTAGCGACTCACTCGTAAATTTTGACCCTTTAAACACAAAATTCTTTTAGGTAACATATCTTTTTTTTTTGTTTTTAATTTTATGACCAAAATGCTTCAAATCTTCTTTGTGAAAGATTTAGCTTTCTTTGCTGGAGATACTGATACATATATAATATATAAAAAACATTGGGTTTTAAAAAGTTAAAGAAAAATGCGGAATTGAAGGAAAAGAGATATATCAGTAATCTTTCCACTGCCTTGTCAGAATTAGACAGAAAAACAGGAAGGCGAAGAGAAATGTTCTGCTTTGGCGATCAGCTGCGTAAACCCTTCGAAAAATGAAGAGTGTGAAAAGGTTTTGTACTTGGTATATACAAACGGCTTCATGAATCTCCAAAGAAATAACCCAACGGATTTAAACTGGAGGGTGGTAGTGATCTCATTTAATTTGTTGACTACAGGTGACGCGCACTTACAAACTATACCTATTTCACATATTGGACGTCGACGCAGGTGACTGAAACCATGTCGGGTGTTTCAGCCTATAGGTCCCAGTTCACAACTTTTTTTTCTAGTTATAGATATTCTGTAATACATATTGAAAGATATTGTGTCATAATTTTTTGCCGCACCACAAATATGATTATCGTATCATAGATGGATTTTACGTAATTTTCTGAGTCCGAAGACATATGATTTGTTATTTAAATAAAAATTCAACTGAGAGAGGTTACCAAAAAAAAAAATTTTTCAATCTGGATTATTGTGAATACGCTAACAATTTTCTTAACATTAAATATACCCAAGAAATTACAAATGTCAATTATGCTCTTTTGTTTTATACTTTATGAGAATCTAAATAATTACAATTCATTCTAAACCCTGTGTTCCACTAAAAGGTACTACACGAGGTTACCTATTCTAAGTACCTACTATATGGACTTCCATAATAATTGAAATGTTCCTACTTTAATTAAATAATTTCCCTATGATTGTTAATAATAACAAAAATATAAGAAATTAGTCAGCTATCAGTTTTTATAGTTGCGCCCATGGACCAACTTTAGTTATCTCCAAGTACTCGCCAAGAAGTAAGGGAAAACCATGGAAAACCCAGAACAAGGTCTGATAGCCTGCAAATTATTATCATTATTCTTCTGGGTTTGGAAGAGGCAGTCTTCACGTCTTTTCAATTCCAGTTTCTGTGTCCTGGTAGCTCCCTGGCTGCTTCGCACATCCATGAAGCTGTTTTTTTTCCAAACAGGCGGAAGAATGGATAACATACTGAAACAGAAAGCAAAAAAAAAAACAACAAAATTTAGCAATGTCTTAATCGTAATCACTCCAGTTAATAAATAATTAGTAAGAGTAGTAAATTAGAGATTTGTGTTTTTAAATTATTTATTTCATGCACCCGTACTAGGCTAATAATTTAACACCAATTCAGACCGTTGAAGAGTATGGAATATTAATTTATAATGCGTACTACCCTACCAACAATCTAAATATCATGCAATCTAATTCTTTGGCAACATTACTAACAAAATCCCACCATTCGACCGATTCATTATCCCCAATATACAACTAATTTTACTCTTACTTATCAGTAAGTGAACATTCAAATAAAATATGCCTGGCTGTATCTACCCCACCACATTCACAGTGCGAATCGTTAACCCTTCCAATTCTACATATTTAGATATGATTTAAAATTGCCGTGATCCATTATTAACTCTACCGTCTGATACAACAAACTAACTCTCATTTCACTAAAACGTGTAAAGGTTCCGATAAATTTCCTAGTCCAGTAGTATTTCACCTACCCTGCCAGTCATTAGCAATAACGCCTCTAAACGCCTTTTTAACTACTCTAGTGGACATTAACTTTATCTTTATTCGACACATTATTCGTGTTAGTGGCACCTTCTGCGCTAATTTTATCCGATTTGGCGAGGACTCTACCTACTTATCGCGCTATCCCTCCTAGGAACCGCCTTTTTCGTTGATTGATCCGCCCTCTCATTCAAGATTCTATCCACGTAAGCCCTAGTCCAAAACAATTTTACACTACCTTCACATCTCAAGTATCTATTAACAAAATCGATCGAAACTGTCACTTACAGTTCGCACGTCCCGTATAAATTCCCATTCACGCCTAATATAACATACTGCCTGATTTATTGCAACTAATTCTAGTTGAAAATTATTGCAGTGATCCTTTGATTTAAGCTTTTGTCGATATATTTCAATAGCTTTGTTACAAACAACAAAAGCCGCCTCTGTACCGCCTTCACTCTTCGACCCACCCGTAAAAACTTCAAAACGCTCTCCAAAAGTGTCTATGTATTTGTTATAAGCAGGGTTGAAATTTCGGTCCCTTGGGAGAGCTGTACTATGAAAATTTATTGCTGCGATGTCCAGGAGCCGTGTCACACTCAGACTTCGTAGCAGTATTATGCATCCCATACGTATAATGCACTGCCATGAACTACAGTCTCATTAGGTTAGCGTAAACATGCATGTATAATCGATGCAATGAAAATAAGAGTAAATATAAAATTAAGTGTTTGTCACAAACAAGTTATATTACATTTTCTTTGTTCTCTAGAGGAAAACCGTATGAAAATCAGTGTAGTATATATCCATAAATCATTAAACAATATTATAATTTGAAGCAACTATTAGGTACATTCTTAAATTTTCAAACAAAAATTTTCGTTGATTATCGCGCAGTAATGCTTTGTATTGCTAGAAACTTCTCTAAAACAAAACCAAAAATAGAATTTCGACCTTATATAAAAATAAAAAAATATAAAATAAAAAAGGAAATCTCAAGTAAAAAATGACAGTAAAAACAATGCTAAAGTACACTCAGAAAATATAAAGACCTAAAAAACCATTGCTTATTTCATGGGGTAAGTTTTAAAAGAAAATGTAATAATAATAATAAAATTTAAACTAAGAATGGAAACTTAATTCATTCAAATATAAAATAAAAAACGGAATCTCTAGTAAAATTAAAATACTAAAGGAAACTAATCTAAACTAAAACTAATCCACTGGCGATGTACTCGAAATAACGCACGCGCGTCGGCCGAAATAAGACGCGTTCGGTTAACAATCTTTGCGCCGCGATTAATTTTTGGTTTCTTTAATTTTACCCGCGTCTGCCCATATCGGTCCTGCGTATAACATTACCGGTTTAAATCCCACGTGACTAGCTGATGCTGTAATTATATTAATCATTTCCCTACCTTTCGCGGTAAAATACTGAGGTATTTTAAAATTTAATTTAACAACTAAAATAACCCACAGATTTTTGACAAATTCTTTGTAATAAATTCTACCTTTCCCTAATTTAAGGATAGGCTTTCGCCACAGAATATCGTAACAACCAGAATGCAAACTCTTTGTCGGCTCTTTTGATATGAATGGGCAAAATTTCGTGACCTTGATGTCAGTGTCTCGGGCGAGAAGTCAGAGTCGGCTTCGATAAAATCCGTGCTGACAGGACCTAACTGAAGTGAATTTCGAGAATATGATACATTATTTACCATAAAATGAAAGAATATCGCTTATTTTTACATTATTTTACTTTTTTCCATTATTTTCATATTTTATCGACTTGCACTTGATAACACTATTTAATTAAACATACGAATATAAACTTGAAGTCAGCGACGTGGTGCCTAATGCAAAGAGCGAACATAGCGGAACACACAAGTTCTCGCCCGATTTAATGGCGGATCAAGGTGCGCGATGAGAATGCGCGAACCCTTCCCGCCAAGCCAAGTTGATGTTCTGGTTGTTAGATATTCTGTGCTTTCGTTGCCTCGTCGTTCTCTCAAAAATGCTACCTCGATTTGTCCGCATTCAAATTTTATTTATTAATTTTTAAATTAATCTGTTTTATTTTGCTACTAATGACGCAAATAAACTAATGTTGTTGTTAAAAATGCTAAATACCCACGAGGCTGTGGAGAAGCATACGTTAAAATTGTAGGTGTTACAGTGGCGGCCCGTGACAATATTGAGAGGTGGGGCCAATCTTCGGCCACTTCAACTAAAACATTGAGTTGCGTCATAATGTTATAACGCAAAGAAGGAAAAAGAATAAGCTTAATTCATTAAATGAAAGGTGTTTATTTTTTGCACTTAAGTTTAATTAAAATAACATAAATAACTAGAGTACTAACTAAAACTAAATTCACTCAAGTACTACTAATTTATATTCACTATTTATCTGCATCGCTTATTTCCACATATGATTATTGCTTCTTGGGTGTTGTAACAGAACTGTCTTGACCTCGTTTGCGAGCGTTTTGTGTCTCTACTTTCAGAGTGACCGATATCTTTCCCGATTGTTCTAGTACATTCGCCTTAGAAACTTAGAAACTATTTAACTATCTAAGAAAATTTCCGCTATTGAAGTGGCGCCTTCTGTGGGCGTTGCTGAAAATTTAATTCAAACAGGCCCAGATAACAATATGTTAAATAATTGCAAATACTTAGTACATAATACGTCTTAAGATTTATCACAAAATATCACAAACAGAAAAGTTATGAGCCGAGTTTTATGGGCTGGGACATCCGGTATATAAAATAATTTTCAGCATAAAGAAACAAGTGGCGTCAATTCCTACCTGTAGTCAACGTGTTAAAATTCTACGACGTTATAGCTTTTAAACAAGTCCAAAATTGCTATCGGGCTAACGAATCTCTCTCTACAATCACTTTGTACCATAGAAAAATCTCGAATAGCTTTGGAAACGCTCGGGACGCTGTTATCAATCTAATAAAAAGACTTATTGTTTGATATTTTTTTTTATCTTTCCTAACATTTGACTATCGATTGGAATTATAGGCAACAACAGATACTACGAAAGTGGGCTTCTCTTTTTGTTTATTTAAATGCAAATTGCCTTATTTCCAATCCCTATTCTTATTATAGGCGTATCTTACATATCGTGGAATCCCGATTCAACACATTTAGTCGTTTGTGGACCAGAAGAATGCCCAGAGGTTTGGGTGTGGAATATTGAAACGGAAAAATGTATTAAAGTGACTCAGACACAAGACGACGCGTTAACCTGCGCCGCCTGGAATAAAGACGGTGCAAAATTCGTAGTCGGCGGTATCAAGGGTCAATTCTACCAGTGTGACATGGAAGGAAATATCCTCGATTCATGGGAAGGTGTTCGCGTGAACTGCCTGAGCTGTCGAAGCGACGGTAAAACAGTTCTAGCGGCGGATACACACCATAGGATTAGAAGCTATATTTTAGAAGAATTAACGGATCAGAATATGTAAGTTGACATCGACAACATTTTAGCGATCATCGTTAGATTTTTCAAACGACGCGATTTAAGGATCTAGTAAGTCTTTTTTTAAACATATATGTTAAAAAAAAATCCAACAATGATCGCTAAAATGTAATTTAATTTCCCGTATGCATTTGTTGTCTCCAACATGCGTATATAACTTTCAATGTGAAATGTAAACATCATCCACTACCCAGAAGTACCGTGTATAGTAAGTGAAAAAATAACTTATTTTGCGAATGATTGCGAGATTTTTATTGACACATGATTATGTCTGAACTCAATTCAACATGTAAACACAAAATAACTGTCTGTTTGATTTCAACTCATACATATATTGAGTGAGTTATGTTGGAGACAAGAACTCGTACTGATTATATATCTACCCACACAATACCTTTAGTTGAACCCAGAGCTGGGCGAAATATGTGTATATGTACTCGAATTAAGAATTCGGTAGAATTGACATGATGTACTCGAAAACCTGTACTCTTAAGTACATCTGGCTCCATGTACTCCAATTCCTGTACTCGACAGAATTTTCAATGTGCTCGTTTTACTTTCTCTTGATTTTTTTTAATAAAAATGCTATTCGAAAAGGATACCTGAACTTCGAATAGTTTAGATTTCGATTTTTTTTTTGCTAAATTAAATTCTCTTTCATTCGAAATAGACGTATAATAATATGACTAATATATATGTACTAGGATCGAGTGAATGAATTTATACCTAGCTTTATTTTGTAATGAATGTAAGGTGACCCCATAAGTTTGCAATAATTATTTATTTCAATTAAGTTTAAACATTTCATAGTTCTATTTGGTCACATGGGCATTCTCATATATTAAATATCCTATATTCCCCTCACACCGGTGAAATTAACGGAATTTTCTGAGTCAGTTCGGAGCCCTTGCGAAGACAATCGCAATCGATGTCTGTTAGATTTTTGTAATTCAAAGCACTCACTAGCCAACCTCCGTGAGAGGCGGACATGTCGCATCCTAAAAATCATGGTTATTTTAAAACAAATTTAAATATATTAATTTTACCCACATGTTTACCTACATATTTACTAAGTAATTTCCTCCAACGACGTTATTCGCGAGATATATTCCTGTCCTGAGCCATTCTCCGTAATTCGAGTACCACCAGAGCCCCATTCAAGTCTATTCCAGAGCTGATGAGCGATACTTACCGATTCACTCTTTCCAACTGCGCCTTGTCAACCCAAAAAATAAACGCATTATTTTAATTCTAATCTAAATTTTAAGATACTTATAAGAAATTTCATTTTGATACGTTCGAGAAATTTGTATGGTTAGGAATTTTGTATAGCCGCTGAACCAGTTTGAGACCACTGGTGGAAAAGGTTGCAATACTAATTTAGCTAGTTAAGATGTATTTACAATTACCCGGTAATTTTGAACCGTCTTTTGAACATAGAAATTACAACACGATGAATGTCCGAAACGCGGGAATTTTGAAAGTAAATTTTTAAACGTATTTATTTTTCTATGTTAAATTTATATTGCAGAACTTGGAATTACTAACAAAAAAAGGTAATGGTATTGTTATTGATAAGCGAACTCATTTTACGTAACTGAGGTATTCTTATCCTTATTTATGTTGTTTTTACACGGTTTCACATTTCGAATCTTTTATAATTAAAAATTCTCATGTGTTTCGAACTTAAATGTTTTCTTTATCCACAAAGTTAATCAACAACCTTGATACTGGTTATATAAAGAATCTCATGCACATTATTTCCACATAAACTAAGCATTTTAAATATGAATGTTAGAGTATAGAACACAAAGCAACATCCTCCCACGGCATCTTCGCCAATTGAAGAATAAAAGGGTCTATGTATCTATTCGTATTTTTTTTATGCTAGCTCGTCCTCTAGTCTGTAGCAGGCAGAAATTCTCACCCCGCATGCCATCTGCCATTTGAGAGAGCGTACTTATGATTAAAAAGTAATAAAGTAGATGAAACTAGGATGTTTAAAATTTGATTTTAATAATTTAATTAAAGTATTATTTTTTATTTTTTTTATTGTTTTTATTATTTTTTTATCCGGGCTGTGTGCTTCCTTGTTGCATTACAGTATATTAGTATAAGTATGTTTTGAACCTAAGAATTCAATTTAGCAAAAAGGTTTCGAAATTTAAGTACTAGGTAATACATATAAGCAATTGTAGAATTAAGGGATTGTTTGTATTACAAGTTATTATAGGCTTTTATATAAAATTACAAGCGAGACAAGAATATACTTGTACTCGAAATTTCGGAGTACTCTGTCTCAGTACTAAGGCCTAGCTCTGGTTGAACCTCGATGTAAGTCTAAGAAATGTATTTATCGCTATTATTGTCGCAGACTGCAGGAAGATCAACCCATAATGTCGTTCACCGTCGATAAAACCGATAGGTTGGCTCTACTAAACGTCGCCAATCAGGGCGTGCACTTGTGGGATTTGAACGATCGATGCCTCGTACGACGATTCCAGGGTGTAACTCAGGGACATTTCACGATACACTCGTCATTCGGCGGGGCGAACCAGAGTTTCATCGCCAGCGGTAGCGAGGACAATCGCGTGTACATCTGGCACATCAGGAACGAGATGCCGATCTCGACACTCTCGGGCCATACGCGCACCGTGAATTGCGTATCTTGGAACCCGGTATATCCGCAAATGTTAGTTTCGGTCTCCGACGATTTTACGATACGCGTGTGGGGTCCAAAAGACAAAGTTCCCAAACCATCCGTGTCTTCTTCTAGCAGTAATTCGAGCAGCAATAGCAGTTGGAACGAGATGGTGTCGTAGTGTCGCAATAAGATGTAGCGTACGATTTCTTTTTTTTTACGTGGAAATATCCTCAAAGAGACTGTGGCTCGTTTCGCCCGAAACGGATAAAAGCTGTAATTTTTATCATCATCAATTATGGATTAATTATTCGATATAATAATTTGAATCTGTAAGTGGTAGGATGTAATTTTTTATATTATTTAACGACTTTTCTTTATTCTAATAATAAAAGGTAAAAAATAAATACAAAAATATATTGTAATTTATAATGAAGGAGGCTTTATTAAATATTATATTTCAAAAATAATCCTTTTTTTACCTAATTAGTATATTCATGGAATGTATTATAAACGCGAAAACGCTTTATCTTGCAGGAGCAACACACTTCAATTATTCAATTACACCATAAAAGTTCGTTATAGTTACATTTGTTAAATATGCTTGTTAAAATATATTTTATCTAATAGCATAACCTAGAAAATTCGAAAGTATTTCAAATATTTATGCTCTCGTACTTATTTCTACCAGTTTCTTATCTATAGTGCAATCCTTAATTTAAAAATAACTTGACAAGTAAAAATTACAAACTGTTTCAACATTTCGGCAACACCTGCGCCGTTTTGTTTTGTTTTTAAAATATTTAGTTCCAATTTGAATGTGAATTCATGATTGATCATATGGATTAATTGCAAATTAAAAGTTCTATCTAATCTTTACAATGTATTATTTATTTACTACACGTTTCGGTCCCACCTAGACCATCTTCAGGTAATAAATATCGTCAAATTACTGGAAGGCGTTGCAACACACTCGTCGACACTTATGCCCGGTAACATAAACAATAATTACCAATTTGTCAAGTGAATCATATGGATACAGCAAAATTAGTAACATAAAAGTTTGTTAGGATATAATCATTTAATAAATTAGTTATTAACTTAACCATCGTTATTCCGGTAGTTACACATTTGTTAAGATTTACCAAAGCACGAAATGTGCCGAACGTCCCACGAAAGTTGCCGTGCATGATTGCATAAGTAGATAGTGAAACATTAATTGATGCTTAGGCGGGAAATCATTTGACATAATTTTCATTTTTGATTCACTTTGATCACTGTTCAATTCATTTGGAATAAGCATTAAGTTTAGAATACATTTAGTGATTATTACATTACATATTTATAATTATGCAGGCTAGGTAAGTGTAATTTCAATATTTGATTTCTGACAATATTATCACTAAATTCGAGAACATCGTTGGAAAAGTATGAATTTAAATTGCGTTTGAAAGTAATCACGTTTGAACAATCAAATCGCAATTCAAGCGATTATAAATCGCAATGTTCGTACCTATTGAGTGATTACTAGTGGTTTGTTTACCCACATAGCCAAATTTAAATTGCCCGCAATTATTCTTAGTAACTTCAACGTTGAAACATAAAATTACCTATTTTTTTTTGTACTTCATTGATAGTTATTTGAATGCCTTTACGTTGAAGTAACTAAAAATAGTGACGGGAAATTTAAATTTGGCTATTAGAGATTTCAACAGCAATATGGCTGAGAATATGAGGGTGTGCGTATTAACAAATCGGTGCGTTGGAAAACTAAAACAAATCGCGGACTAATCGCTGTGACGTAACGAATAATCTATTTACAAAAATACCTGTTGTGTAGTATATCAAATAGTTCTTCATTGGAGGACGATGATTGATCATTCTACATATCCATTGTGGTTGTAATAAAAAGATTAAAAGGGTCAAAGTTGGCTCTCTATCGGAATCAAAATGAACTACCAGTTTTAGTAAACTTACAGTTGACTAGTTTACAACAGTTATTAATCAACTAATTACTCGACATTTAACAAATGGATAAGTTTATGTTACTCGACTTTTACTTAACAATTTGTTAGTGCTAACAAATGATTAACTAATCACTTGGTTACACAAGCTTTATGTTACCGGGAATCAATCACACATACTATACAACACGTGCGTATTTTTATTCTGAACAACTTATAAATATAAATCACTTTTGGCGGATGCACACAGAGTGTTGTCAAACTTATTGTACAAAATTTGAGGAGTAAATCCTCTGATACTGTATGCAACACGTTAAAAAATGGAAAAGACTGTACTTATACAAGTTAAAAACGGCCATATTTTGTGCGTAAGAGCCTCTACTGTAAAGAATAAGTGGAACACACTATGGTCAGAAACTCTAAAGACACATGCACCGCAGCAAATGTTGGCATTAAAAGGTAAAAAATAAAAAGGTTTGAAATGAGTTTATTCAAAATTATCTTAAACAATAAAATATAATTGGTATACAAAGTTAAAACAGCACTATCAAATAATTAAATTTAAATTTCCCACAATTATTTTTAGAAAGATTTGCAACATTGAAGCGTAAAGATACCTATATTTTGTAATAGGTACATTAGTATTTGTATACCTTTTTGTTGAAGTTACCAAAAATAATAGCGGGAAACCTAAATTTCGTTATTAGGGCTTGAACAAATGAAATAAACTTCTTAGTGGTAAGAGATATCACAATAGATTTCTTCTTAAAATCAACATAAATTTGTCATTTTGCGAATTATGTACTCTGAATGTTACACTTCTTCCATTATTAATTCTTCCTCTTCTTCTTGCCGTGTCTTCTTACTATGTTGTAAATTTTTAACAGGATTTTGTGAATATATATAAACAGCACACAAAACAGTAAATATAGATAATATAGTATTTAAGTATATTGGAATACTGAACAACAAATAGGATAAAACAGCTGTTAATATCAATTCTAAGGCGCTAGCAAAAGTTTTCAGAATAGAATTTAAAGTTTTCAAAAAGAAACTAGTTATAATACCTACTGCTGCATTATTGATCATAATCAACACTACTTTAATAATGGATAGATTTTAACTGATATTTGTTGCTGAAACTACATACGTGCAAGTTACCTTGCAAAATCAGTAAAATCACATTACAAAATATTGAATCTAAATACATAAAAACGTTCTGTACATAGATGTTTACATTGGCACCAGGTTTTTTTAGCAAATATTCATTGTAGACACCAGCTAAGCAAGAACATACAGTTTGTAATAGAATAAAACTGCATTAATGCTAAATCAAAGCTATTGCTTTGTTTGTATATTTTTCTGTACCCGTTTCTTCTTTAGTATCTTTGGTAAAGTTTACTTGCTTCAACATACATCCGATAGTTAATAAAACTAATGAAAACCATTGCTTCTTCGTCAGTTGTTTTTTAAATATTATCTAGAATATACAAGAGTGTAATAATTCAACAAAATGTACACAAACATAAGGTAAATTACCTGAAATAAAATGCTGTTATGACAACTCGAAATTGTAATAATAAATAATACGTTGTGGGGTCAAATGCTGATAGGTTTAAAAACGATAAATTATTGTATAAACAATACAGAAATGCAGGTACTAGATATAAAGCTAATACTTTTTTATTGGAAACTATATCAGATACTAGTGAAATTACGGTATTACTGGAACCAAAAGTGTTTTACTAGAGAGATAGATAATTAACACTGCTTTTACTTACTCTTTACAGTATAGGCATGTTGATATAATTAATTTAAAGCATTCCGTCATTAGAACCACCGTAATAATGTTGTAATCATATTTACTATCAGAACCCTGAGATGCTGTTACTAATATACCTATCACATATGAAAATACTTACTAAAATATATTCAATATCTTCGAATTAAATAAGCGTATCGTTTGTTAGAAAGTAGTAGTAATAAGTATAGGTTAGCTCACCTTGGTTTACAAACAATAGAATATATGAAATAAAAAACAGAACGCTTAATTTGGTCGGAAATAATTCTGACCAAGATATTTGGCTCATTTTGAACTTCTTATACGTATTTATTGTTACATTTTTACTTGATTTTTAATGCTTCTGATGTATTGAATTGGTTGGGAAATAACCACTTTGCCACTTGTTATTTGACAAGTGGTTAGTAATTGTTATCTTGATACTTGAATAAAACGGAGCGAATAGGCGAACTTTTATATCTACAAATAAAATTGTTTTTCAACCAAACTATTTCACAAGTAATCAATTTGTAATATGAAATAGATTTTTATGATTATATCTATTCGTTTTAATCGTAAAGCAAGTCAATATTTATATTTTGAAAAACTATTACCATGAAGTATCTTCTTATAATATAAAAAAACAATTTTACTAATATGAGTAATAATAATCCAAAATATGACTTCTATATTTTCTTACACTTTATTTCTTAAACTGACTAAACTTTAATAATTAGCTATGAACATTTAACATTAATATCCCACAATGTGGCGTTTTCCGATACATTCACCAACATAAACAAGCACAATACTTCTATTGTTACAAGAGTATTCACACATGGCTCAGGACAGTAGTGTGCTTCCATCTTCCGTTCTTGCTCCATTAACAACTTTCCTATTCCTTCACGAATAGCAGGAATGTCACCTGGTGTAGGAAGGTGTTAGTTCTACTTTGGCATATTTCAAAAATGTTGAAAATTCGGCTGAGACTGCGTTTACCAGTTCTGTAAAGTGTTGGATAAAACGTCAAATCGCAAGGTTAGGTCAAGTTACGTAATTCAAATAATTCATTTTTAATGTATAAAAGGCGTAACAAAAATTAGTGATTAAATACTTACTCGAACTAAATTAGACGATTGACTTACAAGTTTTTGACCATTTTTATTTAATGATATTTTATTAAGTTTTTTAGAGCAAAACCTTTGACAAGATAATTTGCAGTCTAGCCACTTTAGGTTATCTGGTTGTCCCTAAGATCTTATAAATTACAAATTCACTACCATCCAAGTAACATTTCCAGTATATACATGTTAAGATAAGTTAGAAGTTATACAATACCAACACAATTCTTGACAAATGATGAAATAAAATTTTTAATTCAATTCTAAAAAAAAATCTCATTAGATTCTGCAGGATCATAAAATATTGGGAGCAGTTTTCTATATTGCGGGTAAATAGTAGAATTGAATAGGCTAACTCATATATGCGGGCAATTTAAATTTGATTATTAGGGCAAGGTGGAGTGTTTTATATGAAATCAAGTTCGCGTGCCACAATTCAAAACTTGCTTTATCCTCAAAAACAGCAAAACGGAGTAACATTTTATTGGGCTGTCAAAACTATTCATATCTCTGTGTTGGGTCACACAGCACAGTGGGACAATTTGTCAATCATGCATATTTGATAAATTTGTATCATATTATTTTCATTGTTTAATTTTAATGAAAAATCATTGATTTTTTTTTATAATTTAATAAAAAGTTAAACATCTTGCTTTTTTAAATTAATATAAATTATTTTAATATATTTAAATGTAAGTCTAAAAATTATAGTGTAATGTACAGTCTAAATATTTGTCAGAACGCCCCTCTTGCAGGAAAATCCTCGCGTATTTCGTTAGTAGTTGTTCAGGGGAGAGGAAGGTGAAAGTAAATAGTTGTAATTTTTTCTTGAATTCAAAGAAAAATATATGACAGTTCTATATTAAAACATCCAAATAAATGTGGGTGTAGAGAGCAAGAGCGACTTGTGACCATTATCAATAAAGTGTTTAATGCTTGCAGTAGTCCACTTAACAATGTTATGTTTTTGAACAAAATAATAATAAAAAAAATCTAAATGAAATACATTGGTGGTTATCACAAAGAGATGAGCTGCAAATTGCAAAAGATCTGTCAATAATACGACAGCTCCTGTGTGCACCCCTCAGTGTCAGTAGAAGGAATGTTCAGCTCTTTTGGCTTTGTTCTTGTTAGGTATAGGAAAAGAAGGAAAACCAGTACTACTAGTATTATGTAGAAAGCAGTTCAGCTCAGCTTACAGTAATTTACTACACAATTACACAAAAAAATTAATGTAGACAAATTTAAAAGCCATTTAAAAATGAAAAATTATACGAGAAAATAAAAGAGTAGTATTTAAGTCAAAAAATGCAAAAACAGTTGTCTTGTTATTACCTACATACAAGTTAAACGACATAAACATGTTGAAATGGCGCCAAGTAACTACGTCAACTACGAATACTGAATGACGCGTTCGGGAATGATATATGCTTGAAATACTGTACAACTAACACGGTTTGCTATGAATCTCAAATTGGGCTTGACCGGTCAGATGAAATCATTGTGGAGCACATCAAATACAACCAAATACATCTATGGTAGATATCCGGTAAATAGTAAAATACTAAAATGCAAATTTATTTACTACTATTGATTAATGTAATTCAAATGCTACTTTGCTTTAGAAAGTCTCTTAGGATGACGTTTACTTTGTCTATATCCTGTCGCCATCCAGTTGTTATATTCTTATCAGTAAAAAAAAATAAAGAGTGGTTTCAATTAAATCATGATTTTGATTTTACACATCCAATAGAAAAGAAATTCTGAAGAGCCAACTGGACACCAATGCCAACATAAACGTTCTATTGCCACTTGTTCTTTGATCACTTTGTAATGTATGCTATTATTATTCTCTTCTTATCTTACTTACTCCATTAGGTTCAATCAAAAATATGTGTAATAATCAACCAATATTAGTACGCGTTGCGTTTCACCTTACCAACGATCATCAGTGCTGAGCTAGTTGACCGAATGCATTACATGGAAAATTCGTATTATGATTTGTTTTGCAAGCAATGTAAATGTTAACATATTTCTCTTTTAGGAAGAAACGTAGAGAAATGAAATCTAAAAGAGTATGGTACTATTTTCGGCGCTATCAGTTCACAAGAATAATCCTTAAAATCGCTTTTTGAATATTAAATGACGCACTTTAATACGATTTTTAAATTTATATCGGTTGTAATCGATTTTTTCGGTAGTTCTTATCGACCAATCGGGATTTCAGATCACGTACATCATCTCCGTTTGGAGAATATAGAGGCGGTTTTTTTTTCGGGCAGCAGCGGTACGAAAGCGCTGCGTAGTATTTAAAAACATATGTTTTTAAATATTTAAAATGACATATGTCATTTTGGCTACAAATGCGCTTCAAGTAGTGACGTCAAAATTTAAACTAGTTTTACCGTTCTTGAACCAGTTTACCGGCGTATAAGACTGTTTCAAATATATTTCAAACTGAGAGAGTCGTTTTTTTGTGTGATAATAAGTGATAATTGGTTAAGAAATGAAACGGTAAAAACCAAAGAGAACAAGGTGGAGAAGTTTGAAAATCTGAACTCAAGACTACTCAAGTTTGCGCAAAACTCATCTACATGTAAAATTGCGCCTTCAAATTGTTTTAATAAGGTTATCCCGCTGTATGTACCTTTGTTCCTTTATTGCAGGTAATTAACACATTTCAAAAAAATATTTCAAAATATACAGTTTAGTGAACATAAAATTGATGATACGAAACCCTTTCAAAAACGTTTTTCATAATCCTAATCGCAAAAAGTGCTTTAGATCTTAGATTCAAGTAACCAAACGAACAAACCTAACCCACACAGTACACTTCGTCCGACAGACATCCACTGGGTGTCCCAATCACCAAAACATGTCCATATCCATTATAGATGTTGAATAGGTATCCATGGGATATTCGTTTGGAGTTATTACAATTGTTTATAAAATTAATAGATAGAAATATTTATCGCAATTTAACGTAAAAAATTAATACCAAAATACACAATTTGCCTGTTGGAAGTTATTTATAAGTACATGATCAGATATCTTATGGATATTTATCCGATGTTATAGATTTTACAATAACGTTAAATTTGAGATTCTTTATAGAATTAACGTTATTTCTAAGAAAGACGGTTGGATTTATTACTGGTATGAATATTAAGTAACAATGAATAGCTGTACTAAGCATGTGCTGAAAGTACTTGTACTTATAACAACTGTTAGGTCGAAAACAATAAGATGAAAATCGCGGAGTGCGAATTGAGATCAACCAATCCCGAATTTGCTTGTCCACATGGCGCTGCGGTATTTACCATGTTTATACTCAATCATACACGTGACGTCACGTCGAAAGTCGGTAAACAAGATAAAAAAAATTAAATTGCAATACTTGTAATATACATACATATATTACACACATATTACATTTCCTCAGCACTACTTATTAATTAGCTTTTGCACATAAAGTGAGGAAAAATAAATAGATTGTAATCTCTTAGTTTATAGATATTGCACATTTATACTTAAAACACATATGTATTTTAATACCAAAAAAATTATATTCTCGAACAAGAAAATCGATGTTCAATATCTTTGCTGACAATAAATAAAATTTTATATCGTTCAAATCCGAGTTGAGACTGCAAATTTTCTCAATTTTCAATTTTTCTAGCATAATCCTTTCAATTTCGACAAATCATTTCAACATACATACAACTGAACGTTTCCCTCTTGGCAAAATTTAAATTTCCCCACAATTATTTTTGGTAACTTCAACAGAAAGACATATATACAATAATTAGTACTCTAATACAAAACCATTGGTAATTTCGTGTTTCAATGTTGATGTTACTAAGGATAACTATGGTAAATTTAAATTTTGCCAAGGGGGTTATAACTGTAAATTAAATAGATTGTTCCAAAAAGTTTTGCTGCATTTGTTTGAATATCATACATTAGCGGTAATTACCGTGCCCTTTTGATATTCGGAAATTTTAGTAAAGTTAGTAAAAGTATCGATGAAGTAGCACTAATGTTGGGAAATAATAAATATTTCAAAATCTTATTTCGAAATGATTCATATTTTAGGCGAAAATCTAACACAAAATTTATTATTTCTAAAAGGAATGTTTCTCTTATAAACATCGCTCATAGTCATAAATAAGCATCTGCTTTTTTATATTTCCTGTCGGCTCGCTTGTTTATATCAAAGGAAAAATATAAATACCACGGTACAAATAATACGGTATGCTTACGCGCATATGGAAGTTACGTCACATAGGAGCATAAATATAATTGAGGGTTTTGTTAATGCGAAAAGTAAGTTTCGAAAATCCGGACGGGGGTTACGGAAGATATTTTAAAAGCGGTAAGGTGTTTTCACAATTCAATTTTCTAGAAAAACCACGAAAAGACTTTGTAAACATACACGAAATTCGCTATAATTGTAGAAATAAACACGAGCGCTACTAGATGGCGACAAGATAGATAAAGTAAATTTCAACTTAAAACGGGCTTTTTTAAAACAAAGCATTTGAATTACATTAATTGGTAGTTGTGAATAATTTGGATTTTAACATTTTGCTATTTACCATACATGTATTTTATTGTTTTCGATGCGCTCCTTAATGACGTCATCTGACCGGCCTTGACGAATTTGAGATTCAAAACGAGTATACCGTATTGTTTGTACCGTGGCAAATACGATCTTCTCGCTTGCCAGTCGTCCAGGCTTAGCTTTGCACCATGGTACATAAAAAAGTATTCATATTTTACTTGATTTCTGATGTCGGCGTTCAATACTGATTTTCAGGATTAATAGGATTTATTACGGATGTGAGAAAAGTAGTTTTATGGGATCAATAAATTGCTAAAACATATTTTATGAGATCTGGCAACATTATTGTATTTATTTTAGATGTGATGCTTTATACAGCGTAGTTACACAGTAACAACTGTTCATGTTCTACTTAACACTTACAACTAAAAATTCTACCACTAAGTATCAATGTGCTTGTGAAATGATATATCGTACAGTATCGTTTTTTTAAATTTTTGTAGTTTGGTAATTTGTTGCTTTTGCTTGTTTCCTCATATAGTTATTTATTACATTATATCAACAAAATACTGAGTGCTCTAACAGACATGCAAAAATTTGATCGAAAAGTCGTGTTTAATCCGTCCTTTGTAAATTAAAAACGAAATCAGTCCTACGATAGATAAAATAAAATCTAAACGAAAAACGAGGGCAAGAGTTTTGGCTATAATAAAAATTCAGATTCAGAAGATTGTAATTTAAAAATGTTTCGTTTAGAAATTCGTTAAGTTGTATATACTTGGTATAGTATATATATGCATTATTTTGTATAATATTCGGTGATTATTCAAATTACTTATTTTCATCTCAAACGTATTGTTATACTTTTTTTTTTTCAAATATAGTACATGCGCATAGGTCGTATTCATCATCATTCATACACTCAGATTTACATTCGTGAGTTCGCCAATCACACATATTTATGATCCTAAAAAAATAAAAATTAATGATTTAAAATATAACTTGTACTAATTTGTGACAAAACACAATATCACTATATAAAAGTGTTAATAAAATTAGAATAGATTCATTTTGTAACGTGCGTATACAAGATGATCCGGAATTATCGTTCACAATTTATTCGGGTGAAAATTGATATGATCTAAATTTAAAGCTTACCAAGGCGGGTTTAAAAATATAAATAAATAAATTTCGTTTTACGTTCAGAATATTTTGAATCACGTGTCTAATTCTAATCATCTCGTATTCAGTTACAAAAAAAGACATGGCCACGGATACGAGTCCGCGATTGCTCTATTGAGCAAAAAGGTACTTTATATAATCTCTCATACTCGCTCTCTTAATATTAATTATAATTATTATTCTTTAAAAACACCTAACGTGTCATTACATTTCGCAAAAACAGCCTGTCGTGGGTAGAATTGTGAATCGCGAACCAATATAGGCGCACTAAAGCGCTTCAGAATATTTTTCTGTCTTGTTACGTCTTCGCAAAATAGCACCTGGCGTAAATTCTAACGGGCCAGTGTTAGAAGATATATTCCAGAGTTACGCATTTTACGACCGCTTAACAACTATTAAAAAAATACTTAACAATAAAACGAAAATCTCAGTGAGGGGAGAAGTGTTCGTACTTCTGGTTGATCCTCCACGAAAATGTGACCGTGTTTGAGCCTCATGCTTAATATATTACGCTACAGTAGAATAAATTAACGAAGTTATTATTTATACTTTTTTTTTCAAAAACGAGTTAATTGTTTCTCCTAACTCGGAAAGCCGTCTTTAGATTCCCAAAAATTCAAATATTTGCTTTGGTTTTTGTAAGTAAATACCATACAAATGGAACAATAAATTGGCCAAAAATAAATTAGATTTATATATAATAATAACAATACATATATTAAATTATCACAATGATTTTGGGATAATTATAATTATAAAAAATAATTAATTCAGGTACTAAAACGAAATTAAATGCTTATACTGTGGGTATTTCTATGTGTAGCATAAAGGAATAAATGATATTATAACACAGTTTATATTGTAATACCCATATTTAATAAAACTAAAAAGCACCGGTGCGCTGCAACATGGCAGTGCCACCGTACAAGGATATTATAAGCCGCAAAAAACAGAAAAATTATCGAATGCTGAACTCAATTTACTGAAATTAATTATAATGTTAAAATTCAAAATATCCGGAAATATAGGATTTTTTCTATTTAATACATAATAATATCAAATTTTAAGATGAAACATAAAGGGTTGTTTACCTTAAATTAAAATACATTTACTTAATATAATGACACTATTATTATGATCCTTAGAGACGTTAAACAGTTGGTAGCCTAAAAAGAAGAAAAAAGGCCGTTAGCAAAATTTCAGTTTTTTGCATTAATTTTTAGGACCAATTTTTCCAAAAATTCAATGTGTTTTCGTTCATAAGACGTGACGTAAAAGCAAGGATGCAGTAATGTAAAAATTAATAGTACTGAAAATGTACATTCATCGGGGTGTAATTTAGATAGTTAAAAAATCGCAGAATTATAATTCGATCACAAACCATGTATTCACAAACCTGTACTTTTCTTAACANATCTTTGATTCTTATTTCACTCGAGAGCTTGGTGTTTTATAAGCAGATCTGCCCAGTGGAATTGAGGACCTTGAGGCTCCAATAGATTCTCCCGAATATTTTGCTGAGCACCTTAGTTCTCACATGTGGAGATTAATGTAACTCGTTTCCTCTGTAGCTCGCATCTTCTACACACGGTTCGCTTACACGGCATGTGTTGTAGAGTGCGTTTTCAGAAGCAGTGTCAGGGAAAGTAATGGTTTACTTCTTTTTAATGCGCCTTGAGTGGTTTCAGAGAAATCAATCCATGCCCTATTAGCGTTGGATGGAGTTTGAACTAAAGTGACCTCATTTCTTTGTACTTCTTTAATAACCAGGTCAGATCTCCTTATTGCGGATCCTTAGTAAATCCCCATACGGGCTCTGGACCAAGAAGTGTCTCTTGAGCCCTATGGCTAGTTCACACGTTACGTGCCTTTATATCCGCATGTAGGCACCCAGATTAGAGACACCGTTGTCTCGTGCCGTGCATTCAGGAGTGTTTGCAGTCCCTAACAGTTTTGGACCTAGTTACAGGGTTTGAGACTGCTTAATGAAGCCTAGCGGTCATCCATTATATTAATTGTCCTCCTCATGCAGCCCCCTTTTGCAATCATTTCTGCACAGGCTGCAAGGGCGAATACCTCTGCCTTGGAGACCGTTGTATGTTCCCAGGCTTATGAAATATCCTTTGATTACGACTGGCCGCAAATAACCGCTCGTCCCTGCTGGATTTGGATCCATCCGATGTACCAGTTTTCGTTAGCAATGATCTCACTAAGCGCCTGGTCTCTGTTGGTATGGAGATTTTCACCTTTCAGTGAAGATAATTTCGGTACCATGCTGTCCGTGGACATATGTAGCAATAGCCCGTCCAGCAACGTGCCCCGTAGTAGATAAGTGTGTCTTCCCCCCTGAAGTTGGGATGCACAGGTGTTGGCTTTCAGTCTAAGGATAGCATTCATTGCCTCCGCTCTCACATAGAAGTTCCAGCGGGGGGAGCCACAATAAGTTCCAAAGAGGCGGTCCTGTACTGCTAGTTGCACCAGTGATACCAGCACGCCTGTCGCTGGACGCGGTAGCAGCTCCGCTGCGAAGGAAACTTCATGTCCTCCTCCACCAGACTACCGCCACGTTGTTATCGCTGGTCTTTATCACCGCAAGTATATAGCCAAGGATCACCTTCGGCTTTAATCCCCAGGTTTTGCCAGCAACCTCCTGCAGCGCCAGATAGGTTGCGTGGCCCTGGTGTGTGTTAACTAAATGATTTTTCCAGCTCAGTTTTGCATCAAGGGTAACACCCAGATACTTAACTTCCTTGGTTAATTGTAACTCCTGCCCAAACAAGTCTAATGCCACCTAGGTTCATTAAGATTTCTCATGTTGGTAAAGGCAACAAACTTTGTTTTTTGTGGATAACTGAGAAGTCCTTGTGAAAGGCACCATTCCTAACCTGCAAGAGCACACGCATGATGCCGCCCACGCTGCGCAACTTCCACCTAGCTACGATGACAATGTCATCAGCGTACCCCTGCGTCCATATTCCTTTGTCGTTTAAATCTGACGAGATCATCCACGACCAAGCTCACAAGCAGTGGCGACAGTACTCCACCTTGGAGGACACCTCTCAGTGGTCCTCATGGCGATGTTTTTATCTAGCATATTGGCATAGACCACTCTGCTGCTTAGCATGCAGTCAACCCATCTGCTAGTCGTGTGGTCAATGTTCCGTTCCATTAGTGATCGGTTAATCGAGGGCGTTGATGTGTTATCAAAGGCCCTCGATGTCTAAAAATACTGCAAGGGCACTTCCTTTTGATGTAGGCCCTTTCGAGTCCTTCCACCAAACTATGCAGGCAGCTCTCCAGATTTGCCCTTTGGTATGCCCATTGCAGAGGATTGCAGAGGATATCCTCGCAGCGTCTTTGTATGCCCATTGCAGAGGATTGCAGAGATATCTCGCAAGTGTCTCTTCTGTAATGTTTTAGTGTATAATTTTTTCCATAGTCTTCAGCATAAAAGATGTGAGACTAATTGGTCTGAATGATTTCGGATGATAGTATGTCCTTCCAGGTTTCGGAATGACACAACCCTAGTATCTCTCCAAGCCTTGGGAATATAAGCCAACGCATGGCTAGCTCTAAATATCTCCAAGAGGGGCCCCATGATGTCTCCAATTGCCTCCTGTAGCAATTTTGGGAACACCCATCTGGTCCCGGTGATTTATACGGTTCAAACGACTCAACTGCCCAACGAACAAGATGAGGTTTGAAAATATCGTTTGATTTCCTCCAATCTTCCTTAGACGCCCTCCTCACTGCGTCTGACTGGTCTGTTTTTCCGAAAGTCCACCTGTCCGAGCGGGAAAGTGTGCACGCTGAGAGGTACTCAAGAAGTCTCCTCCGCAGTGGTTGTGAACCTCCCGTCCGGCCAGCTGAATGGACCTTCAGCGTCGTTAGAAGAGTCCTTTTTCGAATCCTGTGAATTCTGACCATGTCAGGGACACCTTCTATGTCCTCACAGAAATTCCTCCAGGCCTCTTTCTTCGATTCTTTAATTCTTTTATTATAGGTACCTAGTTTAGCCTTATAACGCTTCCAGTTTTCCGGTTTTTTCGCCCGTTAAATAATGGGCGTGCTTCTCTTCTGAGAGTGTTCAACCTTTACTCACCAAGCAGCCTGTCTTGGCGAGCGACGCTTCCTTAGTGGACAGTTATTTTTCATAACCGAGAGAATGGTCCTTTGCAACATCAAGGCCAACTCTAGTTCCTATTATTCCTGATCCTTACAGGATAGTTACGGGCTGCTGCAGAGAGATCTCCCCTGTAGGACTCCAATTAGTCCTTCTGGGATCTCTGTACGTTTTTTAGCTCGTTGCATAATAAAACAAAAGCAATTCGTGTCCAATCCTTTTTCGGGCCGACTGAGATTATTACCATAAATAGTCACAATAACAGGTATTAAATAAAAAAGATTGAATACGAATTTAGCTTCTATTTAATTTAATTTTCAATTTATATACATCAATCCCTGGGACACTATACACTATAATTTCTTAAGTTTGGGCGTTTCTTATTGTTTCAGTAACGACATCATGTAAATTTTAAGATAGATCTAAGATGTGATGTCACATATAATTGTTATGTTGTCAAGCCGATACCCTCTTAACATCTGCAAAATTTTTTATACTAATGGTACACACATTTTTGAAGGATATTGGGAGTTGACGGGTTCATATTTAGCAACTCTAACCTTTGAAACAATCCCCGCTACTAATTACGTCTCAGCGAATAAGAAACAATTCAAATTGAGTTTACCTAACACTTTTATACAGGATTTATAAAAGCATGACACTCCCACATTGTGTACCCTAGTAAAGGTAGCTGAATAATTGAATAGTTGTCATAGAGCCAATATTTACAGTGGACATTATAATGCAAGAACATTAAAAATAAGGTTTATATTAATGTAATATAATTTATGTTTTATCGCGGATTTTGTTTGAACACCATTTTGTCAAAGTCTGGTCTTAACTACAAGTAAACCTATAACTTGTTCTGCTCGATGTGTGCGTAGCGGTAATTGTTTTCTCCTTAACATATTTTTTTCATTCTTAGATCATCCGTGTTTATTGTGGTAAACATACATTATCAGTTCCAGGCATAAACTTCAACATTGAATTGTTAAAATTATTTTGAAGGCAGATAATTTAGAAATAACTTTTTTTTTTGTATCCGACAAATTTTCTTGCTAGTGGAAAGTTTATTTTATTTTTATTGAAAGCTGGTAACTTATTTACTTATCTAAATGTATTGACAAAATTGTTCGATTTAAAAGACGTACTCATTGTAGTATATAATAAATACATAACATAGGTACTAAATATTTGCGCTTTCTGGTTTCTATAATTCCAATTCCAAAATTTGTATTTATAATTGTACATCGAGTAAATACGGAAGTAAAATAAAGTAAATAACGATAGCTACATATTTTTCATGAAACAATTCCCGGGTCAGTCTATTTATATCAAGGTTAAAACAAGCCTGAGGCACTGGTACATTTGGTAAAAAATTACATTTGCAAAAATACTTGACAACAACGGTTTTAAAATATATTTATTTTCAAAAAAATAATTTTTAAAAGAATACGTTAATTATTTGAAGAGTGAATTTCAATGCATCTGCAAGTGCAGGTTTTGCCAATCAATACTATTTGGCTATATCAAAAATTCTTATATTTGCGTATGTATCATTTAACACAAATAAACTTTTCGGTACATTCAGTTTCGTGTTAAACAACTTTCACTCTCACTATCCGAACTCTGCCATTCGGATCCTGATCCCAGGTTGGCACTTGGATCCGGATATCCGGATAGTACATTTCCCAGATCTAAAACTATCTGAATCTCGATAACAGCTCTAACTAAAACGGATTCAATCCTATTACCGGATCTAGTACAATACAAGATGGAGCATCATTGTGCGGTATTGTATTATAAGTTGCATTAGTAATACTAATGAATCATCATTAATACTAATAATGCTTTTCCTTAGAAAATCGCCCGTCTTTCTTTGATTTTTTTTTGTTTGTTTTAAGTAAAGTAGCATTTTTCTTTAAGTGAAGATTTTTAACTAAGTAACTCTAAAGGCTATAGCCGAATAAGCTAGTGAAATTGACCTTTGACTTTTTGACACCGATTTGGCAATTTTTTTTTTTTTCTGAAGTACCGTTTACTCGCCTTAGACTCGGTTTGTAATATTTGCCCGCGGCCTGCCATAGAGCACTTTCCTCCCTTTGAAATATACTATATACTATATTAGCTGAAATAGACAAACAAGGTTGGCTGCGTAAAAAACTTTGCCTTTGGAAGCGTTGTCATCTACTGATTTGCTCGATTTTCCTGAATTAACTGAAAATGATTTAAAACTAGTTTTTACGGAAAGGTATCGGCATCATATCTAGTAGAAATGATGGGCGAAAGTGGATGTGTTAATATGCACTTTGTAAAAGAGCGATCTACTATTTTGAGGCTACCGGTGCAATCAAAGCATATTAACAAAAAAATATACCACTGCTTTCTGGAATATTGCCCAAATTCTGACATTTCAGGAATTCAGCGGTATTATTGTGAATGCGCAAATGGCATGAGGATATTTTGCTATTATAGAATAGAATACTGTTTATTTTTGTAAATTTAACCATCGCAAAAAAAAAAAATTACATTATTACCAAAAATAATATGAAAATTGCTTCTAGTAACATATTATTTTTTAGCTATGTTATACCCTCCGTATCGAGTTGAAATGTTTATATGTTGTTTGGGTACACACTAAGTATATTTGGTGAAAAAATAATGGTGTAAAAAATATTGAAATATTATTTGTTTTTTTGGCTTACTTGAAGCACGTGTTGGATTATCAAAAAATTGTAGATAATCACCATTGACAACTACTACAACATACAAACCCAAAAAAAGATATAACACACCGGTTAGCAAAAAATATTTTTTTTTTATTTTCCTTCTTCAACAATAATTTAGTCGAAAACTATACACATTACAAAGTTGAAACTTTGTAAAATTTGTTATGTATAATGGTACTTTAGAAAAAAAAAATTAGCCATCGCAAAAATACATTACCATCAAAAGGCTATGGCGGGATAAGTTAGTGAAATCGGCCTTTACACCGAGATTTCACTAACTTATCCCGCCATAGCCTTTTGATGGTAATGTATTTTTGCGAAATCCGATTATCTTGTTTAGTATACGCACTTAGGTAGAATAATTGATATATCGCTTTGTTTCGAATAAATATTGAATGAATCGCGATCGTTGCGAGACGGGACGGCAATCACTTTCTCCGAATTGAACGAGCAAGCAAAGCACATCACGCTTTTGTGTTAAATTTAATTCTAAACTTAATACCTTTGTTAATACTTCATATGTATTGTCTTTGATATACTTATCCTTTTCTATTTTAAATTGAATAACTGCATATCAAATGTAAGAGGTAAGGCCGCTTTACCTTACAAATTTACCTTGTGAAATTTCAATTACCCTCATGCACACTTAAATAATGTTGCATTATATTATGCAACATAGCTACCTATTTTATCTACAATTAAACATATTTACTTTTCCTACTTTTGTTTTTTTCTATCATTTTATTTTGTATTCGTAGTGTTTCCAATTTCTTACGGCAATTATTTTCTTTTGCTTATAAAAAATTATCTATCTACCTCTATTAAATATATAATAAATTAAATAAATAAATCGTTATATCAGCCTAAGTATACTGAAAAGCAATTATTCATTACTCGTCTCTGTTTTGTCCCAAAGGTTGGAGCGATTGAAACGTATGGTTAACAGTAGTTAGCGTTTAATCACCCAATGCATTAAATGTAATAAATTATTTCATTATGGATATTTTAATAAGAAAAATTGTGCAAGCATAGATTAAAATGAAAATCGTAAAAAAACCATTGTTAAAGTATTCAAAGGTTTTTACTTAATTATGTAATCAAAAAACAATATTTAATTTGTTTCTCTTCGTTTAAGTAACAATGATCAACGATCAGTAACTTGTATATAAATAAACAAAACATATTTTGATACGGCACTCACGAATAAGCATTTATTGTACAACCATTTTCAAACAAAAATCTTTCCAATCATTCATTTCTTTAAGTATTTATTTTACTTACCTTTCAGAATATTCTACTACATCCTCATGTTCCTGGGATATCCTGAAATGAGATATGTTTTGGCGTTCGTGCCATTTTCATTTCCAACATTAAAACCTCCGTCACGGTTTTACTAGACAGTAAACTGAAATCTTGCATGTCTGAAAGAAATACATTGGTCTATAAGTATTATAATAACGTGCAACATGACGTTCGAGCATGCCTTCCTTTACTTGTCACGCAATATTAAACCCACATATTTTAATGATTATCTTTGATTAATAAAACATTTTAATGTTCCGACGAAAGTTTAGACGACGCGACGGCAACAACCTTTTTAAGTACGTTAATATTGTTTTTCATTTTAGTTACTTATTTGTTTTGCAATAATTTCGATAGGTTATGAATCAAAGGTTATGAAGAAAATTGAAATCTGTCTCCCAAACTGTTATATTTGGTTAAAAATATAAAGAACAGTTCTCGCCTTTTTGTTTAACTTGTGCGACTATTGTTATCAACTTTATTGATGGGTTGATAAAAAGTATGGCACAGCATGGTTAAATTTACATAAAATATAAGCTTTTTAGCTAAAGACGTCACACAAATGAATAATCCTAAACCTGGTAAATGTATATAACTAATAGGAAATAAAGTAACGAATTTTGTTAGCTGTATTAATAAATCGTGCAGGGATCTAGTAATTTTAATTACGTGGTGTTACTCTATACTATATTCATCTTGTTACTTTATTTATTATTTTTAAGTTTTGGACATTATCAATATTCTGTTTTAACTGCCGACCTATATTTTTTGTTTGTGAAGTACATTTTTAATGCGATTGTAACAGGAATTAACTATGATATATTTTTCTAAATTGTTCGGTGTAACCTGGTTTCGTTGGTAAGTTAACATATTTTTAAATGTAGGGAAAGATGTTTCTATGTCACATGAAGTATCTCGTGCGAAATGGTAGTATCCAATTAAATTCTTATATTTTAAATATGGACTTTCATTTTGAGTAGTAGAAGTATTATTGGAAATTCTTTTAATAGCACATAACCTGGATTTCTTGTGTAAAACCGCATTAATTTTGTTCCCTATCTTTTCGTCCATCGATCCCTCTATACTTTTTAAACTACTAAACAATGATTCTAAGCGTTGAAGGGATTCAGTTAATTTGAAATTCTTAACGAGGTTCTGAAGGCAAAGGTATATTTGAGCACATTTCTTTATATACCTAACTTTATCCTAGTTGGTGGTCTGAATAAAGTCTTTTTGATTGAGTTAATTAATGAATTAAGATCGGGAAATTCTCCACGAATAAGTTCAGCAATGCGATGTATTCCATGTACAACACATTTTAGATGTAACATGTTTGGAAAACACTTTTTGAGCTCGTTACCTGTGTTAACATTACACTTGCATAATCTGAGAGAAAGAGTAGAACTTTTAAACAGTCGTCACCAGCTGCACGCCTAGTTACGCTGTTAATGATAATCCCGGTAACATCGTTGCGCAATCTGATTTTTTTAGCTACTAAAAATGACATTGGAGGATTTTCTGGATGCAATGTGCCAACCACTACATTAACAGCGCACCTTCCTTTAATGTCTGTCTGCGCTTATCCAGAGATAATTTTCATCTAGTTTTGGCCTAATTTGATTTATTGTTTTGTCGAATTGCTTAGGGATATAATATATTCTAATTGTCGATGTATGACGGATATCTTGGTTGGTATATTTTTGAAGAAACCCACGGAAAAGTGGATCCTGTAATTTATTTAATAGGATGTTGGCACCAAGAGAAGCTGGGCATATATTATTTACAAATTTATCATGTGAAATAGTTCTTTGGTATTCAATTTGGTAAAAAATATCAAAAATGCCTCGTACTTTTCAGATGCCGCTCAAGAGTATATTTGCCCCTGAATCCTAATTTCGCAGAATAAACGGTGCAACTTAGCATTTTTTTGTTAACGACAGTGAAAATGGTGCTATATTCTGAAACAATGCTTGACATTCTCGGCATTGTTGGAAAATGTTAAACTAAAAACTAATAAAATAAAACGAAAGAATACGAAACAAGTAAATATTAAATAAGGATCAAATATATTATAAAATTATAAAATGAAATATGAACTCTAAAGAATATTTCAAAAATATGAGAATACCTACTCAAATAAAGCGAAAATGAAAAAGGGCAGTGACGAAATAAACGAAAAAAGACACTTCAAGAACAGTAAAGTAACAATATAAACTAAAACCAACATTTCTAAGGTAGGGCAGTAATGAAATAAATTAAAAAAAGCACTCTTAAAATCACACAGTAACAAAATATACCAAAAAGAACACCTATAAAATGGAATGCTAACGAAATATCTAGATTTTAAGCTGAAGTCGATACGATGCTCTCCACTCGGTTGCCAACTCACTGATGATGCCTATCTCTTACGTGGTGAGTTACACACATGCGAGACTTAGCCTAGTACCTAACGTAACGCCAAAGACAAGTGCATACAACGTCGCCACTCTAGTTATAAGAAAGTTTCTAAAAAGTGGAGGTCCGATGATATCAAATTAAGATGTACACCTTAATATGCATTAAAAATAATCCATATGCCACTAGCAGAGGGATTGTTTTTGGGCCACGATGTAAGTCATACTTCAATTTTAAAACTTTTGAATGTTTATGAACTTCATCTACGTAAGTGCACGATTTTTTAAGAGAAAAGACAAGGATTGTGTTGATAGATTTGAGAAATTTGTGGTCACGATCCAATGTTTTCCCAGCGTGTCTTATTTTAGGATGAAGTAACATTTTGTTTAGACGGAACGTCACTTTTACCTTTACCTAATTGTAAATGGAAATTCATACACAATATTCTTATAAAGTATCAGCACCAATTAATAAGTCCATTCTTCTTTGTAAATAATTTGAGTGGAGAAAGGTTTCTGCAATTTTTTGCTATTGGAATTGACGCTAAGCTTTAGTTATACTATTTAATTATTTACAATGTAAACGATGCTACTCCAGCAAACAATATTGTTTGGCTCCAACATTATGATGCTCCGGCTCATTACATAATTATTGGGAGCCACTATTAGCACTAAACTTTCTCAAGGAGATAGATAGGACGAAGAAGTCTGATGGAATAACCAGCAAGGTCTCCTGATCTAACGCCATCAGAGTTTAGGTACACTTAAAAAAGTAAAGTGTATGAAAGCGTCCAGTAATTTAGAAATTCTTGAATGATGTATTCAACATGAGATTAGATTAATGTTACCTGAAACTTATCAGAATGCAAGATATGAATTGAGTCTTCACTTTAAACATCTGGTATAATAAAACTGCTATTTCTGGATGTACTTTAGTAATTGTTGTTATCGTTTGAGTTTTTTATGGTTAATCACTTTAATTTTTTTTATTCCAATATCCCAATTTTAAAACACTTTCTCTCATTTTTTTTAAAATATAGCATTGATACCGCTGTAAATAAAAGGTAACTAAATTCATTCCCCAAATTTAAAAAAATGAGTATTTTAACTTATGTTTCTCGTCCTTTTCTTTCTTTTTATTTTTAGAGGAAAATTTTACACCCTTGAAATCAGAATAAAAATATAAATATCATTTAAAAAAATATCAATGACGACATAATGTTAAAAGGAAATGAGGTAAGAAGCCAAAATTGGTGTAGTATACCGTCTTGTAATCAAAATCGCTAGACACCGCTAATTTTCTTCTAAAAAACTAATATTAACAAAATTCATCCGTAATTTTCTTTCTACGCTGTACCTATATCTACAATACATAATATTTTAATAAGGTTCTTTAATGTCTATATATATATTGTCGAAATAAATTGTCAAATTTGCTCATAACCTAGGTTTTAAATTATTATCTAATAAATGGTACCACTTGGAAACAGTTATAATAAAGAAGGTGCCTAATACAAAACAAAAGTAGAAAACATAATAACGTTATATATGTATATTTTAACACATGCAAATTGCAAAGACAAAGATTTTAAGTAGCATTGTTCTGTAGAAACAATACATAACTTGTGCCAAAATACGATTAATAAGTGAATTCACTTGTACTCCAGAAGAACTGCCAATAAAATTTATTATAAAATGAGATACAAGGTGGCACATGGGGACTGTCAAAATTTGATGATGTATTACTGTAGCAATTTCAAGTCAAAATGAGTATGTACCCAACACGCTTTCATAACTGAGTCGCTTCAAAAAAACTCATTGAAAATTATTTAAAAACAAGTTGTTTATTGAATTAATTGCTCAAAATGTCCGAACTCTCCTCTTCTTAGAAATGAAGACGCGGTTAACATCAGCACGAATACTTTCTCCAATATCCATAATCGTCGAAACACGTTGTTCTCTGTTTTCAACTTCTTTTTTTTTGCTTAAATAAATACTTTGCAGCTTTCTCTATAAAAATAATCTGAAGACTTTAAGTCTAGTGATGATCTTAGTGGCTAAAATCTGGCATCTGCTGTACTTTTTGCACAGCAGCGGTTTGTTGTTTACTCTTCAATAATGTTGACTGAAGATTTTCCAGGTAACGTAAGTAATGAAAAGCCGTAAGACGTTCTTGGATTATAACCGGACGAATGAGATCAGCATCAATAATACCACACCAAACATTAATTCCTATGTAGTTTCCTATTTTCAAGTGTTCAGTTGTGAATTCCTGGTGTTATTCGGGTGAAGGAGGCGTCATCGCTAAGCAGCAATCAAATCCAAGTCTTACTACGTAATCGACAGGTCTTAAGGTCTCGATGCATTTCGGTCTTTTTCATCGGGGTTTGCCCGTCGCGTTTAACCGACGCACAGTGGTTTCAGTGCATATAGAGATTTGCCAAAAATGCATTTTGGCGATGTCATCCTTGATGTTCGAAATTGTTACTATAGTAAAGTGTACATACCAAAGTATTATTTACCAATTTTTCTTTTTGTTTGAAGCTCGTTAAATACCTATCTGATATTTTTATTTGTGGCATATGCCGCATATTTATAGTATCAAAATATATTAGTAGTTGATAAGGTAGAAAATATCGTTATTAACCAAATCCGTGTTTGTTACTGGCATAATAAAAACAATCAAAACAACCGCAAATTTCTAGAATCATCATTATTTTTCTATTTGCACCAAAATACATTTTGTGATATTCTTGTGGTAAGTACTAAGTATGAAAGCTAGCACAAAAGATACAATTGTTAGTTTTGTAGAAACCTGTATTACATTGTTTTCAACATCTTTCTTCATATTAAAACAACTTAAATAGAAAACATAAGCTATATAAATATTAATAAGCGCGAGTTATGTGTTCGTTTAATAGAGCATGGAAAGCACATAAGTACAGTGCATATGTACATCAAAGAAAGGTTTCCTGGTTTAACTGAAGCAAATAACACCTGTACTGTTGCAAGAATTCAAAAATATTTTGTTGCCAGAATTCAAACAGCGATGGAATAAAGCTGGCAGATCTAAAGACATATTTTTGACAAGATATGCTGAGTGGTTCAATGGCGATTTTCGTATACAATTCGATGAAGAGGAGGCCCCATCTACATCACATGCAAGTAAACGACGAAGACCGTGCAAAGATTATGAATTATCATCGGCCAGAAGCAAGCACAGACAAGCTATTAGACTATTTCAGGAATCTTGGTTGGATCATATTCACCATTCCTATATACAAGGCCTAAAATCAATTGGAAAAAGTAAACATGCTGCCATTATTGAACAGTTACGCTCTATGCCGGCAGAAACCTTGGATGGGCTTCATAAGAATTTAATGGAAGAAAAGATATCTCTGGTACCTTATTCGAATGACGAAGCACTTGCATTGTTACTGGATCTAGATTTAACTAAACAACAGTATGAGTACTTTAGAAAATGTATTACAGATAAAAACCTCAATTTGTTTCCAGCGTACAAGTACGTGCTCGAAGCGAAAACCCAGTATTATCCAGATAACATGGAAATAAGTGATATAGGTGCTAAAATAAAATTGCAGTCTCTTTTAGATCACACAGTTACTAGATTATTGATGCTTGATTCCATTAATCTCCCTGGTGGTGCCGCAAGATTGATTTTATACTGTAAGTGGGGATGTGATGGTTCTTCTAGACAAAGCGAGTACAAACAAATTTTATCAGGTGAAAGCAAATTAATATCAGATGCAAATCTACTGATAGCATCGCTCGTACCGCTTAAGCTTGTTAGTGAAGTGGATGAAAGTGTCTTTTGGCAGAATCCATCGCCTTCGTCAGTACGTTTTTGTCGTCTATCCTTATAGAGTTTGCAAAAGAAACTCCTGAGAAAACTAGGAGTATAGTTACAGATATCGAATCTCAAATACTTGCATTAACACCATCCTCCGTGCTAATAAATACAGCAACATTTTCTATAAAACATACATTACATTTTACTATGGTCGATGGTAAAGTTGTTCAAGTTTTGACGAATACTCCATCGAGTGCTCCAAGTGAAATGAATGATCTTGCACGAGTAAGTCAAAAACCAGAAAGAGAAGAAACTTTCAGGTTTGGTCTTTCAACTTTACATGCCTGGATTAGGTTTGTGGAATTAGTACTTCATGTATCCTATAATCTACCGTTCCAAAAATGATCTGCTACCACCGAAGAAAATAAAAAACTAAAAACGGCTAAAAAGCAACTTGTGCAGGGATCGTTTCCGTAATGAATTTGGTTTAACAATTGTCAAACTCCGTCAAGTTAGGGGCAATACCAATGACGGAAATACTGCAAGAAGATTTTTTGCCAATTCCTCTTGTACATCCCAAATAACAGGAGTTGATGAAACACTACTAAGAAGATTTTATATTATACTTCAAACTATGTCGTGCGGTAGGAAAATAAATCCGAGAAAGTTTGGTGAATACGCACGATCCACAGCTGAACTCTATGTAAACAAATACAATTGGTACTATATGCCATCTTCAGATCATAAAGTACTTATTCATGGAGAGAGCATCATTACATACAATTCAATATTACCTCTTGGACAACTATCTGAAGATGCTCAAGAATCTAGAAACAAGGACTACAAAAAATTCCGACTGCATCATTCTAGAGAATGTTCGAGAACAGCTACGAATGAAGATGTTTTTCATACTTTACTATGCTCATCGGATCCTTTTATAAGTGGTCTTAGAAGACAACATACACCGAAGCATATAGAACTCGATGAAGAAGCATTAAATTTACTAGATAGTGATGAATAACGTAAAAACAGGTATTTTGTATAACGTTATGTACTTACCGCTTATTTTATAATTGATTTAACTCTTATTATAATTTCGAAAGTTGTGACTCTGTATCATTTCACCTATTACTTTTAACACGTGGATAAAATTTATGTCACTTTGTCCGCATTTAAAAAATGCCGAATATCATATTTTTATATGAAAAATTTATAAACCGCTACATATAATTCTTTTGAAACACTCTGTATACATCATTATTATAATTGTTATATTAATAAGTAGTGTTTATTGTATTAGTTTTTATAATTTAATCTTTTAAGGTGAAATATGTGCAGTTAATTACACATCTTCATATGTAGAATTTTTTTCTTAATAAAGTACGACGTTTAAAACCGATAACCGATGCTGTTGTTGAAAACACGATGGGTAAGCACGTTGAGCCCATATACAGGCAGTCATCCATCGGTTTCAAGCGAACGGTTCGGCACGACGCGACGGGCAAAAGGCATCCGTCCGTTTTTACCGACGACTTGGACCGATCGGTCAAACACGATGGAAAAAGCCGAAGTGTATTGGGTCTTTTAAAGCTTGAACAGGTAAAATATGATATAGGTACCCGCCCAAACTGTGTAAAGTTCCCCATGTTCTCTTGCCTTCTACATTAAGTCTTTTGGATATTTTTCGGATAGTAGTAAAAATTAAATGTGAATTATACTACATATTACTTCTTCTTGAGAAATTTCTTGTTGCACGGGACTTTCGCAGGTAGCTGTAGGAAAATTGCTTGTTTCTTTTAAACACTGATGGGCATTCCTAAAAATCGTTCTACAAGATAGTTACTCTACGAGTGGAAAATCGTAATTTCCAAAGGGCATTACATAGTTCATAAACAAAGTGAACGTTGGCGTATTCTTTCTTCGCAAAAATTAACATAGGTATGCTTTTCTTATGTAACACAGATACATGCACCAATTGGCGTTTGTAGCAACAGTGAGTAATACCAATCACAGCTACCTCCGCATTTGAATAACAACGAAATCAACAGCGGTATCTAATACCTTGCATTAGTAGGATTATCAAAATCTTCAAATTCTTGTAGCTCAATTACGAAAGAGTTGTTCATTTAACATTTTTATCTTAAGATTGCTTCAGCAACACATCATCAAGCTGTGACAGTTATGTCATGGAACAGCCTGTATATAATAAAATTCCGATTTCCTATTTATGACTAATTCGCATGTCCATATATCCCAATTATTGATTGATTCAGGTTGAGGTTAGAATAGAAAGTATAAGGGTGTTTTATGGTAACAATAACTCACATATTGATTTCTATATCTAGCTATTGCATGTACAATGCGTTTTCATAAATTCAAACCTTTATTAATATAAGTTGAGCGAATCGAATAATGACGAAATTGCATAGCCGAGATAACAATATCAAATAATTTTATACAAAAAGCAATAATGGTTTGTTGGCGTATTCTTTCTTCGCAAAAATTAACATAGGTATGCTTTTCTTATGTAACACAGATACATGCACCAATTGGCGTTTGTAGCAACAGTGAGTAATACCAATCACAGCTACCTCCGCATTTGAATAACAACGAAATCAACAGCGGTATCTAATACCTTGCATTAGTAGGATTATCAAAATCTTCAAATTCTTGTAGCTCAATTACGAAAGAGTTGTTCATTTAACATTTTTATCTTAAGATTGCTTCAGCAACACATCATCAAGCTGTGACAGTTATGTCATGGAACAGCCTGTATATAATAAAATTCCGATTTCCTATTTATGACTAATTCGCATGTCCATATATCCCAATTATTGATTGATTCAGGTTGAGGTTAGAATAGAAAGTATAAGGGTGTTTTATGGTAACAATAACTCACATATTGATTTCTATATCTAGCTATTGCATGTACAATGCGTTTTCATAAATTCAAACCTTTATTAATATAAGTTGAGCGAATCGAATAATGACGAAATTGCATAGCCGAGATAACAATATCAAATAATTTTATACAAAAAGCAATAATGGTTTTACTTATTGTTAGTAAAAACGCATGTATTGTATATTTTATGTTACTAACAACTTGAAGAGCTGGTATCCATGAAAACTTAATAAACATGGACTTCACATTTTGAGCATGGATATATTTTTACAACGACTAAATACACTGATTTCCCAAGTACTTACAAAACACGAGTTTGTATAATCGTTGTAAGAAAGTATTTACTTCTCCTATCTTCCTAGCTCTAATTACAGGTATATCGTATGGCATCATCGAAGACTTACCTTTTCAACAAAAGTTTAAAATTTTATATTAAAAGGTGAATTCTAAAACCACATAAATTATATAAAACCACTTTCAGCACTATTACTTGGAAAAGTGTAGGATATACCAGAGTTGGTTATATGCGAAAAAGTTGAATAAAACTGTATATATTTCCTGAATTAAAGCGAATAGTGTTAACATTGCTAATACTTTTCCATTTTTTATATTTTTATATGAGAACCTTTTGGTAGAGAATTAGATAGGTTACGGCATGATATTTAGATAGTAGGATAGCACATATACAAATGAATATTTCATACAGGAAGTAAATCAAAAAAAGGTTTAGTTTCTCACAAAAAAAATTTAATATCACAGAAGCGACCAGTTTCGTTCTAATCCATCTAAAACATCATCAGAATTTTAAATTAACTCACACAAAGTCAAATACGGATTATATCAATAATTTATACCCTTTACTGGTCTGAATTAGTGTTAAGTTACTAGCATAATACAATAGTTAAAATGAATATTTAAAATATAAATCTTTAATTTAATTACGATTGATTAGAGTAATTAGGATTCAGTTACACTGAAAAACCAATTTATTTTATAATACCAAATTTTGTTTAAGTTAACTAAATATTGAGTTAAATGTGGGCAAACAAATATTTGGTTAATTCAACTAAATTATTTATTCACTTAACCCTTTATTTATTTGAAATAACGAAATATTTTGTTGGATGAAGGACCCAGTTATTTCCTCTCAAATTGCGAAGCACTGTGCAACTCAAGGGCGTTAAACCTGGGAATATATGAAATCGAAGAAGGAGAATTGCCTAACCTAGGGCTTTCTCACATCCTGCACTTTTTATAAGAAATAGGATTGGATGGTCAATTGTCCTATCCAACAGTAAGAACAGGTTACACAATAAATCTTTTAGGTCACGATCCATTTTTCACATTTGTTGGAATTCGTATAAATAGGAGCAAACTACAAATTATGTACCGAGTATATAAATGGAAATTAAGTAGTTAATATAATAGATGTAAGAAAAAAGAAATACGAGTGATAAAGAGCTTATTCATTAAATTACATCTTCAAATATTTATACCTACCCTAGAAACAATCATAGGATCTAAAAAAATATTGATTTACACTAAAATACATTAAAGTTAATATTACCAAACTGGGACATTTATACGTATTGAATTACAAAAGAGTGCTGTGTAAATGTAGAAGTGAAATTGATTAAAAACGTATGAAAATATATTTTTTTTTAGAGTGACATCTATTTCAGTTGTTGTATAATCATTTCAAATCATCAGAAATTTTCATTGGTGTTTTTCAGTTTAGAATTGTTAATTTATAGAGGTTATCATTAGTTTAATCTGATAATTGGTCGCACTCACCGTCTTTGCTTTTCTAAAATATCTACTTATTTTATATTTTAATATTTTGGTAAACAAAATTATAAATACATATTTACATTCTGCAAACAGAATGAATTTTGTTGTAAAATGGTAAAATACATCTCCTTCTGTTAATCAAGTTTATAACTAAATAACTACAAGTCGTACATCAAACCACCTTAATTGCATATTACGGCCTGAACTTGAACTGAAATTTGAGCCTGTTTTTTTCTAGTAAGAAAAATTCCCCTCAATTTGCCTTAGATTTTTTTATCTAGTACAATTACTTTCTTTTAATATTATTAAACGTTTAATTTAATTTAATTTAACTATTAAAAAACCTATTTGTAATGTACTGCGTGTGACTTTCCTCTACAGGTTTATTATTTATTTTTTATCCTTTTTTTCTATTGACGATAAATTTTAACGAAAACGGTGTCATTTTGCTGCCTTTCAACTCCCCTTGACCTCTTGAAAACATAGCCTTAAACTGTGAAATAATTGTGAAAATCTGAGACTTGGAGAAAACTTAGAAAAAGCTAGTAACTACAAGCCGGTGTACTTCCAGGATATATATATTTGAATGCCTATTGTTTGCGAAAAAACCGTAAATAGTTTAATTGAGTGAACTTTGGAAAGGGACTTTCATGTATAATACAATTTTGACAATGTTATAATAGGTAATTGATAATAAATTATATAACATATTATGTCGCATTTATGTCATTAAAAATACAATTTGATAGCATAAAAACTGACTATCTGTACTATCTATTCTCTTGTACTACAAAGACGTACTTATAGTAAAGAAAACTACAAATATAAATAATTTCAATAACTTTTCTTAGGTGTTTACTATTCACATCTAGTTTCTCTACTTCCTTATACTAATTGTTAAATCTATAATCTACCACACTGCAATCGTGGTACTACAATCACTCTATCTAATAAGCTTTGAAAACTAAATAGTGTATTCTATACAATCTTTGTGGTACGCCAGAATAATTATATAGCACTTCTCCGCTACTCTCCCAATTGTTAATTATGATATCGAAATCTTATTATGTTTTGGTATAGAGATATAAATATAAATAAAATATAATAAGATATAAATTTTATATTAATAAAAACTACACAATTCCATTACATTCATCATTATAGTAACCCCTAAATGATTTTGACCAACACTTATATTTACCTATTAGATTTTAGCGGGTAAAAATTATTTTTCTAAAATATTAGCTGTTCTAGCCTGAAGTAATTTTGCGCTAGTGAAAGGAGCTTCAAGGGCAGCTAATTGCTAGTTATTTACTACATACACACACTCACATTTTTGAGATATCCTACAACTATGCATTATCGTATATTATAAAACACTCTATCTTTATTCGGGATTCTAAATTGTTGAACAATTGATATGAACAAATATTGCATTATATTAAAATTATTCTATAATATCTTCAAACTGCATGATTTTCTTAAACTAAAGTAAAATATTCATAATGTGAGGACAAAATTCATAGTTCTGTTGTTAGTGTTTTTTCAAGAACGCTGAAACACGTCAATTCAATTTTTTTGAATGAGGCATTAGTTAATCCTTTGTGTTAGAGAGAATTTAAAAAAAAAGTATTCAAATTTGATTTTAACCAGAAAATGCTCCAGTTCCAATACTGTCCTGGTTTGGTATATGCGAAAATGTGTATTACACCTAGTCATGCCAGAACCAAGCAACTGCTAGAACTTGGCCGCAGAAGTGTCAAGGTGATTGATTGTCTCTGTCTTTGCAGGTCACTGTAAACTCAGAAAGCATCTACACAGAATCGGGCTCTGATGAGACTGAATGCCGACTGTCTTTAGCAGACGCAGAGACAGCATATTTTCGACCACTGCCCTGCTACTAAAAGAATCAGGTATATAACCTTCAGAAAGGCTTACCCTTCACTAGAAGACGTGAAAGCAATCTCATTCAGCAAGGTACTGAGCTACATTAAGGGCCTGAACTTGCTGAATGAACTCTAAGATAACATCCGCTCTATAATAGATCCTAGTGGTCGCAGTAGTTGGGACGATTAATCGAACCATGCGGATGCTATCACTTACTAACTAACTAACTAAGTAGGATAGTTATTCTTAGTTAGAGTTTCGGTAACATGATAGATCTCGGAATAAGGGATCAGGTTCGAAAATGGAACTAGCTTTTTTGCTAAGGAACTTACGACACCGTTCTTCTGAACAAGGTGTGAGAAGGTATTTGGGTAACAATCGGAATATATAGGTTTGGAATAAACGGAATGGCTCCAAGAAGCATCAGTGTGGCAATTCAATAGACCATTTAGGAAAAGAAGAGTACAGTCTAACTTGACTCCTATGGTGAATTTTATGAAACTATGTTGGGAAATAAAAAATGTAAAGAAAGTATCTAAGGAATGAAGATATCCCGTGCTTATACGCGGATTATGAGGGTGTTCTCAACGTATCTAAACCAGCATTTCGGTTTCTAATAATAAGAGGTTAGGATTTATTACTCAAATGCCTTCACAAAAATATTGGCAATAACAGGAGAAAATGGGGAACCCATTACTGCACACGAAACGGCAGTAGTAGCCGCAGAACTTGAAATTAATAGATGTAAGGCGAATTTAAATCAAGCCGCAAGTGATCCGGCTGTAGGTTGGAAGCTAGAATTTCACTGACTAAATGGATGGTATCGGATATGACAGATTTCGTAAATAAGGATGCGATATCAAAACTATCAAGTGAATTCTGGCGATGTACTGTCGGTTTGTTCACACTGTGAGGAAAATTCTTAGAATTTTGGATAAAGTAATCGCTGTTGCCAAGATAAGGTTTGGAAATCTTAGGAGGATATTTAGAGAGCTTGTAGGTGAGACTGTTTATGGTATTTATTAATGATAAGATATAAAGGAACGTTGAGTTTGTAGATTTTGGGTTGAGCATCTTGTTTAGGGGTATATTGGAATCGCTGTGGATAATAAGGACTTATGGTACTTTGGAAAAATTGCTAAGAATTTTATAATGGAACGCTCAACACGTGTTGCAAGATCACGTTCTACGCGCTTGTAAGAGCCATTTTGGAGTAAGAATAGAATTTCCTTTCATACTCGTTGCTGTGCAGAGTTTTACCAGAACGCCAGGCAATAACGAATTAAATATTTTCTTTTATACGGCACTCTATTTATGACGTCACCATTTTTTTTTTTTTTTTTGAAATTACAATTGCATTTTTTGATCCATAAACGTTGAATAACTGTTTATAAAGCGTAAAATAGTGGAATATTGATATACTTTATAGTAATAAACGTAAGAATATTCTGTTAAAGTACACAGTTTATTATACCTACTATATCTCGTTATAATGCGGAGATTATGGGAGATGTAAATCAAGATCTGACCGTTTATTATACAACAAATACAATGTTGTTTGAGTCTATTTCTTCTACAAGGATATCCGGCAATATCGACTATTTTATTATTGTTCATGAAATCCGCGAAAAAAAAATCATTAAGGAAATTGTTTTTATTTTTAACTAAAATAATTTTAAGGCGCAAGCGGAAAATAATAACATATTCTTCAATCGTTTCTGGTGACGTGTTTAGATTTGACTGTCACTTGTGTAAAATCTTGAATAAATTGTTCACTTATATCCGCGCTGATATTTTTCATTTAATTTTGTTCATTCTCCACTAACTCCACATAAAGATATGACCAAAGAAAGTAATATTAAGAGGTATTCCACTATTCACATGAAAATGAAAAGAGATTCCATCTAGTTGAAACGAAATTTGTGAACAAGGAATACCATCTAGTTCATCTGATTTAACTCTGCTGGATCAGCCTGCCTGTATCTTGCGCACGGTTAGAAAATGTCTGTCAGGATCTGGCTTGTTTTCGCACTCGGACAACGTAAGCAATTTATGTCCGTTGGAAAAAATAGTACCCGTTATCAAAAAAGCCAAATAATGGCGTCATAGTTAGGACATGGGCGATAAATAGAGTGAATTAATGCTTTTTTTTTAATAAAATTGACATGTTTAGAGTGTTCTTTACAAAAAAAAAACACTTAATAACAAAGTTATTAAACTTTTATTAAACATTGGTGCGTTACTTTGTCGACACATTGTGTATATACTTCCAACAAATATTGAATTATTCCAGAATATATAATTTATGGTAACTTCAGGCTGTTGATTGCACACACTTCCAATTATATAATGCAACACATGTTTTCCTACTTATATTTAAAACACCATGCAATATGTAACACAAATCATCTACGTTCATACCTCTCGCACTCGAATGTATTATAATAAACCTGTTGCCAACATCTAATAAAAAACAGCATTACCCAAAAATATTAGAAATATTTAAAATGATGAAGTAAACATAAGAGCTATGTCGTTTATGCTACTGATATTAACAAAAAGAAAATAGACAATACGATTGACTTAATTTATGCACAAAGAGTCAGCAAAACTCGGTTTAAAAAAATTACCCTTGTGCCTTACTTCATCGTAAGTTATTTTTTGTTCATTTATATAAGATTGAGTAACTTTTGCTTACCATTCCCAATCGCATACTGCTGCAGAAGATCCGTCATATTTATGTGTACTACGCCAGTCTTCTCCTGCATTAAATTATCACAATGTGTTACCTTTCCACTTCCAGGGACCACCTGAAAGATTGATATAACTTTAAAGAAGACACTAATTTCCTGACTTTTGTTGAAGCAAAAAGTATTGAATGTATTGCTATTCGTTGGATTGGTTTGACTATTAAACACAAAACACTTACCGAGTACAAATATAACAGGCACCTTAGGGGATTCAAATCGGAGGTTAATAGCATTATGCATTGGAAACCGTCCCTCGACAGGAGTAACAGTTTCTCTTGGTTGATGACCACTATTTCTTGCCCAGGTGTCTCGTCCTTCCTCAATAGTTTGAGCTCCATCAGCATGTTCTGTAACCAAACAAAATTACCATAAGTAAACATAAATATTTAGAAGTATATCTAGTAAACTTAGAAATAGTAAATCAGCGGAAACAAAATTATACTCTGGCTCGTTGATGATATTCAACTTAATGTTGCCTCAATGCCATCTACGTAAACGAGCTACTTTTTTGATGTCAAATTATTCTGTCCTAAACATAAATTAATAGCCTGCGGATGACAAGTAGGTTCTCGTGCTTGATTCGGTAATAACTATCCTCTAACAAATGAATAACAGCTTATTATATCCTCCTCCAGTCAAATATCGATGCTTTACACAACGCTTTTATCAGCAGGTTACTATCGGATTCAATAAACTTACTACGCGCCAAAACTATGTATCAAAGGTCAATAGCAAATGAATAACAAAAGTATGCCAATTAAGTCACTAATATGTCAGAAATAATAATAGTGACATCATGATGCAAGCCGAACTTTATAGAAGTCGATTTACTTACAGAATAAGTTAAAAGGTTCTTTCATTCTGTTCACTTTCAAGCGCTTAGGAAAAAAAGTCGCGCAATAAGCCATATCCCATAAGTGCACACTGCTATCAATTCTTGAGTCAACAAATACCAACCGAAATGGGACGTTTCAGCGTCAGGACATTTCAGCGCCGACCGATTCAGCGATGGGGCATTTCAGCGCCGCATTATTGAATGATTAAACTATAGATAACTTAATGACTCATTCTTATGAAGAATTTTTGTACCACGTGTATTTGGTTGCAAACTACATATGTGACGGTTTCGACGCCGGGAAGTTTTGACGCCACATGCAATACTAGTTAAATTTGATTTGAACACAGAGGGAATGATTTTTTTAAATGATATTTTTTTCCTTTTTTCGACACATTGAAAGAGAGGATGGATTGGAAGTGTTCCAAATGATATTTGGAACATTGGAAAAAGGAAGGGGGGAGCGGAGGATATTTCTTTTGATGATATTTTTTTCTTTTTTTGGAAGGGGTGAGAAGGAGATGGGATTAGTTTTTTAAAGGATAATTTTTCTCTTTTTTTTTTAGAAATATTGGGAGAGAGGATGCATTATAAATGTTTCAAATAATTTTTTTTTTAATATTATTGGAAAGGGTAAAAACGGGAGGGGATTGGTTTCTTTAAATGCACATTGTTTTTTTTTTTTTTTAGAAATATCGGGAAAAGATACATTAGAAAATATGATTTGAAACTAACCCCTAAAAAAATATGATTTGAAACATTTTTAATGCATCCTCTCCGAATGTTTAAAAGCAAAAAATATCATAGAAAAATTGCCTTTCCTCCTCCCTCCTTCTTAAATGTTAAGAAAATATAATGACATTTTCAATGTGTCCTCTCCCCCGATGTTCAAAAAAAAATCTCTGCATCATATATGTTTAAATCAAAAAAAATATCGAAACGGCTCGCGTCGGAACGTCCTCGCGTCGAAACGACCGCGTCCTAGACCAAAAAAAAGTACCAGATAAAATAAACTTTTCTGTTATTGAGTAAGATATTTAATTTATCTGTTTTTCCTTTAGATGTAATCTGAAACAGTTTTTTTTTATCCTTTCTTACAACTTTCTATTCTTCGAAGCTCACGACTCCACTTGCATAAGATCTCATTATTTAACTTAAGCTAGACTATGTTTATAGGCAGAAAAAAGGGTGGTATCAATCACAATAAACTTTAAAAATGTTACATATGTAGTTTGGAACCAATACACATGGTATAAAAATTCTCCATCAAAATGAATCATCAAGTTATCCATAGTTTAACCATTCAATAACGCGGCTCGGAATTGGTCGGCACTGAAATGTCCCGGCGCTGAAATGTTCCGGCGCTGAAATGTCCTGGCGCTGAATCGGCAGCGCTGAAACGGCGGCGATGAAACGGAGGTGTTGAAACGGCGGCGCTGAAACGTACTAGACCCATACCAACGGCCTCTTAATTTTTATTTGAATAGCTTAAAGTACGAGCTTGTTTCTATCATGCGAGAGGGAAATACCTATATTAATGGAAAATTCTTTGAGGCAAAATATATAGCGAATTATGTAAATGTACCATATAAAATAATAAATCATCTTCAAGATTGTTTGAATGATGATTCTGTTTCAAACAAGTAAGCAAAACTATGTTATTTGAACTATTTTCATTCACTGAGCTGTCTAATATCTTTTTCTCATAATTTAAGAACCACTTTTTTCACTTTCACATTCTTATAGCTTTGCTATATCCTCATTTACTATCAAAGCGATTTACGCATCAATTGTGCCTTATTACTTAAGTACTTAGTACTTAATTAATTACCTATTTTAACAAGCTGAATTTTCGGAGCTAAAAACAACAAAACTTAATTCCATATATCTATAAAACTAGATAATAGTATTTTCATCCCCGTTAAATTTTAAGCGGGGCGCTCCGCAAATAAGCCTTTTGAGTCCTATTCTGGTTTATATTTTGCAAAGCCAAATTTTTTGTGATCGCTTCACGGTTCGTTATTTATAAACCATCTGCAATATACCAAGACACATGTGCAAATGATTGCCAAACATATTACTAGGGTGGTCAAGTTTTGTCTGCGCGCTAGGTCAGCACTAAGTTTCATATATGTGACTAACGTTTAACACAAGTATATAATACAGTGTCGGAAAAGAGTAAAATTATTTATTTAATTATAAATATTATGTATAAGCCCCTTACCTTATTTAAGTAGCAGAAATGGTGTAGGATTGCTGAAAAGTTTGTAGCATTAAGTGTTTCAAGATTTTTCTCACTAAATCGCGTTCGTCGCGATGATAAAACATGCTTATATTTTGAAAAAGACCGTTCAATATCTACGGGTGTAACACACGCATAATTAAAATAATCTCTATAGGTAGATAACGGATCGAATGCACCACCACCAATGTGTAGTCCGATTAGTGCCAGCACAATAACTTTTTATCGCATACTGTACAAACTATTTTGGCACCACCATAATGTAAATTTCGGAATTCACCGATATACTTTTCTACATTATGACACAATGGTCATTTTCTGGGATTCTGTACGCCCGACATTATATTACATTTACAATGTATAAAACGTTAACGGAGAATTGTACTATATGGTATCAAGACTCGACTAACACTGATACTAGATACTAGACACACGAATCGGAGGGAGTGATTTTACTGCCTTGAAGATATACTATGGCTAAACGTTCTGTATAGCTCGAGGTGAGTGCGGCCCGTGTAAGCAGACACGTCTTACCACTCTACATATTCCTCTTTTAAGGTATGAAAATCAGAATGGGCTGTAGAGATCGATAAAATTAATGCTGATCTACATAACTTCCATCAAATCTGCACTACGGATTAACCGTGTCAAATACAAGGTTATGGTCTTTGAAAACAGTCAGCAAATCGATATATTAAATAATTTATTTAAAATCACAATAAATAATGTTATCACATCTATTATTGAAAGTGTTAGAAATCTGGGCTTGATAATGAACAATACACGTTTGGTTAGTCGTTCTACGCGGTTCTAAAGAAACTTTATTCCTTTCGGAGAACATTAAATAAATCTATTGCAAAAGAGTTTATGTAATTCTGGGATAATTTCTCGCCTCATCTACTGTACTGAAGTGTAGCACTGATACATAAATCAGACAACAATTTACAAAATACAAAAGCTTCAGGACGCCTGTCTGAGGTATATTCGTGGTATCTAAAAATATGACCCTATCTCGCACAAATCGATGTGGTTAAATATAAAAAATCGTAAGGAACTGCAGATCTTAACGTTCTATCACAAAATATGCACTTCTAGAGATTTCAATACTTGTACTATAAAATGAAACTTCGGATCGATGTGCATACTCTACCCATCATTTCCCTAATCTTATCTGCATATCCACCTTGTTTGAGATATCGTTTAGGTTTATAGGATATTATTCCTATGAATATCAAATCTTCAGGAATAGGTCAACTTAAAACAAAACTTCACACTTTTCTGTTACCTACCCAAATGAATTGATGTCCGCTTCTTTATTACACCATTTATTTTGCATGTTTCTTTGAAATAAATGGAAATAGTTTAGATCTTATTTATTTATTATTATTTCTTTATGCAACAATATACCGTTAAACATGTGTAGTTTCATTCTTTAGTTTTAGGTTATAACTAGGCATTTTCTCTTATTTCATATCTTTGTTTGTTATACAGGGGTAGTTAAAACAGTTCTAGACTGAAACTCGCCCTAACTAACTACTGATCATTTAATTTCTTAAAATAAATTAAAGTCACATGGCATAAGCGATGATGCTTCAAACTGGTTAAAGACTTTTTTTGTGAAATAGAGAACAATATCTGCACATTTCTTATCTTTCTTTCTCATACTTGTGCAATATTTAATTATCAGCCAAATAAAACAATTGGCAACATTGGAGTACTATAAGGAACAATTTTTGGTGGAATCCAATCTTCACTTTTCATAAATTAACTTTCCTGCAATATTGAAAAGAGTATAACCCTTTATGCCGATGACATAGCTCTTGGAGCTAACGACACCAATAATCAAAATCTTTTGAGAAAATGTAATACTATATTGTATAGAATATAATTGGTTCCAAAAATAAATTCATTATTAATAATACGAAAAATCGATATTTTAGATTCCTTTCTCTGAAAGTACGAACGAGACAATTTTTTTATTTAAATCTTTCGTTGAATAACATTTTCGCTAACACAAATACTATAAAGTTCTCAGGAATATGGATGATTGAACTTTTAAGTTGAAAGGGTCAAGTGTGTGTACTTAGTCTCAAAACTCGATTCGCTATATTATTTATTCCGAAATTTAAAACCAAATTAAGTACAAGAGAATTAATAATCGTATATCATGCTCGCATGGAAAGTAGATTAAGGTATGGAGTTATTTTTTTGGGTAGCTCTTAGGGGTCTTAGCTAATGATGTCTTTATAATGCAAAAAGCGATAGTATGCTACATAGCTAATCTTTTGTTTTCCTGATTCCTGTCAACTTTCTTTTAAAAAAATACAATTTAATGACTTTTCCGTGTATTTACCGTTTTGAACGCTGTATATATTTTATAAATAGCGTAAAAGAGAAAACCAAAATAGAAACTTTGTACCACCACCGTACTTATTGTTAGAGTATAAAAATATAATAGACGCGTAAAAAATATTCAGAGCACATTAAAAAACAAGGTTGACCATGGTTTTTCAATGACGAAACGTTTTAGTGTAAATCTTCAGCAGCCAAGTGATTTTATAATAAAAAACTTTAATACATTTTGTTCTGTTGTTGTTTTGTTCTTTGTGTTGTACTTCATATTCGAGATATGCTTTTTTAAAATTGTTTGTTTTGATGGTTTAATCAAATAACTTCCGGCCGTTTTTCATTCTTTATTATGCTAGGGCTGTTTCGTCATCCTAATCATAATTTTTTCAAGCACATAAATTTTGTTTATGTTAATTATCCTATAGAAGTTCATTGCAAATTACAATGCTGTTAAGTTTTCTATATTTTTGTTGTCTTATCAATTTCCTACTAATTTTGAGCACTCTAATTTATGGTTAGTTCCTAAAGTCGTCAATATCATAAATTGTTGTAATTAAAGTCATATATGTAAAATGAAAAAAAAAAAGTTAATTACACTTGATTAATTCCATGCCTAAGTTTGACCGCTTGACTGCGGAACACCGTATGTGTAATAATAAGTAAATGAAATAATATTTTCATAAATATTTTATTTTTTATTTTATTTAATAAGTTTGGACAGATGAGATATTTTTTTATGTTTACTCTAAATAAATGTATACATTCAAAGAATGAGTTTTTTAAGTGTTTACTATTTTATAATCAGCTAAGAGTACTATTTAATCAAAGAGAGGCAATTTAAAGTACCTTTCTTGATCAAATGGTGCTTTTAATTGGTTATAAATGTTCAATAATTCATTTTCAATAGACTCTAAATTTACAAAATACCACTTGTTCAAGTTTAATGCAACATCCATGAGACCGCATCCTAACGCTTGCTCGTCTTACAAAAAAGACCCTATATCATCTACTTTATGGTGCCAATGGCTGATACTTCAAGGGGCCATATCATTACAATACGAAAAGTGAGTCAATATATCAAAATCTTTAGTTGTATGCAGAGCTAAGCACATTTTAAAAGCTTCCCTTGCGTTTGCTTCGAATTCTAGGTTTCAGCCCTTTCGCAGTTGGTAGTGCTTCAGTTTCAATAAAAAAAAAAGTTTTATATGTAATTACTGATTTTGTTTTAACACTTTGTAGTGGAAAAATACTAAACTCGTTTGTCATTGAATATTTTTCTTCTATATTACAAACAGTGCGTTAGGTGGCTATCACGAATAGTGGTACGCACGAAAATTCTGCTATCAATTAGCGCTCCTGCATTTTCAATCTTGATAATGAGTGCAAAGCAATAATTTACATACATATCAATATATATCTCAATCAAGAAAATAATAGCAGTTCCTGGTGGTAGGCTTTTTATGGTCAATATTTAACGAAGCACAAAGTTACGTATATTCACATTTAATTTGATATCATTTACCATACCTACCTATAATGTGCTCAATAATACCCGTAAAAGCTTTATCGATTGTTGTAATATATAGACAACTAAAAAGTTATGTATTTGTCGCTACACGAAGTTATATACAAAAATATAACGCAAGAAATAATTTGAAAATGGAATTATACTGTAAATGGCTACCACCACGTATTTTTCCTTATTTTATTGGTATTGTTTTAATTTTCTAGAATTTATAAAACTCGTCCTATTTTTACGAAACAAGCGTAACAATGTTGTAAAATGCAAGGAGCATTCTTTCAGCAATCGTGGGAATGGGGAGCATTTCCCACGATTGCTGAAAGAATGCTCCAGGTAACAACGCTTGTTTTACAAATAATTAATATCTTCAGACCGTCAACTTTGTTTGGAAATTAGTTTTTGGTCTTAATAAACCGTGGTACTGTATTATGTAGCACCATATATACGTTAATTAAAACATAGAATGTATCTATAAAGATATAGATAAAAATTTGTTTCACTGACAGGAGGCGTTCCACTATATTAATTTGTAACCATTTATATATTGCACCTATATTTATCAATGTCGACATGATGCAGAACTTCTACAAGTTTAAAACAAACAATTCAAAACATAATTCCATTATAGTTGAAATATAATATATGTCTCTTCTCATACAGAAAATAACAAGGGTATCGTTTGCAATGTACAGATAGTAAATTGTATAATGAGACTGAGTTGAGACAACTTGAACTTGTCAGTTATTAAAAAAATGTAAGTAAAGGTATGAGATTTTGCTAATTTTATTTTGTGAAAAGAAGTCGACTGAAAGTCACACATTTTCATCGTAAAAAATATTATATTTCTTTCTGACAAATTCTTATAGTAATTTATTGAAGAAAATTGCTGGAATTTTCTTAGTTTTTGAATTTTTATAATTATACTTTCCCAAATAATGAATTTTATAGCTATTCATTGTTACCTTTTAATCAAATGTACTTGGTGTCTCTTCTTGAAGGTTTTGGCTTAAAGATGTATTTGATTCAAAAGCAAATATTTTTTGTTTTTCGAGTCTTCACTAGGGTCCAATTTCATGATCAAGGATACAGATTGATTTAATACATGGTACTTAAAACTTTAATGATCAAATGGTTTCGTATTTTGTTGAAACATTGCAAAAAGACTTTTTTTTAAAACATAGTAAATTACTAGAAAATGTTAATGGAAAGATAGATATAGACAGATATTTCTATATTTGTCTTTTATCAACTTGATGTTGTCATATACATGCATACAATATAACATACAACAAACAAATTAAAATAATGATAGATATTGTTTACTTCAGTTTTTGAAGATAACACGTTAAAACGTTTAAAATTATATACAACAAAAAGTCCATTTACACTATACAGATCCTGTCTTATGAAAAAAGTTTTAAGCTTCATACGAAAAACATTACTGCACCTCATCTAGCAACCCATTAAAGATTTTCAAAGCAATACATTTTGAGAATTGTAACAGTATTGCATCTACCGCAAGGTAAGTGTATAAAATCTATTTTCTTGCCTAGTGGATACGTTGAGAATGTCTTTACACGATTTAAAATTAATTTAATGCTGATATATAATATATAAATCAAAACATCACACATTTTTTTGAAGATCCCGATGCAAGTGACATTTAGCCATACCAGGCACCACCTTATAATCCGTTTCTGCGCGACAAAAGACAAATTCCACATCTCCATCGACAACCGATCAAGGCGTGGTAGGTTGTAAGTAATTGTTCTACCGAAATTAAGCTTAAAATTCTCAGTAAGTCTCTATAGTTACGCTAAGAAATTGAACCTTTTGACTCGAACGCTGACACTTACCTATCTTAATTTCAGAACACTCTTTTTATCTATTATGAAAACGAATAATTTGAGATTTTCCCATATTTAAATATAATAAATTGCCCACACATGTCACTGCGTCTAATGTTTTTTGACATTTCGTTTCCAAATTTTTATTATTGTTGTCCGACGTGAATAAAGTGTTATCATCTGCATATATCATAAGCGATGCATCAGAAACAACAGAATATGTTATTATTTATTTTTATTCATCGCCAAATTTTACGGATGAAACCGACCAATACATGGCATTGTTTTGCCGCCTAAAATTACCGGCACATGTTTATTAGTACATTCTTGTTGCTTCCAGTTTATGTCTGATTGTTGTGTATCTTGTGTGATTTTAATTATAAAAAATAGTGGTTGCAAACGTGGAGCAAATCTTAATCGATTAGTGTTTTCCAGTGTACGTTATAATTTTGGAAGTTGTGTTATCAGTATAATGTTAGGGGTTTTCCAAAAGTGCGATTAGATTAAACCGATCGTGATCTTAACGTTCGGAAACGGAGCTAGATCAAAAGTGGATTCATGAATGAAAGGTCCATTCATGAATCCACGTAGCTGTATAGTAGTGTAAAGGATCTTCGATCACGATTCGATAATTAGATTGCAGTTTCCAAAAATGCCCATTATAAATTACTAGTGTATTTCCCTAAACCTTACGTTTAGTTTTCGTTTTCAATTCCAGTCTATTACTTACCTATTATGCAGTGTTAAAATAAGCATGCTTTTTATCCCTTATCCCTTAAATAAATGCTTTGTTCATACTTTTGCTTTTAATGTTACCTTATATCGTATGGATTTATTTTAAGTTTCTTCTGCCTTCAACGACTTGATTTCAACTCCTAATTTGATAACATTTATACAGTTTTGTATATTCGATACAAATATTAATACCAAGTGTTCAATTGAAGCTACATACTAGCTGCAGTGGATACGACTATTTCCAACAAAATGAACTATTACTGTGTGACATGATCGTAATTGCGGAGGATAATGTAAGAAACATGCGAAATTTGTATATACAAGTAGTAGGATTTGGAGTGCTTGAGAAGTAGTAGTATGATGTAGTAAAAAATGAATACAATGTACCTTTTCAATTTTCTAATAGAGAAAATACTTTTTGGCAATAATGAAATAGAAATAAAAAATAAAATTAATATCACAATTTTCATTGTGTAATATCCTACTTTTCACATGCGGGAATTGTGGAATATCCGGTATAGTAATATATTTTATATTACAGGTAGGTATCGATGCATAGTGTCAGCATATGATACACTATATTATTACTTATTATCTACAATTTTAAATAATAAGAGACGTTAGATTATCTTAATACAAATAACATTATAAGCATTACAAGATTATATAGTAAGTTTGAGCATCATGTATTGCACACAGTAAAATATTACATTACAGAAAGTTCAAAAAAGAATCTTTTATCAAAAATTATCAGTGCTATTGGACACTATTATTAATAATTAATAGCATGAATGTTAAAATTAATAATAGAAGTATATACACTTTCTCTAATATACGAATTAATAAACACTATTAACAGATTCTCATTATACAAATATTCTGAGTGGTAATATAAAATATGTCCCGATGTGAGTTATAAAATATATTAAAGCATAATATATTTATCTGTTTCTCTCAGTATACTCTACTCCTGTTGTTACAGGATTTGTTCGTGGATATTTAAAATGAAATTGTATTTTAAATTATGGTGTACTACACAACTTTTGTTTAAGCGATTGACAACAACTACATTCAACAACGGTAGCGCAACCCTCCGTGTGTCACACGTCACAACAACAACTCTTCTTTGGCGCTGTTACAAGTGGTGTCTAAAGTACCACTTGTAACACCTGTCAATAATCTGCACGAAAGATTCACGACCTTCTACAAGGGTGATAAACATTAAAAGTTGTTCACCAATATATAAAAATCTATAACCAAATACCAAAAGAATATTAAATCTTTATTATATATCGACAATTATGTATATACTTCTTTTTTAATGTGTTGTTTGACAAAGCATTTATTTGACGTTATCTACACTATTATGTATGATAGAAATAAATATATATTATTTTTAAATACGATTAATACTTCTGCAATCCCTTCTTCTGTCTGTTTATAGGTTTAGCTTTATGAAGGACGAATTAACTTCACTGGATTTTCTAATTTAGTCAATGCAGTAGCATAAAAATGTGTACACATAGAAGTTGGTATTTCTGTACTACAGATTAACTTTACGTAAAAAAATATTAGTTTCCATTTGAAAGAAATTATTACAAAATTAATTAACCCATCATATGACATTTAATACTTACATAAGCATTCTTGAATGTACATATGTAGATACATCTGGATAATGGATATCTGCAGAACGTTTATATTATAAACCTCATTAAATAGTTTGCAGTGGAGGTAATAAAATATTCAGCGTTAAGCTGGACAGTGGATTGTATTGAACGAGAAAATCAATTTTGTTGAACCTTTCCAAATAAAGTGAATGGAGTAGCGTTTCGAAAAATACTGGGTGCAATTATTAACTACTGCCATCATTTTATAAGAATATTTGCAATACAAAATAGTATATGATAATTTTGAAATGAAATTAAATAGTGTAATTTGATTTAGTTTATTTGCCAAGTCACGATTGTATTAATACAAGGCACAGATATGAAACAGATCTATTCCCCTAAATATTGTTTCTAACAAGCAGCAAAACGTTTGTATATGTTGTATATATTTTTCGTGAAATATCGTATTAGTAATTAGTATTAGTGGATAAACATCAAAAAGTTCAGGTTTAAATTGACTTTTTCCAAAATGCATATGCGTGCTGCTTATTTTTTTGTCAATACTTTATTACCTCTATATGTTTTCATCTATTACAACAACTTTTTTCTTCCAACAAATTATGCATTAACATACCATGCGCAAATAGCTTTTTCAGTAGTTTAAAGCTTCCAGTACCTTCAGTACTTTCAAAGATACTTATTAATAGGTAATACGTCACTAAGAAACATATTTCGTAATATACTACCCTCTGCTCAATTTGGATGTAGATCGGGTTATATTTGCATTGCAGAATTAGCAGAATGTGATTGATGATGTCTTAAGGGCAACAGATGAGGATCTTTGGACAGTTTTGGTCCTCTCAGGTTACTCTAAGACATTTAATACTCTGAACCATACTATATTATTTTCATCGAGAAATGACAATTTGGTTGCTTGAGTGCAAATGCTAAGAATTTTAGATGTTCCTAAAAGTTTCTTATTTATGGTAATAAGAAGAAATACAACGCAACAAAAATTTCCTTAATGTTGCTTTGGTAGAAATGTAGCTTTAGACTCTAGAAACAGTATGACGACTGAGTTTGGTGGGTTTTCGCTTGGTTTTCGCAAAGTAGTTTCTAATGTTACTATAGTAAAAACATGTCAACAAGTCAACAACCATCCAGGAATATCAGCTGTAAAAATTAAAGGAATTACCCTTTGGCCTTATACTTAATAAACTATGTAACACCAAAGTGGAGTTTAGAAACTATACCCATGCTTCAGTTTTCTTTCTTTAAGCATAATAATTTTCTTCCATTTTCGATATACAGGCTGATTCAAATTAAGTGCGCACCATTGCTATCTCTGTTATTATTGATTCTAGGAAGTAGGTTAAGTTAGCAAAGTATTAGTGTTTTTAACGCTGATTAATATGCAATATACGAAAAAACAATTGCGTGACCGAGAAATTTTGAAATTTATATTTTTTTAAATTGAACCCTCTGTATATTGTCAAAAAAAAATGGAAGATATTTTAATTTGTGATGCAAAAGTTTTAATACAATATTGTCTTAAAACGAATAATAAAGAAGTTATGGTGGTTTGTAATTGGTGGCAAAGATATGTAAAATTTATAGTAGGTTTCTTTCGCTCTAAGTCAAAACAAATACAATGTTGTTTGAAACTGTCAAAAACGCACTGAGCATAAATTTTTTACACGTTTAATTATTAAAAAAAAGTTGGTCATTTCATTTTGCTGTTGTGTTCTTTACTTCTAATTGTTATTATTACATTATTATCATTAGTAGCTTGAACAGTTTTCGTTATATTTAGTTCTAAGTATAAGATAATATCTCACCGTGGTATTTTCTCATTTGGAGAAATGCGATATGCTAGAAGCATGCATTGTATGCGGCAAAAATTCAATAAGGACTGTCGAATATTATGCAAAACAGTATCCTTTACGACAGCAGCCATATCGACGTTACTTTCGAAAACTTTATAGACAATTTGGGCAACAGGATTGCTTGTTTCAGAAGAAAAGGACAAAAAATATCATTATCAACGAGGAGGTAGAAATTACAGTGTTAGCATATTTTGAAGCCCATCGCGAATTTTCCATTAGAGATGCTACTAAGGAATTGAGTTTAAGTTACGCGTCACTTTAGAGAATTTAAGAAAAGCATAAGTGTAGCCCATTTAATTACCGAACCTCACAAACATTACAACCAGGAGATTCCAACAGGATTGTGATGAAAAATTGAATGCAGCACAATGTATTTTATGGAGCGATGAAACAAGTTTCTCCAATAGAAGAATGTTTAATAAGAAGAATGAACACTACTGGTCGCAAGAAAATTCATTAATAACGCGCCCACATGCTGCACAAGTTCGATTTAGTTTTAATGGCTGGCGCAGATTAATTGGTTCGACAGTCGTTGATCCAGTGTTCTACACTGGTACATTGACAGGAGAGAGATATCTGGAATTTATTCATACCGTTCTAAAGGATTTCCTTGATAACGCCAATTATCTGATGCGCCAAAATTTGAACTTTCAGCAGGACGGTGCTCCGGCGCACAACTGCCGCATAGTTCACAACTATCTTGGCATCATCTTTGCCGATAAGTGAATTGGTACAAATAGGCTATTTCGATGGCCAGCACGCTCTTCTGACCTTCCCACCTTTAGACTTTTTTTCTTTGAGGATATTTAAAAGATCAGATATACAAAACGCGGTAAAACAACGTCAACGAATTGCAAAATAACGTTAAGGAGGTTTTCCGCCAATTGGATGGAAGGACACTCTTAAGAGCTACCCAGATTGTACTCAAGCGGGCACGAAAATGTATTTAGAATGAAGGTGATATCTTTTAATTATGCAGTTACTTTTTCCTTTTCAATTTAATTTCAACGACATTATTTTAAGATGTAATATGTTAAAATAAACATCAACCATAAAGACATGTATCTGTTTTATTAAAAGTTGATTCTTTATACTACTCTACATTTTACAAAATAAAAACCATCATAACTTCTTTATTATTCGTTTTAATACAATGTTGCATTAATACTTTTGCATCATAAATAAAAATATCTTTCACTTTTTTTAACAATATGCAGGGGTGCAATTAAAAAAATATATAAATGTGAAAGTTTCTTGGAAATGCGGCATTCAATTGTTTTTTCGCATATTGCATATTAATCAGCGTTAAAAACACGAATACTTTGCTAATATAACCTACTTCCTAGAATCAATAATAACAGAGATAGCAATGGTGCGCACTTAATTTGAATCAGCCTGTATATCTCATGAATAATTTTTATCTGACAAAGTGACGTTATTGTAATATAATACATATAAGTCACTCATGAGATCGTAAAGAAAACCTATTACTTTCCCAGACCAATATAATTAGTTCCATGTGTCGTAAACAAGCTGTAGCGAAATATATAATAACATTAAATATAGCTTGACCGCTCACAAAAATTACTATTTCGGCATCCGATTTTCTGAATGAATAATAGAGAATAGCGTTTTGATAACAATCTTATCCCAGGGGGCAATTTTATTCTTAACACGCGATTTAAGGGAACCATACTTGTGTGAAACACAGTTTCAGCCAATTAACAGTTGCAGACTAGGAAAGCAATTTCCCCTGTTATCATTGTCATTAAGACTTCTTACGTTCATGCATGTTTTTCACGCTTAAATGCAGTAAGTATGTATAGTATATGTGTAGTACTCATGAGACACTGGGTAAGTGTTTTAGATTATCTACATATTTGCAATTTGCATGTTTTGCAATTACAATTATATACACGAGGTATTGTGTATTTTTCTGTAATTACCTACTGCTGTGTACTGATTGATTTAAATGAAAATGCTAAAGGAATTTTAAAATGGAAAAGAAAATAAAATTAGCTAGCTCAACCGATAAAATTTAAACAAACGCAAAAGAACTATTAATCTCAGAGCTACTCTCGCGAATTAAAACTTGAACCTAACCACGAAATGTAAATTGTGAGTGAATGAAATCAGACTTTCTTAATTACCCGAAAAATTATAAAGGTTTAAAATAAAAGAACAGAATTTTTAACCCAGTGACGCTAATTAACAATCAATTTATTTTACAAAATGGGTTAAATCACAATGGTGCAGAAAAAAAAAACCTTGAACTGAAGGTTCTGGCCTAAAATAAAAACTGCACTTGATTCAAAATTAAAATAGGACAATGCTATTTCCTATGCAAAGCAAAAGTTTTGTTTGTTCAGGAAGATTATCCAAAATACACAATAAATTTCTATCCACGTGGTTTCACAAATTAAACTCTTCTTAAAAATATGGACAAATGCAAGAAAATTTACAAAAATGAAAAAGCTAAAAGAAAGAACAAAGCTTCTACTCACCCAACCGAGGTGATTGAAAAATAGAAATGAACCAGGAAAATTGAATAACAGAAAATTAACTCTTTAAAATATAATGAGAGACAAAACTGAAATATATCTTCCTAAACAAAAAATAGTAATTAATCTTATATCTATAAAGTGCATTCCTCAATATATTAACAATTATTATAATAAAAGTTGGTTGCCTAAATAAAAGACAATTAAATTTTACAATATCAAAATGGATTACAAAATGGCAACCAAGATTTAAAAATACGTCTACTCATGTCAATAGTCGAACAAGGAAGTCCTTAACAAAATTCTACAACTGTTTTTCTTACAAAAATCCCTCTCTCAAAATCGTACAACACAGACGTATAACATTTACAACGACAATATTTAATAGAATCCGCATAAAATCAGCACAAGCGAACAATAGATAATTGAATGAATGGATTAAATAAAAAAAATCTTAACACTACAAAATTAAAATGATACAATAAACTCTTAAACTATACTTATTCAAAACAAAATAAAATTGTGAAAATTCTCGGTAAATTGAAAATCAGCTGTTTAAGCAAAGAAAACAACCATAACATGCAACTTAAAATACACTCCGCGAAAAATGGGTTGTCTAACCACAGCACTACGTTTTAATACTTGTATATTTATCCTTCCGTCGTGTGGCAAAAAGGTAGCGCAATCTGCTTATAGCTTATTAAGTAGATACTAATTGCCTGAAAGACGGTCCAAATGAAACTTATATAGTAATATTCATAGCAATTTATTGGCTGAAAAACAGATACACATACACATAAATGCCATAATAATGAAATATACATCATTTCAGCCAAAAAGACTAATTCGTTGTTGCAAAGGCGTTCTTCCTATACTATTGTACAATGAAAACATAATAAATAATAATAATGCAGTAAAGAGAAAAAAAAGAAAAAGTATTCACTACTTCTGCAGAAGGATTGATTTAAACTTTATTTTTATCGTCTTCGTAGATAAAGAACCTACCGAAGAAAGATATGTATTGAAGACTCTGGCAAATATTATACGAAGAACTTCTCTTATAAATCTCCAATCTGTGTTTCGGAATATTAATCAAATAATAATAATATAAGTATTGGTGTGGAATGGCACCCCGGGTTTCGGAAATTTAAATTTGTATTTTTGTTCAGTCCGGATTGGTTTTGTCAGAGCAAGGATAGAGTTTCCACAATTTTAATATTTGTTTATTTTGAAAAGATTTTGTTAATTGATTTGATTGTTGGAATTATTTTAATTGTTTTGTGTAAATTTAAATTCATTCAATTGTACATTTTGCGTGTACCAGTATTGTATATAGTTTATATGCTAGTATTTTCTTTGCGATGCGTTGCGGCTTCATCGCACGCAGATGTTGTAAATTTTATATGTACGATGTTATCCCTGTGAGGCACTCAGTTCTTTGAATGATGACGGCCGTGTAAGTACATGTTTTCATTTTGTTTGCTACCATTTAGGTAATTTCATTTAATTTTAAAGTTTTGTTCGTTTATTTTGATATTAATTCATCAATCCATCAAAGAACTCTTTATTTAATTATTGCTGTTTTGTTTAATTGTGTACGCATTTTGAATATTAGATCAGTAATTATTGTAAAATGTTCTAGAAGATTTCGTGTTTTTAGTTTAAAGAGTTTAAATTTTCCGTTTTCTTTTTGCTGATTTGTATTTTATTGTTTTTAATCACCTCGGGGTAGGTGAAGAGAAGCTTAGTGTTTGTATTTTAATTTCATTTTGATTTTGCTTGTTTCTCCATGTTTAAATTTTAGTTTGCTTTGAATTTTTGAGACCACGTGGATTTTTTGTGGTATAAGATTTTCCTTCTAGAACGAATCCACCATTTTGTTTGCTAAAGGATTTGCATTGTCCTTTTTTAAATGTTAAATTCACGCAGTTTTTGAGTATATTTTTGGCAATCCCAACGTGAGGCTCGATATTATTGCAATTGTAATTAGTAAGAGTAGGATCCCGTGTTTAGAATTTGTGAGAATTTCTCGTTGCGTTGACAAAACTGATCGTGTGTTTAAAAACATTTTATAAACACCGCTGCGAGAATGAATATGGACAGGACCACGAGGGAACAGGAAGTGGACGTTCTTGGAGACCAGAGTTGGCGAAGCCAAGGAACTCATGGCAGGAAGGAGTCCGTTGTGGCAAGACAAAAGGGAAGGATGGACGAAAAGGAAATTGTGGCAGGAACAAAGGGAAGGATGGACGAAAAAGGATATCCAGAGAGATGGAGGAAGCAGGACTAACAATAAGGAAAGTATTAATAGTATGAATGATATGATGGCAATGATGAAAGAGTTATTGATTGCTAGAAAAAAAGAGTTGATTGCTAAACAAGATAGGCATTTAGAGGAACTTGATGCATGGTGGAGAGAACGAATGGACAAAGTCAATTGGGGTTCAGATACTTCTAATGAGAAAGCCAGGGCGTTCCGACTATACCTTGGCTAAATCATACCGGCCGATAAGTTTGACCAGTTTTCTGCTGAAGACTTTGGAACGACTGTGCGACCGTTATATAAGAGAGGTGGCCTTACCTTTGTATCCACTTCACACAAACCAACACGCGTACATCCCGGGAAGGTCCACCGAATCTGCCCTCCACTCTGTGGTGCGGCGGATAGAGAGATCGCTGGACAATAAAATGTCTACCTTGGGTGTATTCCTAGATATAGAAGGAGCTTTTGATAAAGCTTCAGTCAACAGCATTGTCAGTGCCTTAGCCAGACACGGTGTTGAGCCGGCCCTTGTAGGATGGCTACACTGTATGTTAGAGCAAAGGGCAATAGAAGTAAGTGTGGGAGGTGCCAGGGTGAGGGGGCGCGTAGATCGGGGCTGTCCCCAAGGAGGCGTCTTGTCACCACTTTTGTGGAACCTTGTGGTAGATGACCTCGTTCGTGCGCTGAACGCATCTGGCTTCTACACAATTGCATATGCGGACGATATTACGATCCTCATTGATGGAAGATTTGAGAGCGTGCTCTGCGATTTGATGCAGACTGCTCTAAGGTCTCTCGAAAATTGGTGTAGAGAACGTTGCCTCTCTGTAACGCCAGATAAATCAGAGATGGTACTCTTTACTAACAAAAGAAAGGTGGGAAAACTCCGCCACCACAACTGTTTGGCACTGCTCTCGGTTTCTCGGACGAAGTCAAGTATCTGGGTATCACTTTTGACAGAAAACTGAGCTGGAGCAAACATGTCAAAACAAAAGCTGAGAAAGCGTGTAAGGCCTTTTGGCAGTGTCGCCGCGTTTTGGGTAGGACTTGGGGACTCTCCCGAAAATTACCTTGTGGCTGTACACTGCCATAATTAGGCCCATGCTAACTTATGGTGCCCTCGTCTGGTGGCCAAGGTGAGACGAGTGGTAGCCAGGAATGACCTGATGCATGTGCAGCGCATAGCATGTCTTAGCATTACAGGGGCAATGCGCACTACGCCGACGGCGGCAATGGAAGCCCTCCTGTGTGTCCCCCCTGGATCTGTTCGTGGAGGAGACTGCTTTTAGAGCGGCTATAAGGTTACGGTCCCGGGGTCTTCTGATCGGGGAGTGGGGGGTCGCGGCACGTGCGCATCATCCATGAGGGTGTCGCTAAAGCGCCTCTTCTTGGTGCCGCGAAGGACTGTGTGCCTCCTGTGTTTGCTTTCGGCAGACACTACCGCGTTCATGTCGACCCCTGCGTCGAATCACTGCCTTCGATTGCTGTCTATACAGACGGATCAAAGACAAAAACAGGGACAGGTGCGGGAGTTTTCTCTCCAGACCTCAAGCTCAACTTAGAGTTGGCACTAGGTAGGGTCGCTACGGTTTTCCAAGCGGAAGTTTTGGCGATCCTGCATGGGGCCGAAGAAATTTTAGCAAGGGGCATTAAGGGACGACGCATTGTCTTTTACAGCGATAGTCAAGCTGCCCTTAAAGCCCTTAGTAGTTATAAGATCGCTTCGGGCCTAGTACTTCAGTGTCATAGTGCCTTGGAAGCGATCGCCATTGATAATGACTTGGTACTCAGATGGGTTAAAGGTCATAAAGGTAATCTGGGAAACGAGGCTGCCGATAGGTTGGCTAGACGGGGTTCGTTTTCTCCTTACGTGGGACCGGGGCCTGTTCTTCCCATTTCTTCGGCTACACTCAATACCCTAATAAACCAGTGGACCACTACTCTACACAAAGAGAGATGGGCATCCATAACCACCTGCTGTCAGGCGCGCAAAGCCATACCCAGGCTGTCGCCTAAGACAGCGAGATACTGTCTGCAGCTTTCTCGCAGTAAACTACGTCAAGTTGTAGGGCTATTGACTGGCCACTGCAAACTTAATAAACACATGCACCGCATGGGACTGACTAGCAGCCCACTCTGCCGTGCATGTTACCTAGAGGACGAGACACCGGAGCACATTTTATGTGACTGTCCGGCGCTTGCCCAACTTAGAGGTTCCATCCTGGGGGAGTTCTGGCCCAGTATGGCCAGCTTTAGTGGCGCCTCGCATGCTGCGCTGCTCGAGTTCATCCTTCGTTTGGGTTGGCTCGAGTAGGCTGCGGGTGAGTGACGCCGCCTAGGGAAGGTAGCACAATGGGCCCGGTTAGAGTGGCCTAAGTGCGCGTGGCTAGCCACCCTTCCCAGCCAACAATCCAGAATCCAGACTTCTAATGAGGAGAAAGTTGTTAATTTGAGTAAAGAAAGGGAAGTTGAAGTTGTTGATGAATTGAGTAAAGAAAGGGAAGTTGAAGTTGTTGATGAATTGAGTAAAGAAAGGGAAGTTGAAGTTGTTGATGATTTGAGTAAAGAAAGGGAAGATAAAGTTGATGAAAATGTTGATGTTTTGAATAAAGAAAGGGAAGAGAAAGTTGTTGATGATTTTGGTAGAAAAAGGGAAGAGGATGAAAATGTTAATAATTTAGGTAGAGAAGAGAAAAATGTTGATGATGATTTAAGTAGAGAAAAGGAGAATGAAAATGTTGTTGATGATGAAAATGTTGATGATGAAGATATGGAAAATTGTGATGATAGTTTTAAGTTTGAAATACAAGGTTGCGGAAAAGTTAGAGGTGATGATATACAAGGTAGCGAAAAAGTTGTTGGAGATGTTGGATCCGAAGAGGATATCGAGGTAGAAGGTTTTGGTGAGTTAGAGGTAGAGGCAGAAGTAGTCAACAATTCCCAAGAAGAATTCTCAGAAGTAGTCAACAATTACCAAGGAGAATTCCCAGAAGAAGTTATCAATTCCCAGAGAGAATCCCTGGATGTTGTTAATCAAAGTAAAATCAATCATGATGAGAAGAATGAAGTTGAAATCAATTCTGATGAGAAGAATGAAGCTGAAATCGAGGAAATTTCGATCCAGAATGTATCCTTACAAAATAAGTTGCCCATTATTGTTATTGGTGCCGAATACTGTCTAAATGAAGTCAAATCAAACCCTGTCAAATTTAAGAATCCCGTTCCTGAAGTCATGTTGGAGCACAATTTAAAAGAATGTTTCTGTTTTTCGAGTTATCCTTCTGGAATTACAAGCGAGAGGTACTTCCATGGAGTGGAGAAGTTCTTCATGATGCAGACCCACCACTGCCACACCGACTGCCACATCGACTGCCACACCGACTGCTATGCCGATTGCTGTTCGAAACTGGATCAACCGGATGGTATGTTGGACACTCCCACCACGACCCCGGGTAGTTTTCATCACCCGGAAGTGACGTTTTCACCCCTGTGTGCGGAGATACGGTATTGTTCGTTTGGTGCGGGAAACTTTAGAATATTGTTTTTTCGTGTGCGTACAATTTTTAAGGAGAAACACTCAATTTTCTCCGAAACTTTCGTTTTCTCCTCAATAATTGGGAGATGTGCTGTGGAATGGCACCCCGGGTTTCGGAAATTTAAATTTGTATTTTTGTTCAGTCCGGATTGGTTTTGTCAGAGCAAGGATAGAGTTTCCACAATTTTAATATTTGTTTATTTTGAAAAGATTTTGTTAATTGATTTGATTGTTGGAATTATTTTAATTGTTTTGTGTAAATTTAAATTCATTCAATTGTACATTTTGCGTGTACCAGTATTGTATATAGTTTATATGCTAGTATTTTCTTTGCGATGCGTTGCGGCTTCATCGCACGCAGATGTTGTAAATTTTATATGTACGATGTTATCCCTGTGAGGCACTCAGTTCTTTGAATGATGACGGCCGTGTAAGTACATGTTTTCATTTTGTTTGCTACCATTTAGGTAATTTCATTTAATTTTAAAGTTTTGTTCGTTTATTTTGATATTAATTCATCAATCCATCAAAGAACTCTTTATTTAATTATTGCTGTTTTGTTTAATTGTGTACGCATTTTGAATATTAGATCAGTAATTATTGTAAAATGTTCTAGAAGATTTCGGTGTTTTTAGTTTAAAGAGTTTAAATTTTCCGTTTTCTTTTTGCTGATTTGTATTTTATTGTTTTTAATCACCTCGGGGTAGGTGAAGAGAAGCATAGTGCTTGTATTTTAATTTCATTTTGATTTTGCTTGTTTCTCCATGTTTAAATTTTAGTTTGCTTTGAATTTTTGAGACCACGTGGATATTTTGTGGTATAAGATTTTCCTTCTAGAACGAATTCACCATTTTGTTTGCTAAAGGATTTGCATTGTCCTTTTTAATTGTATATTCACGAAGGGGTTATTTTAATCCAAGACATTCTGTCTTAAGGTTTTTTCCCCTGTTGTTTGTAATTAAATGTTTTTTTTTCTTTTTTCTTTTTAAACAATAAATTTAATGATTGTAAATATCATTTTAAAATTACAGTTCTTTTATTTTTGAATCAACCATTTCAATTTTTGGGGATTTTTTTTTTTAAGCATTTATTCATCCGTAACATACTATACATAATATATACAACATAAGTATACAAAGTGTACAGGTATTTGCACGGCAAGGCGTACGGTCCTCATCTTCGTCGCGGGTGAGGGAAGCATTTTCCGCCCGGACTACCGGTATTGAGGACTCCTAGATGTTGTTACATTGTGCTTTCGTATGTGTGCGTTTCATATTTGGTTTGTTTTGATTATCTCAGTGATTTTCTTTTTGTAAGCAAGGTGTTTCATTTTCTTGATGTCGATTGGTAATTTGTTGTAGACGTTTATAATTTCTGCAGATGGTATTTGGGTGTGTTTGTTACATGTAACTTTTTCTGCTCTTATGCTAGATGTTCTTCTTGTGTGGTGTTCGTGCACTTGTTTGTTTTTTCTAAGTCTAATTTCAGTTCTTATCATATTGTTTTCAATTTTATACAGTAGTAGTAGATTTTTTTGTTGTATTAACTGTTTTAGTGCTAGTTCTCCTATTTGATTGTATAGTAGATTGTAGATTGTATATTTTAAAGAAAGTCAAATTTTACAAACGCCCACTATTACTTTTCATGAAAGTTACTCTGAGATCTGAGAATCTCTTGCGGCCTTTTGAATTTTTATTTGCTGAGCTAGCTAAATTAATTTTGTCATTTTTAATTTCTTTAAACTTATATGCTTGTACAATCAGTTCACAGCAGTATATTTCGTAAGAATACCACTACAAAAAGCTGTCAAATTTACAATATAGGTAGGTATACCGCAAGTACAATTGTCAGGTAATATGAAAAATAAGACATAAAAATATCAATAAATACAAAATCATACACATACATATTAAAACAAACGAAAGGATAAAGAAAAACAACATACATTATAATAAAAGATAAATAAACAGAAAAGATAACTTTTGTAGGAAGTCTTCGATATCGTAACACCTAACACTACTTTTCCATAAATATACGTTTTACTTACGTTTTCAAACGCTTAACGGGAAGATGTTTTACTTCATCCGGCAACCTATTGTACAGCTTACACCCCCAGTAGTCGACTTCCCTTCGAGTAGATGTAAGACTGTGGAAGGGTACCCTCAATTCATGTCTTTGCCGAGTGTTGCATGTGTGTTGGTCTCCGTTCAAATTTATGTTGTGAATATAGATAGCAGAACTTAGGATATAAATACACGATAAGGTAAGTATGTTTTCCCTTCTGAAATAGGTCTTGCAACTCTCTCTGCTTTTTAGGTTACACAGATACTGGATTGCCCTTTTTGTAGGACAAAGATCCTACGTGCGTCTGTTGAGGCACCTCACTACAGTATTCTATAGCAGACCAGGGGATGAAAGTTGGTATAATACGCTGCTTCATAAGTGGCAATACGCAGTAGTTTTCTAATAGCGAACAATGCAGATGTAAGTCTGTTCACCAAGTCGTTGATATGGTGGTGCCATCATCTTAAATTTGTGTCCATGACAAGCTCTAGTAACTTAACCGCCGAGGATTGACCTATTGTCTTTGTTAGCAATAGACTCTGCGTTTTTTCGATGTTTACTTTTAATTTATTTGCAGCCAACCATTTCTCTGCACTTTCGACAGTTACGCACGATGTCTTGGTCGCTTTCTGTGGGTTCGGTGCTTTGACTAGCTGCGATGTGTCGTCTGCGTACAACCAAACCTCGGCCTCATGAACACTCGAAGGAAGGTCGTTAACGGAAATGACAAACGATTGGATGATATTCAGTGGTTGTCCTCTCACACCATAATACTCGAGCTTTTCCAAGAGAATATCGTGGCCAACCGCGCCGAATGCTTTGCATAAGTCTAGCATACTGATCTCCGCACAAATGCCATCATCGAAAGCTCCATACATACTCTTGACTATCTGCATTATGGCAGTAATCGCAGAATGTCCTTTTCTATATCCTATCTATTAAATAAGAATCACGAACGTTACGCGGATGTAATTGATTGCGAAATTTAACTTTATTATATTGGCACCGTAGATAATCGCAGATAATGCGAATAAGAATATAAATCAAATATGGAATTCTTTGAAAAACACAATCATAGAAACAACTAAAGAGGTATGCGGAGTTAATAGGAAAATAAACAATAAGAAACAGACGGCATGGTGGTCAAGCGAAATTAAGGCACAAATAAAATTGAAGAAAAACTCTTGGAAGAAATATTTGTTAGATAAAACAACCAACAGTTATGACATATATAAAACCGAAAGAAATAAAGTGAAAAAACTTGTGGTGGAAGCAAAAAAGAATAGTTGGAAAGAATTCGGGGAGAGAATGGAAAGGAACAGCAGAGAGAACCAAAAGCTATTTTATGGAGTATTAAAAGCTTGTAGAAAAGAAAAGAAACAAGAAATACAACATATAAAAGACAAAGATGGGAATTTGATAACAGAGCAGGAAAAAATTATTAAAAAGAAAGAACATTTCCAAACACTATTAGATGGAAAAAATGAGATGGACGAAAGTGCAACTAAATAAGTAGTAACAACAGAAGAAAGTAGTAAAATAATAAGCATGAATGATTTAGAGGAAGCAATACAAAAACTAAAGAACGGTAAATCATCAGGATACGATAAGATAACATCGGAAATGGTAAAGAATATGGGGAATAAGGCAAAAGAAATAATGCTACGTTTGTACAATAAAATATGGGAAGAAGAAGAGTTACCTGATGATTGGAAAATGACGCTGATTACTCCGATATTCAAGAAGGGAGATAAAAAGAACTGTAATAATTACCGAGGTGTATCTTTAATAAGCACAGCCATGAAAATTTTTGAACAAATACTACAGAAACACCTGAGAGAAGCAATTGAAGATACCTTGGAAAAATCTCAAAGTGGATTCAGGCGCGGTAATAGCACACAAGATCATATTTTTTCCATTAAACAAATTACAGAAAAAGCAATAAAAGAAAAGCGGAAGGTGCTATTGGCTTTCATAGATCTAGAAAAAGCGTTCGATAAAGTCCCAAGACAAAAACTATGGAATACTTTAAAACAAAGGAACATAGACGATAAAACTATACGAATAATTACAAAAGTGTATAATAACAATGTTAACGCAGTAATAGCAAATAATAATGTATCAGATACCTTTACAACACAATCAGGACTACGACAAGGAGAAAGCCTAAGTCCAATATTATTCATAATTTTTATGGACGATATTATTAAGAAATGTACCAAAAAAAGTAGGAAATTTTGTGTTGGATATTACAACTTACAAAAAGTAGAAATCTCGGAAGGAGTGTTTGCAGATGACATCGTTATAGTTGCCGAAAGCGAAACAGATTTGCAACACAATATCAATATATGGTATAAAGAACTAGAACAAAATGGAATGAAGCTAAACATAAACAAAACAAAAGTGATGGCCATAGGAAATGAAAACATAGAACTTAAAATAGAGATTGACGGAGAAAATATACAACAAGTTAGTACATTCAAATATCTAGGAGTAACACTAGACGAAAATGGAACACAAGAAGCAAAAATAATTAATGTTCTTCCAAAACCGCTTTAAATATGATTATTCTCATAGATATAAGAAAAGACCTAAACATAAAATCGACTCTAGAATTTATAGAAGAAAAGCAGTTAGAATGGTTGGGCATCTATTGAGAATGGAAGCATCGAGGCCAGTAAGAAAGATATGGGAGGCGAGAATACAGAAAAATAGGAAGCCGGGAAAACCTAGGCAAACTTGGGACGATGTGATAGGAAAAATATTACAGAAAAGAAACAAAGAATGGGTAGAAGCGAGGAAGATGGCAGAAAATAGGAGAGAATGGAAGAGGTTCGTCCATGGTTGAAAAGAAAACAAATACTCCTACACCTTAATTGAGGTAGAAGGAGTTATTGATTATATATATATTGATTATATATATATATATATTGGCACCGTGGTCTTTTTTCTTTTAAGATGTTATTAAATAAGATGATGGTATGGGAGTACGCCGATTGTACATGTTTAGATTTGAATTAGTTTTTAACAAGGGCGAAGTTGAATATCTACGAGGCAAACCATGCACCAATCTTACCCAACAGTTTGCTAATACAAGGAGCATACGCTACATCACCGTAACTAACATGGGACAAAACCAGTCTCAACTAGATGGAAGGCGCTGGAACTAGATTGCAAAGATTGCGAGAAGTAGGAATGAAAAGTAGAGAGATGGCTTGTAAGTTATGGAAGAGGTACTTTTACTTGTTCACTAAAACAAAAAGAGATTGAGGCTTATTTATAATATTCGCCGTTTGTTAGGTAAGCTAATTTGTGATGTTTTGATATCTGTAAATTTGTCGACCTACGGCTAATTTACAATAATGAATTAATCAAGAAAAAGAATTACCCAAGAATGATGCAGTCAACTTATAATAGAACTACTTTTTGACAAATGACAATAGATACAGATGTCATATGAGTGTTATATTTAAATCGCAATTTAGTTGGTAGTTTAGGCGTTGTAATGAGTAAAAACTAATGAAGAAATACAAGGTTTAGAAAAGAAAAAGGAGTAGAACGACAAGACAGAACAATTTGAAATTTATCACAATAAAATGCTTCATACGAATCTACACAAAATTATGTATTAAGAGGATCTTTGTTTTTCTTATACCTAATTAACACCTTACAACCTGGACTTTCTTAAAAAAAATTCAACATTTAACTAAGATGGAAGCAAACATACCGTAGACTCGTAGACAATAGATGCCTATAGGCATTGATGGGTGTTTGATTGGGTGATTAATAAAGAATCACATGTCATTTATATATTTTTCAATATTTTGTCACGGTTCATTTAAGAACGATTTGCAAAGGAGTTGAAACACTTAACACGTAATATAAATGATATCAATTTGTTATTGTGACATTCGTGATTGGTGCATCTTTAAGAGCGTTGGCCAAAATCGCGAATTCTTAAGAGTCGAATACTTGAAAGTCTAGAACCTTTAAGAATCGAATATCGAGATCTAAGATCTGAAACCGAGATCGAGAACACAAAATAGAGAGAATAGATCGCTGCAGGATGAGGAGTAATACACAGAGAAAAATAATGTGTCAAGACAACTCAAAATTGGGTTATATATAAACAACAATAAATTAGGTTAAATACTACGTAACTGTGTTGTGTTGAACTAAACTTTTAAGTGTTGCTTCAATACCACATTGTTTTAGACCAACACTGTATGTGTTGTATTAATTTGTTTATATTAATATATGTTGTATGTTTATATACAACCTAATTTTGGGTTGACTTAAAAAATCTTTTTTCTCAATGTAGGTGTGTATGTGTATTTTGATGTATTATATAAGCTTGAGCTCATATTCATATCATTTATACATTATAATAATATATTACAGATATTTTATACTTTATATCTATTATTGGTATGGGGTGACAATACAATGACACCTGAACATACAGCTTACAAGGCGAATTGAAAAATATCCGTATAACTTGCTGCAACTATACATAATATTATTAAATGAAAAAAATCTGCTTTTGGCTCAACATAATTTTGTTGTTTAACACAACAAGAATAGTTATTTTGGAATAACGGATAACACTTGTTTATTTTAAATTAAAATGTTTGTTTAATCTGACAGTTTCTGCTTTTTATTATAATCAATTTCTCATCAATCAACTCTTTATTTTACCCAAAACATTTATTGCCCTAACAATATTGAAAGTTTTGAATAAAATTACCTTGCCTGTACAATGGCTGTTGTTTTAAACAAATAAGATATGTATCAGACTCTCTCTAAGAGACGTACTGATAAGTAAGTATCGTTGGCATACTCGCATTGAAGTTTTTGACTACATGTTTTCTTTTAGAAATAGATCTGTTATGGTTTCTTTATGCGCATGTGTGTTATTGCCAAATTAAAATTTATTTTTGCTGCAAAAGACATATCGCTTTTAAAAATGTATAGATTTAAGTTTGCACTAGCTAAGGAAATGTGCAATTATTCATTCTATTTCAACAGAATTTTACGATAGTTACAATTAGCCTTTAAATAACAATTTCTATCTCAGATAAAGTACCTGCACTAAGGGAATTTCACCATGATGTTTTTCGTTTATTTTCAATTTATGAATGGACTCAAATGATGCAACGATGACAATTTCTAGGAAATAATGTCGTTATTATTCATTTTCGATTGATGTATTGGAAAACTTTACTACCTAACTTTAATACGGAAATTTTTGTTAAAAGAAGATGGAGGATAATAAAGGATAACAAAGTCGTTGGTATGTAAAAAAGAAAAACTTTAAACACCGCCAACTAATTTATTATTATATTCAATAGGAAGCAGGATCATTAAAAACAAAAATTGAACTTCCTAATTTGTATTAGTGATCTTTTTTTGTTGCGAATATTAAATACTGAAAGTTGGTATAATATTAGGTACATTTTTGAACAAAAGTGTACTTATATTGCAACGAATGAAGAGCTAAGGAAAAATTTTGCCCTTAAGGTTTCTGCTTTATAAAAAAAATGCAAGTACCTAGATACCTACAAAAATTTGGATCTATTACTTGCATTTGCACCCTTTGCTTCTTACTTCATCATATATAATTTAAAGAATATAAAAAAGAAACACATTCATTCGATTACCTGTATCTAAACAGATGCCCATATTCCAAATAACTTGAAATTCTTCAAAGTAATGGAACTTGCTGAACTTACGTATCCGTGAAGATAGCGCGGATGCCGCGAAGAACGTTTATAGTAACACATTTATAAGCACCCACAGTCAAAAAATGTTCCGCTTTCCACTAATATTAAACAGATAACTTTGACGTGAATGTCTATCCGGCAAACCGAAGTGGAAATCAATCTCTAAAATTTTCTTTAATATTACATTTTGCTAATTAGTTACACACTTTAATAAACAGAATTTTTTTTCAGATTAATTTTTTTATTAAAAAATCTTTAGGGCACTTTAAAGAAACAGTCAAGTATTTTTTTATTCTTTTGGTCATACGCATGAAAGAAAACATTGGCAAACTAGTGGTGCACATGCGACCCCAGGGAATATACTGGTAACGTGTAGTTGAAGGCAGCGTGAAAACACCAGGATATTTGAATAATTGATACGACATTAACTTTGTTGTAGTGGTCACCGGGGACCCTAAGGTCGTCATGGTGACGATTCGACGCTGTTGACCATAGACGATAGACCATTTTTCAAGAATGGCTTAATATGTGAGATGTAGATATGAGAAGTGTAATCAATTATTACGTATAGTAAATATTGTGTTTTAACAAGAATTTGATATGACTAATATTGATAATCAAATTAAATGGTTGTAAATTCTTTATCTATAGTTCTGTTACAAAAGAAAAAAAAAAACGGCTGTCTCGTTAATTTTTAAAGAACAAAAAAAACAAATGTATAAATGTTCCCCAAAACTCTGAGGGAGTAATTTGATTGTTCCGTCCCTCAATCGAATAATTTTGATGATATTATTTATATATAGTTTTACAATTTTCTACGGCTTTATAAGTATAAATACTCGATACCAATTCGATGATTGTATTTATTGTATCAATTGCATGTGAAAGTTTGTTACACTCTGAACAAAGTAAATCGAGCTGAAAAAAAATTGAGGTGATTCTTGAAGCCAAGAAAACGGATAGGTGTCTGCGGATTTTTGTGAATAGGTTTCTGATTGGTCAAAAAAAAAAAAAAAAACTTTTTTTTTTGAACAGCGAAGAGAACGCGTATAATCGTGTAAATTCGTAATTTACATCATTATTAAAATAAAAAATGCAAAACATGCAATATTTAGCTGTAATAAACTAAAAAAATCCTGCACAAAATCCACTTTTACTCCAGTGGTCACACTCATATCAGTAAAATGTAGTACCAAACAGATGAGCCGCTTGATCTAATGGATAGCGCGCTCAATTGTTAAAGGTAAAGTCTTTATTATAAATAATTATGGCAATAAATGAATTAATGAAGAAAATAAATAAAAATTGAAAATACTTTATATTAAATAAGCCTAATTTTTATAATATGAAAATGTTATATATTTTACATATTATTGCATTTTTTTATAATGAATGTTTCATATTTTGAATGTGTTATTATTGAATTTTAGCTCATCTGCAATTCACGTGTCGCAACAATTTAAATTTAAATGCAAAAATTAAATTCAAATTCGAAATTTAATTTACTGATGAGTGCGGTTACGGGAGTGCAAATGCAGGATTTTTCAGTTTAATATTGCTGGTTTTACATTTTTTTGTCAATATAATGGTGTAAATTATGAATTTACACAATTAAACGGTGTTTTTCTTGTCGTTTAAGAAATATCACGCTTATTATTATTATTTTTGATCAATTAGAGGCCTATTTTTGCTAGCTTCAAGAATCACCTTAATTTTTTTGAGCTTAATATGTTGACCTGGCCTCTCCCTTGTCAGTAGTCATCTAAGGCTACGTACAATCTACAAGGCTGTTAGAACAAAAAGGATACAAGTATAAGTGACAACTCTTTTGTATGCCACTTATACCTTTTTTATTCCAACCTTTTCAATTGCGATTTTTATTTTCCTTAATTTGCCGGATTTTGCAAGCACGAGTTCCTACATACCAGTGGCGGCTGGTGCATACGTCACAGGCGGGGCCAATACAATGACTGAAGTTCGTGTGCTATCGTCCGAAATATGAACATGTTACGAACTTACACGAAGAAATTAGATCATTGTAATGGCCCTTGAAAACGTAAGCACCAGCCGCCAATGCTACATACTTTCATTATCTATATGCTTATCCGTAAATCACAAATCGCAAATCCATGCATTTTATAGTCGTAAGAGAACTTAGCTAATAGTTAAAAACATTTAATATCCACAGATTTATTTTGACACCAACTTTTGAATTATTACGTAAATAAAAATCATGATTTAAAACATCAATTTCCTTGGATTTTGAGCAAACTTGGCAATCACTTGCTTGATTAGTTTCTCCTCTCTTTCTGCAACTATTTTTCGTCGAAGGCTCATTAAACATCAGTCGTTTAATTGATTTTAAGTTATGGACTTTATATGGCTTGGTAAAATTAAATAATTTGATTCCCATCAAAATAGGGGATCGTCTAGTAATTTCCAGTCTGTTCAGTGGCTCCTTATAGTTCTTTTTTGCTCTTGCGTTATAATTATGGATGTCAGAACATTTTCAAAAAGTTAGTTGATTATCAAATATATAACAGAGCAACTCCATAATGTATATACTAGGCAAGGGTAGAATAGCCAATCTCAAAGTGCGGGCGACAGAATTTGTAACTTCCAATACCCACTAAACATCTCACAACCCTTTTTTGGGCAATAAAAACATCCCGTGATAGTACCGACGAGCCACAGAATACTATGCCATAGGTTATTCGCGAATAGACTTCACTATAATAAAACTTTAATAAGTCACTGGAATGCAACACATATTTTAAATTTCTAATTTGATAACAAGAAGTGTTAAATCTTTTTAATAAGACATTCACAGTGGCGACTCCAATTCAAATGTTCATCCAGAGTCATGCTAAAAATTTATTTGTTGTTTTACGCTCTATATGTGAACTGTTGTACATTACATTATTTGTAGTATTTATCGAATAGCGCAAAGTATTAAAATATATGTAATTAGTTTTAGTTAAATTAAGCCTTAACTTATTGGAAGTAAACCATCGGGCCAGCTTACTAAGAAGTCTATTTGCTTCAATTTGTACCTCCATAGCAAATTTGGAGTCTCTACTTACAGTATTAACCGAGATATTAATTTCTGAATAAGGCAATGATTATTACTAAAAGAAAGGAAATTTTAAATTACTCAAAAACGGCAACATGTAGCTATAGGAATAGCTAATAAAGACTGACGTATTTATGGCCGTAGAATCGAAAAATTATACCATTCTATTTAAAATCACAAAGTTGACGCCCATTTCCGGTCAACCGGAAGTGATATTTTGGTTAAGATATTTCACATTTATAGTTCCAATCGAACAGATAATGGTGCCAAAATCTCAAATATAAGTAAACAGTAGAACATCATAAACTTTTAATGAACCACCTACGTGGAATAGCTTGTATAATAAAACTTTAACATAATGGAAGTGACTAAAGGTATCAAAAAAAAAAACAATTAAGCAAACAACACAAAATTAGTTTGTCTTTACAACTGAAATAATAAAGCATTTACAATCTGCTACTACATCGATTGTTGTGATTTTTAGCAACGAAAGCCTATTGCAATTTTTATGCAGCACTTAGTCTAAACTAAAATTTATAACTTTATATTATTTGTTTTAAAGATATATTAAGACTTTTATCATAACGACAATTGACATTGTCTATCAAAATACTGAAAAATATACAAGATGTTCGATTTAAAAAAAAAGATATAAAATTTCTGGTTATAGATATCTCAAAAAGCTCTTTCTTTATTCAATGTCTTTTTTTCTTAATTACATTTGAATCACCGCAAAAACACCGAATCTTTGCTAATTCAACCAAATTTGTAGCTTTAATAATAAGTAATAAGATAACAAAATGAGCGCCGAAATTCTATTTCTAGGTAATTAATGTAACGAAGTAGAGACTATTTCACTTCCGTATGAAAGGTAATTTTTTACGTGTTAGTTTATAATTCAAGCATAGTCAAAGGAATAATCCATAATCTATGCTGAGACATACGTAATACCTTAAGATGGGCGTGCGACACGTGTACATTTCTATTACTATACTATGAACTAAAGAGCTAATTATGTACGCGACACTTCATACAATTGCGTTCATAAACTATAATTATTAGCCCTTGACAACTATGTAACATACTGTCAGACAACTAAGTATACCTTTCGAAATTAAATAATTCATTTTCTTACGCAGCAAACAACTTCTAAACCGATCATTATAGAATATTCAATGGTACAATAGAAACAACGTTAGAGATAAAATATTAATACACCACATTCAACATTTAAGTTATTGTAAGTTCTGGATTGGTGAAATTATGATATTAGGTATTAGTATTAGAAAAAAACCAGGAGATGAGTTCTACCCAATCTTCTAATTTATTATTATTACAACCGGTTTTGGCTTTGGCCCATCATCAGACGTAATACGTCAGTAAATTTTAAAGCTATGTCACTTATTAAAATTTTCTCACAATTTCAAAACAACACTACATAATAAAAATAGAAACAAAAATAAGACATTGCACAAAATGAAATTGTATAACACATTAAAATATCTAAATTTATTGATTTTTATGTACTTGAACGAACTGCATATGTGTTATACATATACGTTTTTGCATTTAAAGTATATATTTTAACACGTTAAAATATGAGATATAACATATCCAGTTCGTAGTACATAAAAACAATAAATTTAGATATTTTAACGTGTTATACAATTTCATTTTGTGCAATGTCTTATTTTTGTTGATGTATTACGCCTGATGATGGCCTAAAGCCGAAACCGGATAGAACTCATCTTCTGGTTTTTTCTAATACCTAATATCACATTCAACATTGTCCTAGCAATGGCCTATTAATAATAAGTAAATCAGTCGTTTATATACTACTGTAGAAACTGAGAAATACAGCGTTATCTCCATTCAAACAGACAATTGATGATGGTAATAATACATAGCAATATAGGAAAATTGCCTCTTTTCTATTTGTAGTGGAGCTGTAAAGCATTTATGTGCAAACTTAACATAACATCACCACTATACGCAATATTGAAGGTCTTTGGTCCTTCCCAGCACCATCATCAGATGTATCAGATTAATTGCAAGCCTAGAATTTATAGAAACAAACAGAAATAAAAAAAAAAACTTTAAATCCTTGCAAAAGTTACCTCTAGGTCATATTTTGAAGCACATTGCTTTTGTCAAAGGAAATGCTGACATACATAAGTAACCATTCAAAAACGTATGATATTACAATAATTGGTTAACAAAAGTGAGTAGGAATGTATGAAAATATTCATTCTTTTTTCTTAAAAAACTACTGAAACTTTGGTAATACCTTGCCCAACGTAGATTCAAAATTTAAGACAGTAGAAATTTTCGTAATCAGGTAGCAATTTCAAGAACGTTTTCCCATAAAATAAATATATTAAACCATAAAATAAATCTCGAACTTAACACAAGGAGCATGTTTTGTTTTTTTTTTATCTATACATAATGTACTACTTAATACGTATGCAATAGAAGATTAACAGCGAAAAATTGCGGCAAGAAATAATCGTCATTCGTTTACCGTTGGTAGGTGTTTCTCGCAGTACTACGAAAAATGACCAGATTTGACTTCTGTTCCTGTTTTCTTGGTGCAAGTATTTAAAATCTAAAGGTGAAAGATATGATCATTGCAAACATTTTCTAAAGCTGACTCACTTCGATTTGTTATATTTATCCTCGAATTCAAAATTCAAATGAGAATTTCAACAATGTAGTTTTGGCATATGTTCCAAAGTCCACTTTTACAATAAAGAAGATAAAGAAGACCTTAGAGTTTATTTCTACACTCAGTGATATGAAGCATAGCCCGATGGTTGTTTATCAAGCAAGTATAGCGCCAAAGAGTTCTGTCGTGGTGCTCTCAAAAAAAAAATATGTAGATACGTAGGTACTAAATTAACAGAGCCAAATAATATATACAGAGGCTTCAGAAAACGGCAGGACAGAAGGCAACAAAGATCAAGAGAAAGATAGAAGAGTAATAGAACAAAAACTAGAACATTGACATGAAGCGCATTTCCACCTAAGCGGATTCGTTAATAAACAAAATTTTCGATGTTGGTCGCAAGACAATCCTATGGAGCTACACCACCGTCCATTTGCACAGCAACAAAGTTACCGTGTGGTGTGCTATGTTATCATACGGTGTGATAGGCCCTTATTTTTTTGAGGACGAGAATGGCAATGCGACCACAGTCACATCAAATCATTACGTTGCCATGCTTGAAACCTTTGTTGCGCAAGAACTACAGAGATTTCCAGAAATTATTGACACAGCCTGTTTTCAACAAGATGGAGCAACGTCACACACTGCAGGAATATCGATGGCAGCTGTACGACAAATTGTTTGGGGAACGTGTAAGTTCAAGATATGGTGACTTTCAATGGCCGCCCAGATGCCCTGATCTGTCGGCTTGCGATATCTTTTTGTGGAGTTACCTTAAAACTAAAGTATTCCTTAGTCGACCTGCTACAATTGGAGAATTGAAAGCAAACATCCGAAGAGAAATTGCCGAAACCTCAGTTGAGAAGCTACGTCAAACCATGAACAATGTAACGAAGCTACTGCAGGAATGTTTGCATAGAGGAGCTCACCTGAAAGATGTCATTTTTAAAAAATAAATTGTGTAGGATGCATTTTAAATGGTATCATTTTTACTATTAAATAACATAAATTAATTTTCTTTAAAAAATTATTTTCATGAAATTATTTAATTTTCAAAATTGCCCGTTTCTTTGAATCACCTTGCGCACCCCACGCATTCTATCCGATTTTAAAGATTTGAAAGAAATTGTTGAAAGAAAATGTAAAATAAATAAAATTTTTGACCGTCAAACTAACTCGCTTTTCATTCCTTATTATTTTCCTTAGCTATTCTGCGCTCCCTAAAATACTCGAGATTAATATTATTTATATATTATCGTAAAAATAGTTTATAATTACTATGAGTAATTAAATATTTTAAGGTTTTACTTAAGAACTTAAAAAATGTTAATGAAAAAGTCATTTCGTAATTTCAAAATTTCTTAATAATAATTTTGATGATTTAATATTTGTGAATTATACATATTAAGTTCTTCTTTTACTTGCTAATGCCTTAGTACTTGATTGTACACTTGTATAATTATTTAAATGTTTTAAACGCCTAAAACCAACAAAAAGCAAATACTCTACAATTGATGTTAAGTATAACTTCTTAAAATGAACAATTTTCAAGGTGGAAAGCGTTATTTTATATACATATTTTTATAATCAGAATGCACAATAATTTACTAATTCACATATTAAATAACGTTTTTCATAATTCCATGATGTTTATTTTTATACAGACTAATTATTATATTCCAATTTTTGAAAAAAAAAGTGTTCGTTTTTAGATTTAGAAATAAGCTAATTTTATATTTTAAACGTTTATTTAACAACAATCGAAGCAAATTCTATGTATGGTATGATTTAGAGTTTAGAATACACGATTCCACACGAATTATCTATTACTGCTACCAACTATTAGAAACAACAGAAATAGAACCATGAAAAATGCAGTGTTGCAACTATAAATCTATATAAACAATACAGAAATAATTTCAACGCAAAATAGCTTGCTTTTGAAGAAATGGTGATATAATGAAGGCATTTTTTACTTAGATATCTATCTAATACCTGGCAGCTCTCTTTTCTGGAGCACAGAATACCATAAATGTGAGTCCTTTTATACGTTTATATCACAAGAAACTAATAATTCAAACTATTCATCACAAATTTCGAAACACAGAGAATACCCAAGTTCTTTTATATTTAAAGTAGCGGTAAAATTAAAAATCAATCATATAAATAGATATAAACACACACAACACAACACTCATTAGCATTTGTACATGCGCACTGTACATTACACCTATTGCGCCAGATTATGCTGTCAGTATCACATGTCACACGAATCCATATATAATATGTGTATAATATGAGAAACGAGAAACCATCAATATTTTAAGTGAAATATAAGCAAGTGCAGTATAGCTTAACCCAACAATTGTGAGAAATACCATGCGATCGATCCAATAACCTGGAACAATAAATATTGCTCTCTGTTATATTTACGCTTTACCACTATACATAACATAATCCATATTCGTTGGCACCGATTCTTCCTTTTGTAATATATTAATTAAATATTTCAAATGATCGTAACACTGTATGTACGATATGCTATAGTATACGAATGATAGTATTTATTTCAAGTACGCTTTGGATACTAGGCACCGCTGCTAACAAACAAAATCGCGTAACTGTCAGTCGTGTACAAAATTGACTTTTACTACTTTCAGGATATTTTTGTTGTGATAAATTATCCAAAATATCATAACTTTCGCATTAAGATGGGCGGAGTGTTTGGTTGCATAGACGATGTACGTGATTAGGAATGTGTCCTTTGCCGATGAGACCAAATTTTTGTTCCAGGTACCTAACGAACAGCGTACACAATATGATATGTCAATCGTGAAGAAAAGGAATCTGCCAATAGTTTGGTTAGTCGGTCCACCTGGTTCAGGCAGGACTACACAAGCTAGTATACTGTCAGAAAATTTAGGATACGACGTTATCTCCGTGGCGCAACTAATTAGAACCGAGGCAATGTTGCAAACTGAACGGGGACAACTGATAAAAGAACTTTTGGAGGATAAAACTAAAAGAATTCCAGACGTAATGTATATTATAAATTTGTTTTGGGTTAAGTGCTCTTTTCCAGTAAAATGCAGTAATTTTAAAAATTAAAAACTTCATGTTTATAACCTATACATTCCCGTACATTTGCTTCTGGTTAGTGTTTCTCTGTTCGTACTGCCAGCTTATTCAGATCTTCCTGTATGCTCTAAAATTACAGTTAGTCGAGAGTATAAAGGAGAATTAAAACAAAACATTAATCAAAATAAGAAAAATAATATTTTCTACATAGTCTTTCCACAGCAGACGTGTTTTGATATCCTTCATAACATGTATTGTAATTGTTTTCATTTATTCATTTAATTTTAAACTTTTAAATATTTTTTTAACACTAATATATTTAATACCTATATATTTTTACAATTCCGGACCTTTTCATCTTTATGTTTGTGATGTGTCTTTATTTAACTTATGAGGATGGTTGTTGTGTATTTATAAATACAGACGATAGAGTTTAAATTAAACTGATATTTTAATAAAAAAATTATTTCATAATTTCCTAAAAGATATTTTAATATTGAATATTTATTATTGACGTAAATACACTGGTTTTGATTTATTCTTAGCTCATCACTTTTCGTCTTTTTTCCCTCAAACCACTATTCTAGTTTGTCTCAGATCTCTTTTTTTATTCAATCCACTTCTTTGAACCATTGTTGCTATGGTTCGCCAAATATGTCCTAATCTAGTGGTGCGCTAAACGGTGAAATCCTGGTAACCGGTTACTGGGTAGCGTTTGAGTAGAAATAACCCGTTCTAGTAATAGGTGATTTCAGTAACCGGTCATCGCACTTTGCTTTTATCGCTATCAATCGGTATTAAGCGTTAATCTTACAGTTACAATTTAACCTGCGTTCGTTCTATAAATGTGTGGTCGCGACGCATTTCGCTGATGCATTAGCGCGATCGCAGTTAGATACTCTCCATTCACTTTAAGAATGCAGTAGATAGCGCTGCGATCGGCGCCCAAATGACACTGAAGAATGAAAAATTAGCGGCAAATTCAAATTGTAAATTGTCAGTGTCATAACCGAAAACGTTTGGTTATCAAAATTTTGTAATAATAGGAAAGGATAACATGAAATCACTACGCTTTTAGTAGTTTATTTAGAATGTTATAGTCATAATATAAGGTGATAAAATAATACAAATAAAGTAACAGTGAATACATTTCGGGAATCTTACGGGGGTAGTTAACGATAGCCAAAAAACTTGTCCAATCTCGGTGAAACTATGTTTATTCTATTCCATATGCGACGTTTCGACAATTGCAATTCGTATTTATTAAGCTATAAAGTATAATATTATTAATTTATAAAACACAATAGAGGATTAAAAATCAAAATTAGATTAAATAAATTTAACATGTGACCATGTAGTATAGTAAGAATAAAAATTAATACACATAATGTTATGCAAGAAGCCATTCAATTAATTGTTGCTTTTTCCATGCCATGATAGGCTTTTTTTCTGTTCTGACTGAGTGGTAGGGAGCATTATCCATAATAATAACAGAGTTTGGTTCCAGAAAAGGAAGCACATTTCTCCTCCACTCCGTGAACACTTGGCTGTTCATTTCTTCGTGATAATCTCCAGTTTTCTTGGATTCGAAGAAAAGGAGACCGTTTTTAACGAAACCATCTTCGCTACCAATATGTAAAACAATTAAACATTTTCCTTTTCTGAGGGTTTTTTCAGTCCCGTTGAAACCCTTCACAAATGCTTGTCTTGCAGTGAGTACTGTGGTGTCTGCCATATTTTTTGCTTTGTATGACTTGCATTAACCCAGTTTCATCCAAATAATATATCTTTCTACCACTAACACGAAATTTCCGAATGTTGTTTAAATATTGACGCCTCCATAATACAAATATCTTGCCGTTCTATTAAAACACTATTGCCCCTTCGCTTCATCCACTTAAATCCTAACTTTTTTAAAATTTGCCAGAGCGTCGTTCTTTTCAATATTGGCAAAGTGTCATCTGCATTAATAACCTGTAAGATACAATGCGATGAAGTAAATGTAAGATAAATGGATAATATTATATTTACACCCCATAGTTTTGTGCACGTAGGTAATTCGTTCTGCAAGAAAAAGGAATGTACGCGTCGTCTAATTGCTGAAAATCTGCTTCGTCCAAGGAATCATATGCACTTTGACGAAGACGTTTTTTAGGGGGTGAACTGATAACTCCTGTGGTATCCTTTTCTTTTTACAATATCCCACACTGTTCTTTCACCCACCCAAGTCAATTTAATTGCTGCCGATTTAGAACTGTCCGCTTAAGCTCCAGATTACAATTATAAGCCATTATCCTTTGCTTACTGCCAATATGTTTCCCCTGAGGATTTTTTGATGACCCTGCAGGTAGATCAAATACTTCTTCATCTGCCATACTAAAATTGATGTAAAAAATACTATGTCATCACTATCATTTTATATAGTTATTAAAACAATACCTTCAAATATTCAACAGTACTCAGTAGAGCTCTAAGTAGAACTATTTTTGTAATAATTTGCTTATAAAAATTACACTAACCACACGAACGACACAAAAAGCAATAAACACGCAAATACAGAGCTGAACCAACACCAAGGATTGACAAATGTCATAGAATGTCAGAAATATTTTGTTTTATCCAACTTAAATTTCATTTGCTATAGAAAATGTTTTTCGTATATGTGAATTCGCCTCGTCTATTAGCCAATCGCAAGTCGTAAATCTTTCGCCTATCTAATGTAACGCTGCATTCTTACAGTGAATAGATCTTAGTAACGCGGTGATGCGATTTTGACCACACCACTATCCTAATCTTCTCTTAGGACCGTATTCTTTGATTGGTTATATCTGATGGTTAGTTCCTCATTTGTTTGTTTTCTCTATTGCTCTTGCGTAGGGTATAAACCACCAAAAATAATTTTAGGTATTCTCCTTCCCCGCCTTTTAGTTTTCTTTGGTGTTTCTTGTCTGATACTTCCGCCAATAAAATACCGATGCATCTGTGACCGTTTTGGAAAGCCATCCAATTCCTTTCTTAGTTTTCAACAAACATTAATTAGGCATGTCATTGGCATATGTTATTAGCTGATGTCCATTATAATAAATCAGGCCTAAAAACTCCTAAAAGGATGATTTATCCTCTCCGCCACTTTGTTTTATGTAATAAAATGAATTTTAACACATTTTTTCCAATAGCTTCTTTACTTAACGATAGATTATAAGGTAGAAAAACAGCCTAAAAGCAATTTTAATAATAACTCAACAGTTTTTATCTTAGTTTATCGACTATGTACTAGTGTTAGCTTTAGAAAAATACCAAAAGAAATTACATCGAAGTGCTTATTTTAAGTTTATTTTACAATAAACATTGTGAGTAAAATAACAGGAAGGAGCTACAACACAGGTTAATGATAATTTGAAAGCATTTATTTTATATTCGACGTGTTTCCAGTATCTTACAGTAAATATAACATAGGTTCGAAATTTCCTGTTGTTCACAATAATATTCTTTAATTTAACATACAATTGCAAGATCTCTAGATAGCGTGATTTTTGAGATAAGACCAGAAAATTAAATATTCAAGTTAAAAACTCACTTTTGTTTATAAAACCGACTTCTAGAACAAAAATTTGATTTTATAGACGGTCGTTTTGGACATATTAAAAGAAGAAATATTGAAAAGGGTGAACGAAGCGAAGGGATTTATCCTAAACGGTTTCCCCAGAACAAGCAAACAGGCCGTCTTATTTGTAAAAGAGGTACATTATTTTTAAGTTTTCTGTTGCGTTAATTACAAAATGAAGTTTTTTTTTTACTGATTAGGTTAAAGACGTCGATGCTGTAATTTACCTCTATTCAGAAACTTACAAAATGGTTTCGCGGGTCCAGGAAAAGAAAGGTGATATGGACGAGGAGGCCGTTAAGAGTGAGATATTCAAGTATGTTAATGAGGTAAAAGAAGGTACAGCCAAGTTTTCAGCGAAAGTGGAAAAGGTAACTAACATCGAAACAGTATTATTTGATTATAATAACAACGCAAAAATTAATAATGAATTAACTTGTCGCTATGTTTTATGTTTTTCAGATATCACAGACGCTCCAGCGGAAGAGGTATTTAACAAAATTGAATCGGCATTGAATCTCAGATTAAAGCATTACAAACGAGCAGTGATGTGAACTGACAAGATAATTGGTAACGTCTCTTCCTGTTTGTATTTTTTTGTTAATATAAATTAATAAAACGATGTTAAATTCTTCAATCTGTTCCTGCGCAATGTTAGCGATTTACTTAGTGTGTGTGGTATTTTTACCTGTTCATTGGTGTATTTTTGAGTGTATTATGGACAATTACAATGGTTGTTTTACGAAAATAGGAGAATGTCAGCGTTTTTTAGGACCTATAATATCGAAAAGAAATTTTAGAACGTTAGAACGTTGTTCGAGTCACGCTAGGGAACGAAGAGGGTTAGCGTTTAATTATAGTCCTCCTGAAAATGCTAATCTAAGGATGAAAAACGGAGATTACGGACCAAACTGTGAGATTCTGGGCTGTGCTGCCACTGGCTTTGCTGGCATAGTTAATGACAGTGCATACGATTACTATAGCTTTTACGAAAGTATAAGCCGTAAGTTTCTTGTATTTATCATCACCCTGCTAAGCAATCATATACTCAGATGACAAAACAATCATTATAGTTGAAGAAATCGCGTACAGGACAAAGAGATGTAACGGTGAGAATACATTATTGCAAGAATGTAAAATAACCTAATAGTACAGAAGTAAAGCACATTACATGATCAAATTTGCAATAAGGTAGATGTTTTCCGCCGCGTAGACTAGTGTTGATCTAAGTGCAGTTTTGTACACTTTAAGTTCGTATCTCTACTTCATCTTCATGCACTCATTATCCCCATCAGCTTGTAATATTTGCGCTATTTTTGTACCTCTATCTCAGATAACAATTTAAGGTTTTCACAAGCTTTGTGTAAGGTTGTCGCGACGAGCGAAAAAGCTTATCTGTAAGCTTGTTATTGACAAGGGTATAAGCTTGTTAGGTTCTATCAAGATTTCTAGTTGACACAGGACAAGGTTTTCATAAGCTTGTCTGTAAAAACATGTGATAAGGCTAGAATGACAATGTTGAGCCAACCAAACCAAAACAAAATGGGAATCTAAAACTAAAACAGCTCAAACACAACACAAACGCACGTGACACAACAAACAAATCAAAGAATGGCAGTCCATGACAGAATAGCGGGATAGCAGTTAAACCAAACAAAATCAATACTCAATGAACGATTCACTCCGAAAATACACGAGACCACCGCAAATGTTGCAATAACCATGTCGCAACGTTTTCATTGAGGAGTGTCTGTAAATCTTGTTTCCGTAAATGCTACGGTAACCTTGTATCAATGTTCATACTGTTACGCTTGTTGCCGTAAATGATACAATAACGTTGTCGCAACATTTTATTGTCAAGCTTGTCGTTGACAAAATCAAGCAAGTGAAAAGCTTGTCGTAACCTTACATGTTATCTGGGATCGTTTCGGCAATTGACTGTCGTTCCGAGATGTTTAAAATTTTGCACTTCTTTAAATTTATATTCCCATACCTTCACTCTCCCTTTGCAACGGTGTAATTCTTTTTGACGAATCTCCATATACTTGATTTTTTCCTGATTTACTTCCAATTCCTTCCATGCTGTTTTACTTATTTTAGACATCGGTTCTTCTAACGTTCTTTTGTCTCTGACTATTATCGCAACATCACTAGCGTATGCCTGCACACTCTTTCAAGTGTTCTTTCTAATAAGAAAGAGGTAAATAACTTCCGGTATAATCTCTTTTATCCATATTTATATCATTACTTCGGCCTAGAAGGGTGTTTAACACCTCGAAGCTTCTTCCCGCAATAAATATAAATACTAAATCGCGATACGAAATCATTTGAACACTTTGGGAATGGTAAAATAAACTACGCTCCAAAAAAAAAGCAACACCTTGAAAGAGATTGGAGCCAAAGCTGAAATCTTAACAAAACTGGCTGTATGTAAAACGCCGCTGACAATCATCTGTCAGAAGTTCATGCACGAAGAGAAAGTACAAATTATCCCCTAGCCTGCTCGCTCTCCGGATTTAATATTTATCGAGCATGCCTGAGGTACGATGGGTCGCTACACAAGACGTTTACCACAGGCAGCAAACACCGTTCAGGCACTTTATCGTCACCTGCAGCAAGCCTGGGTGAGATCCTACAAGATGCCGTTCATCATTTCATTCAGAGCATGCCTCGTAGAGTTAAACAGTGCATAAATAATCGTAGAGATGTGATATTGTTATCGTTTACTACTTTAAACTTACTGAATTTTCAGTTTTGTAACTCGGCTCTTTCAAGTTGTTGCAATTTCTTTGAGCCGCGAGCCGGATCGGGCCGGACCGAAAAATTCTAGAAGCGGTTCGAGCCGAGCTTTCTTATAATAGCATGGACCAACGTGATTGTTATCATTGAAACATTCATCGTAAAAATTATAGATCAATCAAAGAAATATTTTTTGCTCAAATTTCTTCGCCATTTTTTATCCAATTATCTACGAGCATCATACACCTGTATGAGTAAATTTACAATGAGGCGAATATGTTTGCACTGGGGATGTATGGATTCTTTATCGTTTCAAATTGGGGGCAGTGAGGAAGGAGGGTGGTTTCTTTTAAATGATTATATATTAGTAAATATCATCTAATTTTTTAATTTGTTTGCCAATTTATAGACAAAAAATCATATACGCATTTAAACCAGATCATCACATAACAATATACATTTCGACCCTCTTTAGTAAAATTCAAGAAATTTGATGAATTATGAAAAGAGTGGCAAGCTTTTTAATATTTTGGCTAACATTGCAATTATTTAATTACTTTATCTACACATTAGTTTTAAAGATTAATTTTTATAAAACTTAAGATCTTTAATTTACTTAAAATGCATCAATTTAATGTAATAAAGAATACTAAAATTGCATTTCTATCAATGTCAAAAAAAAACAGGTTGAATTGTTTATTATCTCTGGCAAATCTGTCATTTTCAGCATACGACATAGTAGTTTCAGTAAATAAATTTGTATCTGTTACCCGCTGTCATATGTAACAGTTAAAAAATTGTTAAAAACTGTAGGTATAATAGTATGACTAGTAAGAGACGAGCTCACTAGACAGCTGTCAACAGCTTTCCCTCTCGCTCTAAATACCTTCCCGAATGTGTGGACGGCTGCACGAACTTCGCCTGGCCGAACATTCGCACACGTTGACGTGCGCCATTTTCCAATGCAGATCGGGAATAGGCAAACAGTTTGCCGACTAGTACGCCGAACTCCGAACTGCCCGTCCACACGACTAGGAGTTCGCCAAACTAGTGCTCGGAGTTCGGCGAACTCCGAGCGTGTGGACGCACTTTAATATATGTCAACTGCTGCGGAACAAGTTTGAAATAAGTATAATTGAAATCATAATTCCATTGTAATTAATGTGTACAATTTCTCTGTTCACATTATAGAAAAAGATAAAAATACATATTTCTATTTGACAAATTTTTGAAATTATTTACGAAGAAATATCTAATTTTTATAGTTTTGAGTTTTTAAAATTATTCGGCCAAATGAATTTTGTATCAATTCACTGTTAATCGAAATTAGGGTAGGCTTGGGCGAGCTGAACTGATAAATGCGACGGGACGGGTCGTGCCGAGCCAAGCTAATAAAACAGCGAGCCACGCCGGACCGAGATAATTGCCAAAATGCGCAGCAACTTTTTAATACATAGCACTCTTAACTAAATCTATCTATTTTTTTTTAATTTCTTCGATGGTAGGTACTATTTACCGCGGGTTAGAAAATATCTATCATATATTTTTGTGATATTATACTGACCTATTATTTGAAGCAGCTAAATAATAGCGAGAAAATATTTGAATGGTTTGAAACAAAAACTGAAACACAAAAATAAAAAAATCACATAAGCCAATGAAGTTTTCAGCACACTTATCACATAGCCAATCCAATAAACCAATATTATGGGTATAAGATCACTATATCTAAGAAGATAAGCGTCTAAATTTGAGTGTGAAATAATTTTTAACCAGTTAGATAATCCTTGGCAAGCTTTTCCTACTTTGCAATAAACAAAGTAATAGATATAATAATAATTATATCTTTACTAAATACAAGTGACAATCACGACTTCATTTTATTGCTGACTTTTTAGAGCAAAATCCTAGAAGCTGTGAATTGTAAATTTAATTTCAACGCAACTGCAGTATCCAGTGCAAATGCCAAGAAAACTTTACAATTGTGACATAAGTCACACAAATTCTTTGGGACTGCTACTAACTAAAAGATTATTAGCATCATTAACAGAGTATCACCCACTGAACATTGTAAATCACTTTTTGCTTTTTGCTCTACTTTTAGAGGTCTTTTACAATTGCTTAATGTACGCTAAAAAAAAATTTAGTGCCTTCAAACAACGCTCACATTTACACGAATACAGTACATGAAGAACAAATAAAAATTTAGAAATTTCTTGCCATCAGGACTAGGTGACTTAACTTTCTATACGCTACCAAGCCATAAAAATTTTCAATAACTTACCTCTCAAGTACATGGAGATACCGATCAAATCTTCAAGGGAGATATAAAAGAGTTGTTATTAAGTGAGGCGTATTATAGCATTTCAGAATTTACTTCTTTCAAAAATAAAAAAACTATTTTAAAATGATATTTATAATCATAAATTTTATTGTTCAAAAAGAAAAAAGAAAAAAAAAAACATTTAATTAAAATTAACAGGCAAAATAAAAACCTTAGACTGAAAGTCCTGGCCAAAATCAAAACCTGCATGAATTTACATTTACAAAGGACAATGCAAATCCTTTAGCAAAACAAAATGGAAGATTTGTTCCAGAGGAAAAATCTCAATCACACAAAAAATATCCACGCGGTCACGAAATTTAAACCAAACTATAATTTACACGTGGAGAAACAAATATAATTTAAATTGAAATTTAATTTAAACAGCACAACGCTTCCCTTCACCTTAAACCTGTGATTAACAATAAAATACAAATCAGCAAAAGAAAACGGAAAATTAAACTCATTAAACTAAAAACACGAAATCTTCTAGAACATTTTACAATAATTACTGATATAATAATTCAAAATGCGTACAACAATTAAACAAAACAGCAATAATTAAATAAAGAGTTCTTTGATGGATGAACTAAAATCAAAATTAACCGAACAAAGCTTTAAAATTAAACGAAATTACCTAAATGGTAGCAAACAAAATGAAAACATGTACTTACACGGCCGCCATCATTCAAAGAACTGAGTGCCTCAAAGGGATAACATCGCTAATATAAAAATTTACAACATCTGCGTGCGATGAAGCCGCAACACCATCGCAAAGAAAATACTAGCATATATAACTATATTACAAACTGGTACAACGCAAAATGTACAATTGAATGAATTTAAATTTACACAAAACAATTAAAATAATTTCAACAATCAAATCAATTAACAAAATCTTTTCAAAATAAACAAATATAAAATTTGTGGAAACTCTATCATTGTTTTAACAAGGCTGATTTGGAATAAATAAAAATACACATTTAAATTTCCGGAAACCCGGGTGGCACTGCCATCGTCAGTACAGCAATTTTAAATGAATATAACAATATTTTCCAAATCTGGAAACTTTTCTTACTAATAAAAACTCACAATTCAACATTTGCCGTTTTTAAATAAGTCATTATAGATATTCGAAACGGCCGCTAAAGTTTCGCTGAGGGGCGCAATTTTTTTAAATACGCCGGCACTGTTTTTGGCTCAACTCTCTCTGTTGTCTCATCTCTAATCAGAGTGTTCCTTCAGCTATATAGTCACTGAGCTAGTAGTACTACCGACTTCAAAAATTAAAAAATACTTATGGCTATCAAAATTTCGCTTAATTTATGCCAAAATGTCCAAGTGTCCACTCTTTTACCATAAAAAAAACAAAAATTTTTGATTGGTAGAAGGCCTTCTAAAAGTCCCCTTCAACGTATCAGACAAGTCAAAATAGGAAGAGACTTTTGCCGAATAGATTTACGGATTACGCATATTTACATTTGTTAAGGAACTATGTGCTTAAATGAAAACTCTTTACACTTTAATTAAAATAGCGAGTACACAGAAAAGATTACAATACTAAAATAATGAAAACATAGCGTTGCTGAGAATGCATTGAGTTGTTGCGAAGTGGGCTTACAATAAATTTTGTTGTTGCAACGAAACCTAGATCTTATTATTTTACTGTGTTCACTAAAGTACTCGGTAAACCATGGTAGAAACATGATTCATTACGTATTTTCAGAAGAAGCCACGTGCATTAAATCTATCGGGATGTTTTACTTAATTCAAAGAAGAAATCGAATAATGAACGCCAGTTGGCGTCTGTCAAAGAATGGGTGGCGAGCTTAGCTAACGTAGTAGCGACGAAAGAAGAACGTACTTATTATCGCAACTATTATTGAATAGAATACCAGATTGGCACAAAGTAGCATATATAGGACTAGACGACAGGAAAAAGGAAGGTAGATTTGTAACATCATCGGGAAATCATCTTTCTTGTTACAAGTATAGGGCTTGGGGACCTGGGCAGCCTACAGCGAAACACAAAAGTGAAGATTGCGTATTGTTGGATTCCGAAGAAGTATGGAGAGTTGTGGATTGTAAATTAAGATTTCCTGTGCTGTGTGAGATTTACGCTAATGTTGCTCCATGTTGGGCTAAAGTGGTAGATACAAATAGAAGTTGTGCACTAAAATAACTCACCAAGTTATAAAGAGCATGTGCTTACTTTATGTGGTAATACTAATACACTATCACAAAATAATACCTATTCTACTCCTAATGCTTTATATTTACTGCTAATAAAGAAATTCTTTAACAAATCGTGTAAACACTAACAGTATAAGTTAGACTTGAATGTTTTAGGTTTTAAAAGGAGCCAGTACCATGAAATATACATACGTAAACACTAACACCTAATACTTCAAAACCTTAAAAAAATACTACTACCTACTTTTTGGAAATTATTACGTTACTAAAAGAAGTACATTGTCTTGTGCTTTCGAATTCATATTAAAAATAATACACTCTGACATCTTATACTTGTTAGCTTAAATTAATGTTACATTGGAAACCTAATCTGTCGCTTCTATTCACCAAATATTTGTTTCATATCCAAACATACTTTTATTCAGCGATATTCAAAATTGGTTACCCTCTCTTATCACTCAGAGTGTTGCCATCACGCCAATATCAATTTGAACCGACTGAAAATAGCGAAATGACACTTCCCACTTGGCAAAATTTAAATTTCCCACAATTATTCTTAGTACCTTCATTGAAACACGAAATTACCAATGGTTTTTGTATTATATTACTAGTTATTTTGGTGTCTTTCTGTTGAAGTTACTAAAAATAATTGCGGGAGATTTAAATTTTGCCAAGTGGGTTCTCACCTCGTCTCTAATAAATCCTTTCTAGAGTTTTTAAGGTTTTGAAGTTACACATTAATATCTAAGTAATATAATATTATTAAAAATATACAATATGAATAGAACGAAATTTTATTTATTGTTCATACTTGTGTGCGAAAACTGGTTTGCTCACATTACAAAGTTTCAACCCTACGACATCTTGTAAAATATTTATATAAAGGAAAGAGGAAATGAGATATGGATTTTGATGCTTTAGACACAGTACAGCATAAGGAGATAGCATAGCGGCACTTGTCGCCATTACCGTTTTTTGTTGTTTGGACGCCATGATTTTGGTTCTTAAAAAATCAGTTGTCAGACTTTTCAGCACTTTTGCAAATACGAATTTAGAATTTGTGTATAAATTATAATAGTACTTCATTTCGTTTACTATCTTACTTCGCTTTACATATTTTCATATTAATTTGATATCCTATTAGGTAAGTATATGCAAGTTACTATAAAAAACAGAGAGTACATAATTGAACTAGCATTGAATTTCTGCTGTCGTTGACAATGACCGGAATTCATTCGTTGCTCCGTCAAAAATTGTAGAACCCCTTATGAAACTATACAGTTCTTTAATATAGTATTATGGATTCACCAGTACATTGACTATCTAAAGAAGACAAACCAAGCTTATGGGAAAAAAAGTTTGCGCTAAAAACAGCAGTTATGGCGGTCAGATCCAGAATCGCTAGTATCTCCACCGCCAAAAGTGGTGGGGTAGTTGACTGTTTAGCGAGAATAAGAACCAGAATTTAAATTATAAAATGTATAATAGTACGATTTACCAATAGGTGGTACTGATTCATAACGTATTTTAATGTATATGAAATTACTATGATGGTAATTATGGGATTTCAAGACGGCAAGGCGGCAACAATATTTTGAATATAAAATAAAAATAATAGTATAAATCTGTCATATGTCGTATACACGTCGCTATTTTGATGTACCTACCCAGTAAACCAAATTCAAATTTCCCGCAATTATATTACTAACTTCAACTTAAAGGTATTCAAATAACTATTAATCTAATACCAAAATCGTAGGTAATTCATGCTTAAATGTTGAAGTTACTAAAAATAATTGCGGGAAATTTCAATTTGGTTTACTAGGACATTATAGTAATCATTTCCATGATTCTAGGGTTACATAGAAAGTAAGATATAGTGAATTTATTTTATTATTAAAAAAAGATGTTTACCATTGTTGGTTTGTCCCACATAGCCAACTTTAAATTGCCCGCAATTATTCTTAGTAACTTCAACGTTGAAACAAAAATTACCTACCATTTTGTACTACATTAACAGTTATTTTAATGCGTTTACATGAAGTCACGTAAAATAGTGGCGAGAAATTTAAATTTGGCTATTATGCGTAACGTGTAGTTCGTGCTATATAGTTTATATTTAAATTAGTGAAATTTACAATGTTCTGTAGATTCTAATTAACTATCCGTGGCATACATAAATTTCTTTTATTAAGTGAAAAATAAATAAATGAATGATCATTCATAATTCAAACGTCATAAACAAATTATCGAATGATCGTCAATAATAATGATGCTTTTTTCGTCATTCAATTACGTCCATCACAAGTACAGTAGAGAAGAGATAGCGGAATGTCGAGTAGGATATTAGAGACTATATAAGAAGTTATTTAAGAGTTCACGTTATATATCAAAGTTGTATGCAACACACTGTCATAGCCAACTGTCAAATAGTCAACTTTAAATTTCCCGCAATATTCTTAGTAACTTCAACGTTGATACATAAAATTCCCACCATTTTTGTATTACATTAATAGTTATTTTTAAAGCCTTTACGTTGAATTCATTAAAAAATTGTGGCGGGAAATTTCAATTGGCTATTAGGAAGACTAAGTTAACTTAAGGTTTGTTCGCTGGTGTTACACTAATTACACTGGTGCATATTGTCTCTTTCTCAGATGCATAAAGAGTAAATCTTTTATCCTGTTTTAAGTAGGAGTCAGTGTGGAAAGTGTAGCACCAGCGAACAAACCTTATAGATCCGTTTTACACGTGCGAGATTTTTTACGTAAATCATACCAAAAATTACCTCGAACATTTTGGTGAGAATTTTCGTAAGAATTTTTGTCGCGACACTTTCAGGTCGTTTTATGCAGGAATAAGGTTACTTCCATTTGCACTTGTAAGTTGTAACCTAAATCTAAACAATTAAGATCCATATTTTGCTGGTTTATTGGTTAACTGCTATTTATTTAGGATTTCTATGATAACCATAATCAAATAACAATTTAATTTAACTAATGCGCCTGCTTATAACAACAAATATCGTGAAAATTCCGGTTAAAATTTATTCCTGTGTAAAACGATCTGAAAGTATCGCGACAAAAATTCTTACGAAAATTCTCACCAAAATTTTCGAGCTAATTTTTGATATGACTTATGTAAAAATTCTCGTACGTGTAAAGGCGCGGGGCCACTGCACGCGAAGCGAAGCGAAGCTCAGCGAAACTAATTTCCTTGGAAATTAACTCCTATGTAATCATACGCGCATCTTCGCTAGCCTAACTTCGCTTCGCTTAGCTTTAGTTGCCGCGTCCGCGTAAGATTACATGGGAACTAATTTTCAAGGAAATTAGTTTCGCTGAGCTTAGCTTCGCTTCGCGTGCAGTGGCCCCGCGCCTTAAAACGGCTCTTACACATATGGTAACAAAAAGGAAACAAAATTATTAAACGTCACAATTTAATGTATATCGATGTGCCTTTGATGTTTCTTTTTATTTTACAAACTTAATGCTTTCCTGTGTTTACTTATAAGGTAGACCTCCTTTTTTAATTAATCGCATTTGTGAAATCTCGCACACCTGTCATTGAAAGGAATGCCGATAAGAAAATATACTCGTGGAACTATCATCTCACCGTAAATAATATAGGAAAGACAGCCTTTGCTTTTTTCGATTTTAAATGTTGTATTTGTTGATATTCATTTTACGTTTTATTTACAAAAAAAAAAAAAAACAAAACGTCCTATTGATGTCTACAAGTGATTTGCTTGGTACAACTATTTTTGAATAGATTGCGCTGTCATACTTAATACATCACAATAATTTCTGGTTTAGCTCCAATCTTAATTTGGACGATTTCATTCAAAAACATAAAAGCAATGTCATATATATAGGTACTTTGGAACTGCGACAACAGCTCGCAGCTGCTTATAGGTTTCAAACTTAAAGAACAACAAATACCTTTGTTTTGCTTTGTAGATAATTGCCTGTTATTAGATGCCAGATGGCGCTTATCGCTAGTAGAAGAATTTTATTGAATTAAAAATAGCAAAATTTTATAAACAAGATTATTTATATTTTTATAATATATTATTTTCGTATAAACATAGAAAGGATTTGTTATTTCTGGTAAATTATATGAAAATATGTTGACGTTTGTCATAATCAGTTGTTAAAGACTGCAATAAATTCAGGATTGATGTGATCCTGGCAGATCCTGGTGTGGTTTCTCAGAAAAATTGTAGAAGACTCGTGTAAAATGAAATATAAATATTATTCCAAATAATATGCCCGTTTAATTCATAAGTTTCAACACTATTGAGGTGTATAATACCTGGATATCTTAATAATGGGTCAAGGAAAAAGCCAATTCTCTGAAGAGGAGCTGCAAGATTATGAGGTTAGAATATTTTCGGTATCTTATATACTTATCAATACTTATTTTTCTAGGACCTAACATACTTTTCGAAGAAAGAAGTTTTATAGTAAGTATTTTTGTGAGATGCAATGCTGTTCTTTAATACTGAACTTTAACTTATTCGAGTGCTCATCAGAAATTTAAAGCCCTGGCTCCTGAAAAAGTAGGGCATAACAAGAATGCAAAATTGCCAATGAATAAAATGCTGCAATATCCTGAATTGGCCGTTAATCCATTTGGTGAAAGAATATGTAAAGTATTTAGTTCGAGTCGTGACGGTGATTGCACATTTGAAGACTTCTTGGATATGATGTCAGTTTTTAGCGAAGCTGCTCCTAAATCTGTCAAAGCAGAACATGCATTTAGAATATTTGGTAAGTATATTAAACAGTAAATCACATAAATTATAAACTATGTTTGAATTCCCTAGATTTTGATGGAGATGATATGTTAGGAACATCAGACTTGAAGCATGTTATTGAGAAATTATTGGGTAATAACAAATTATCTGAAAGAGAAATGCAACATCTGATACAAAATATTTTGGAAGAAGCTGATTTAGATGATGATGGTTCCTTATCCTTTGCCGAATTTGAGCATATTATTGACAAGTCATCAGATTTTGCCAAGTACGTAGAAGGTTTTGATATTTCACGTGATCTAATTCTTATTAATTTCAGTGCATTTCGTATTCGGTTATAGATAAATTTTGATATTAATTTTTTTAATTAGGAGCTGTAATCTCTTGATATAAGACTGTAGTTTTATAATACTCATCATTGTGATTTTTTTATACATCTCTCATATTATTCTATTTGTTTATAAATATAGAACTTAAAAAATGTAATCTGATTGTAATGATTTTTATGTTAATATTTTCGCATAAAATCATGGCTGGAAAAAATATTGAGGGGCCTTTGCAAAAACTATATTTGGATCATTTTCTTTAACATATACAACCAAAGGTATGTGTACATGATACAAGCTCCAATTTCTGGTAAGATCATAAGTAAAAAAGCATACGCACATAGATATTTTTGATGGAAGTATAGAATTTATTAGAAAAACACTTAGGACTTATTTTAAGATTGGAGGTACCCTGGCAGTTTCATTCTCATGAATATCCAAGTCGTAAAAAAAGACAATAGTACACAGATAAATCCAACTGCAGTTAGTAATAATCTATTTAGTTTAGGAGTTAATGGTGAGTGAATGCCATCTAATACAATGAATCCAAGTCCACCTATTGAAAACAAAAAACTTGAAGCTAACCCTTCCATAATATATTGACCATTCACTCGATATGGCATAAATGCAACCTGAAAACATTTATTTGGTTAAAACACTGTATAACATATCAATGGATTCAAATCAATTGTTTAAATGCCTCCAATTATATGTCACATGAGTGTTTTTGAAATTTACTCTCGAAGTATTGATTTGAATCGATCAATAATTAAATGTTACAATTTTTTTTTCTATGTACTTACTGGTCGTGAATGGCCATGTTCGTCTGTGGTGGACCCCACACTTGGTGGTTCAACAATTACGTCATATATAATACCTAAAATGATTTTATGTTACAGCTATTACTATTTAAAATTCTCACAATTTACCTCCTGTGACCAAAAAATATGAAAATAATACTATGGCAAACATGGTTTTTGGAGAAGGCTGATGTAGCCATGTTGGTCTCTTTAGTTTTATGTTAGGTACCTCTATTAAAAGGAAGGGAAATGTAAATAAACGTTCCATAACTGATTCTTCTCTTTACGTATACAAAAATAAATTTAACACGAAGTACGTAACCTATTTGTGATTGCCGGTATGTCGGTAAAATAAATCACTACCTTAACAACAAATTGCAATTGCAAAATTGGTGGAGTTGCTTTATATCTTTTGTATTACAAATCTTACAATTTGCAATTTTTGTCTTTGTTGAGTACAAACATGCAAACTATTCTGAAAGCTTGTAAAATGATAGTTTTAATACCTTGCTTCAAGTCTCAACATTAATTTATTTATAGGTTGTAGTTTAGAGATTGGTAGCATTGTTGTATAAAACGTCACGTATTTATTTAAATGAAGTTTTGGTTTAAATACTTATCAACTGTCAAAGAACACGTCAGTCAGTTGTCATTTCTGTGCTAAGGGATCTGGTGAATAGAGTTTATTTGATTTTTAAGATTTTATTAAAAATGATAAATAAAACACTCGATACTATTATGCTAAAATGACTGTATATTATTTTTATCGAAATTTCATACGATTGGGCTTGTTTTATATAGTGAGGTAAGTAAAAATTATGAAAATATTAGACAAATTATAATTTTTTTTATTAAACATTTTTAGTTTATGTCTTTTATTATCATGGGGAGAGGAATTACCGGCTGTGAGAGATCTTAACATTTCAAATTCATCAGATAATTTAACAGTAGTGGAATCAAACGATAGAAACAGTGTTAGTGATAAAAGTACAGGTGATAGTGGGATTGAGCATAGTGTTGTGCAATCAAGTTTTGAAGAAGTAGTTGCTAATAATGGCCAAGTATTTTCTCAGTCAGATACTGCATTTACGGAAATGGCTTCCCAGAATTCAGGCCTCCCTAATATGTAAGTCAAAGCTGCGAATGCATTTGAGAAACTAGTTGAAGTATGAGAGAGTAATACTTGATTGGATCATATTGCCACTTCTATTATATTTAAAAGAATAGCTAGAATAAATCAGTATTGAAAGATATATACTTTGCAATAAAAAAAAAGTAGCATTATAATATTTTTTTATTTATCAGCAGTCTACTGGGTACTTTGATCAAGACAATCAAAGAATGTGGTCTAGGTGTGCTGAAGGGTTAGCATCCCAAAATGTAGAGTTATAAGCTGATCGGTTAAACTATCATACATTAAATTACGTTTATGAAATTAAAACTCTTAGTATACCTACTTCAAAATTTTGGGATTTTAGTTTCATTCAGCAATAAATATTGAATATTAGATTCTATGTATTCCATTATAGCTATCCTTCTTGAGAGTCATTTACTATCTATTGATTATATGCATACTGTATTTAATCCATAATGGACATTGTCCTTGGATTCACTTTCACATACTACATATTCATCTACCCAGAGAAATAAAATTTGGATTAATCTATGCATAAAACTATAAAAGTAGAAATAGGTAAATGTATGGCATGTCAAATTTATATAATAGAGTATTATTATTATACTATATTATATCATATTGCTAATAGGATACCTTGATGTATTAAAATTTTAATTACATGTGGTTATCATGTATGTTAACTTCAGTTACTTTTATCATCAAATTGATTCCTTCCTACATTCATTGTATATGCGATACAATAAACAATATGAATACAATAAGTAATTTGAATACACCACCTCTACAGCCAGTATTATGCAATAAACAGAGTTGAATAGGCAGATTTTGGCTAATTTGGTATGAATCTCATTTTCATTAGGTTTAAAAATCCACTCTTGTGGTATTGTTTGTGGGTAGCAAGTATAATTATAATTAGAATTTATTATATTATTACACTAAATTGTCAATTGCAAAGGTTTTAGAAAAATGGAGAATAAACAGAAAAGTATTTTCAATTGCATGCTTTTTTAATACAAATAAAGTTAATTCATTTTTAAATTCCAGAATTCCTTTTTATCAATAGAGCTTTTCTAGAATATTATCTCAATGAAAATTTAATACAATTAATGCATCTAATACTAATCGTCTGATAATGAGAGAATGGTGTTTTTGTGATTTAAAAAAATAAATATTGACGTTTTTATTTTCCGCAACCATTCCTTATCTAGAATATTAGTGATTACGTTGTGAGCAATGTTAATATGCTTCTTCTGTAATAATTTTCTGCATATCTCTAAAAAAAAACATAGAAAGGACAATTTTATGAAAATATTTGAAAATTCATGTACGTTTTTTTTTTTACTATTACTATTATAAATTGTGTACAAAAGGTTTTTTTTTCTAGGGATTGAATCCATTTTCTCACCTAAGATTCCTGGCAGGATTATTTTTTTTTTTTTAATTGCGTTAAAATGCGTTTTTTTTGTAATATTTCCGTCTTTTTGCCCCTGGCATTCAAATGGCTTTTTTTCTTGAGAATCTCCGGAATTGATCTTAAAATCGTGGAGATTTTTTTAACGCCAAGTTTCGATATACGTTTTTTCACATATGACAATAATATGTGACTGGTCATTTCCCAACTCTCACCCAATTTTATTTTAAGTCTCACCATTTACTCTTGTTTTGACCAAGTGCAGTCTCATTATTTTCCTTTTTTTTGTATATGTTTTCGCCAATTCCTGATCACAGTGAAACCTGCGGTCAAAGATACGAATTTTTTTCTCGGAAATTATAAATTATTTTGGTACTGTGGTACCTAAATTGCTCTAAGTCAATTAAAAAAAAAAGTCAGCGTTGTAGAATAACTCCTGAAAAGAGGTTTGGAAATAGCTTAAGCAGAACGCGCACGGATCGACTTCGCACGGTACGAACGTCAGTTTTTGCCAAACATGAAATTATAAATGAAAGGCTGTGTATTGGTTCGAAATTTTTCGATGCGATCCTATCTGAAACAATGCGCGGCCCACAGTACAATGATCTGCTTTCGAAAATTGGTCTTCCTACACTTGCTTATGCTGATGACATTAAAATATTCTCGGAAATTTCTTCTATTGATGATGCATGTCGACTACAGCGTGCACTGGACACAATAGTTGATTGGTGTGATAACTTCAAACTTATATTAAATGTTGAAAAATGTTGTGTACTCGTTCATCCTCCTCATACTTATCGACTTATGGCATCAAGGGTAGCACCTTAATTCGTAAATCTGAATATAGAGATCTTGGTGTACTTTTTTATACTACCTTTATCTTCAGATTCCAAATCATTGATAGATGTTCTGCGGCCATGAAATCTCTTGGTTTTATTATACGTATCTCTAAATACTTTAAAGATATTTCCCTCTTAAAGACATTGTATTATGCGTATGTTATGAGTAAGCTTGAATATGCTGCCTTGATTTGGAACCCATTGTATGTGTGTAAGTCTCTATACTTAGAGACTATGCATCGTGGATTTTAAAAATTTTTGTCATATAAATCTGATGGAATCTATCCTGAAAGAGGTGTCCTTCAAGAAATATTACTACAAAACATGGCATGTTGGCGTTAAGCGTGAGAAGGGAGGAGATCTAAAAGAAATTTCTCAGAAAATTACTTAACAATAATATAGATTGCCTCTTCATTCTTCAATTTATGAATTTTTCTGTGCCAAGATTGAGCTCAAGACATAACAGCACTTTCTTGCTCCTTTTGCGAGGACAGACATAATGAGACGTGCGCCAACTTACACGCTTTCGAAGGTGGCTAATAGGCATGAAGAGGATTTATTTAATACGATTTGATTTTTGGTTGGATAGGAAGCGGCGAACCCGTATCATGACCTATACGATCGCTTGATTTCCTCCTTTGAGAATATTTTAAAATTTAGGGCACGCAACGCTTATAAATATTTTCCAGAGCTGAATAATTTTCTCAAGATTTGGAAATGTGTTGGTGACAGTAATGTCCTGACTGCTGAGGAATGTTTTGCGTTTGTAGTTTATTCTTAAATTATTTTGCTTATTCATTTGTACAAAAAACTGCTGGTGACGTAAGATTATAGGTAAAGTAATTCGTGTCTTCGAAAGTGTAATATATTTGTGGGTACATGTTAATAAGATTATTCTTCTCTCAAAGTTAGTAACACTTTTTTAACACACTAATCTTTTTTTTTTATTACAAATTTAAATGTATATTGTATGTACTCGTACTTTCTTTAGCGCTAGGTAATTCCAATTGCATGTAGAAAAGCGTTTATCTGTGTTTGTAAAACACGAAAAATTATATTTTAAATATATGTTTAGATAGTTCTATTAACTAAGCTTACTGAACAACAGCAAAAAAGTTGATGATGCAATAATCGTTTAACATTTGTTGGTCTCTTTTTAGGATGAACGTTTTGCAGATGTGCGTCTGGTGACAGTTTTGCGTATGTAGAATACACACTCATATTTCTAGGATATTAACTTATTCATTCTTATTTGAAAAAAATGGCAATTATTTGTTAACCTTAAGAAAGTATTTGAATATTTGTTTAGATTTAAATGCACGTGTCTCATTAAGAGTTTAAATCAGTAATAATAAAGGAGAATTCACGTGGTGCGTACTTACGATTAAATTCTCTATATATTGCACCGTAAGCATGATGATAAAATATGTGGTAATATAAAATAGTCCATATTTTATATCAACGGTGGGCAAATGCGGCTCATCGTTGAGTCAAGTGCGGCCCCCATTAAAATTTTATCGAATGAATCGTTTGTTTTTGTTATATTGTCGAACTTCCCTAAGTCGAATCTCCATAGTTTATCGAAAAAAATCGAGATTTAGAAGAAATCGTCCTATAGAAATTCTAGTGTTTGAACTTTAATACTAACATTTTTAAATAATTATTTTTGATAATTATATTTTGATATGTACTTTGGTAAAATATGCAACTGCTTTAAATAAATAATTTTAAATTTATGCATTCACGTATGGCTCTTTATAAAATACTAAAAATCAGATTGCGGCTCTCATTGTCCTCATATGTGCCCACCCTTGTTCCATATAGTATGACGCCGCAATGCTATTGTAAGTCGCTATCCGCTATAGAGCATTGGTTATGGCTACATTAAGGCTAGTTATTCGTAGAATGGGACGTTAGAGTAAGTATTTTTACTATGTGGATGAGAAGGATAGCTGGAGTACTACATACTTACGAAATGTATTATATTTATAGTATACAGTATATATGTTCCACCAGCAGGGAATTCCTCCGTATATCGCAGTGATAGAATTTTTTTTTATAAATTGTTTTAAGATTATGATCTTTCTATAACGCAAAATTATTGGGGTTTATATAGGGTATTTCGTAACCTCGGCACAGCTTTCAACTTTCTTTTTTTAAATACAATATCCCCCATATTATTGCATTTTTGAAAGCGTCATTAAATTAAAAAAAAAAAAATAGGATAATATATATTAGCGCTAAACTCTTAATTTCCGAGATTTCTTTAATTTTCTGAAAATTATGTCGCTGGCACTGTTCGAGAAAAACTATTGTAATTTAATTACCATTTAGGATAAGTGCATCAAATTTTGAAATATCTTAGTACGGACTTACTGATACCTGTAGATAGATCTGTTTGTAGTTGTATTTTAATATACTGAGTGTTCTTCACTAAAGTGCAAACACAGTCTTCAAATGCGTATATCTTACGTTTTTTTCTTTTTAAATTGAACATTTTGTATATGTTTGCATTATTGAATTTTTATTAACAAGTGTTTTGATTTTTGTTAAGCTCTTTTACTTTTCGAGTTATTATAGTTTTTATTAATCTTTCATTGCTGCGATTACATTTGTAATTTTAGTAGGCGACGATTGTAAAATTGAAGGCCAGGAAACAGATATCTAATATGAAAATCACAAATATATCGCAAAATAAACAAATCAACATAAGTAAACAAACAATAAACCGTGCCAAATAATACATAAAAATAATTAGAACACCAGATTTTCGATATAACCGCCATTTTGTCTAACGTACATTTTGTGTTTTTGACTGTACATATGTGACAGAGTTTCTGTCACATTCTCCCACGACATACACCATACTAATTAAATCTTCTTTCGAAAAACATAAACATTTAAAATATCTGCTACATAATAGAACTAATGCAAAACAAAAACATTAAATTAATGGTATATCTTAGGCATATCTACATACAAGCAAGGCTGTATTTTAATATAAACTAATGCTGGGATTCTATGCATATCTGTACGACCTATAAGGTTATGTGCAAGTCTGTAAGCATGTATTTTAGATGCTCACAGATATGGAGATAACTTTACAGATATGCATAGAATTCTACCATAAGTTTAACTATTTACAACTAAAGTTAATATTTTCACAACAAATTCTAATAGTACGTGATACAAACTTATCAAAACACACTCTTTCTATATTATTTATTGACAAAACTTTCTGAAAACTGCAATATACGAAATAAGAGCTCCTTTATCAAACTCGCGTTTTTGGAAATCGCTTTCTGAAGTCCTGCAAAATATTATGTATATCTTCTAAATACAAAACTGAAATATGTATGTACAGTCGCCGACATTATTATTTAACACTCGAACGAATGGCTCGACCCTTTGATGGTGCTAAATATTGATGTCGGTGACTGTACATATTATGTTTATACTTTTGTCACAGGTGGCCTAAATATTTGCATCATTTTGTTATGCGATTATAAAGGTTAGCATTGGTGCGGGTATAATCACAAGTCCTACTTACTTATCAACGACCTTCAATACCGTCCGTTATGTTTACTTCCTTTTTTTTCGAGGCCTTTCTGTTCTTGGCATAAATATGAGGTCTTGGTTTCACTTTATGCAAAAGAATTTTTGTTTATTTTTTGGGTCTCTGTTTATAATGGTTCTACGTACTATCTCTTCTTTTTAATTATGTATAATAAAATTCGTGTTAACGCTGAAAAAGCCCTACTCATGCACGACATTTATTCTTTTCTTTGTGACGAAATTAGAAATTTTTGTATTTAATTTTTGTCAAAGATCTTTCTCACGTAAAAATAAGTAGTATGTTAAGATTGATACTTTAAGCCCTATGCAATTGTTATTGTCAATGACCTCATTTTTTTTATTGATCTAAACTGATAAGTATATACTTATATCTGGAGAAAATATCCTGTGTGCAAGCAAGATAGAAAACATTGCCCTCCTTCCATTAGCTGGAATCGAAATCTTCTCTCTTACTCGCTCCAACCGACGTGGTACGGATACTCATTTCTTCAAACCGTGATATAGTTTTTTTTATCAGTTATCATGCTTTTACAATTCTTAAGAAACTTGCGTTAATTTTATTAACAATTAGCCTGTACTTTCTCGGATTAGTTTCAGACGTTTGCCATTTATATGGTAGTTCGTTGATCCAACTATTTTCACATTTTCACTTGATGATATTTTGCACGGTAATCTCTCTATGAAGATTTTACAATAATGTTGTAATAATCCTCCGCTAGTAGATAAATAATAATTGTATTTACAATTTTGGTGAAACAGGTTTTAAAATATATAGATAAGGACAAAAATCTTGATATAACAAATACTATAATGTTTAATTAGTACCAAGAATACAAAAATATTTAACTGTACACAAGAAACACAAAAAATTGCTGATATATCAAACTTTTGCATAAGTACTTAGGGTTGTTTCTTCCTTATGTTAGAAGTTAAAAAAAAATCTCCCGTCATGACGGGATCCCACCAGATATCGTTTCTCCATTTCTGCAAAGTCTTGATGGAATCTTTCCCCCTGTTCATCACCCATCTTTCCTAAATTAGCAGGAGAGAAATCCAAATGTGAATGTAAAAAATAAACTTTAAGCGAAATTCGGCACCCTACATTTTTATTGTTTTCTAGCAAATTAGCCACGATATCTGGGTAGCTTTCAGTCTTTTGATTTCCTTGAAAATATTTGCAAACATTTTTAAAAGAAGTTCATGCTGCTAGCTGTACATCATTCATGGTAGGTTTGAAACTTTCATCTTTGAACAGCTTCCTAACTTGTGCACCAACAAATATTCCCTCGCGAACTTTCGCATTAGACAGCTTTGGAAATTTATCCTTTCAGTATTTAAAACAGTTATCGACAGTATATGGCTGAGAAGAAAGGGTGCATCATTGCCAATCTTGCGAGTCGAGCAACAATATCGGTTGTTTGTTGGGTGACCATTCGGACAACACTTCTCAGCGGCTCGGTGTGTTCCGGCACCCTAAGCCAAGGGCTTGAAGGCCTGTAGTGCTGAGTTATTAGTATTATTTAAAACAGTTGCCTACTTTTTCTAGTGCTTTCACAAACTGTTTAATAAATCCTAATTTAATGTGTAAAGGGGGTAGAATCCAGTGGCGGCTCGTGATTTTTTGTGTAAGGTAGGCTACTGTAACTTAGGTAACTCTTCTCTGTCAATAAATTACATTTTTATAGTTATTCAATAATAACTATAAAAATAATGCTGCAATCAGCATTGTAGGTGTAGAATAAAAATTGAAAAAAGAGACCTTTTTCAATTGATATTAAAGATATACTGCTTAATCGATTTTGATTTATAGTGTGGCGGCTGTACTTTCTAATTTTTTTTTTTAGTGTTGATAAACTTCTCTCTATTGAAGCAGAAGTTACCGGTATAATGCCCACAATGCTTACTCAATTTCGGTATACATTCATATACATAAATCGCTCTATAAATCGTTTTACGTTCGCCGAACATTTGGGGATCATGATACAATAACAGATAATTCATTTTCTATTTAAATTACAACAATACAATAAATAGACAAAATGTATAGTTTTCAGAAAGTACAAATATAATGAATTTTCCAATATATAAACAAATTGCTGTATTATTCTGGATGCACGTATTTTTTGGCCACCTCTGTATGTATATGACTTAGTACACATGATACCTAATTGTAATATTTATTTATTACACGATTCGTTAAATTTAATTAAAAATCAGTATTGCAGTGTTCCCCATTTCGCAATATGCCTCTTAAAATTCATTTGTAGGTACACGGAATGAGAGTGTATTACTGATGGGAACGTCTATTTCCAGACTATTTATAATTAACATGGTCGCAGTGAATGCAATCGATAGATATGAGAATGTGGCATTTTTTTTTTAATAAGGAATTTGCGGTTACGGTAATGAACTTAACGCAATTATATTCGGTTAATTATTGACTAAGGTGCTTTATGTATTCCCCATATAATTGGAAACTGTGGCTGAAGCTTTAGATATCACACTTTTTTATAGGTAAAAGGATTTATTTATTTAAGTCTTCTCTGCGTGTGCATCTGATTATATAGTTTTAAGCACTCTCTTTCGGCACTTCGTTGGTTTCTATACGGGTAGAAAGTGCTGCAACACTTGTAGGTTAGTTTACGTTGACTAGATTGCGTGCATAGTGGAGGTGTTTTTCTCATTGTTATTTGATCCACTTCATTATCGAAGTGTCGTATCAGTGATAGTATGTTTGGAGTGTTTGTCTGTGTATCGATTCTGTCGTACTTTGGGGCTATGGTTGAATACAGCAGGTATTAATTGTTCTATAATTATTCACGTACATATTTAATTTTTGGAATTGTTTAAAATTACTTTTTACACCATATTAAGCACATAGCTAACATATATATTATATATATATGATTACATATTTAATATATCTAAAAAAAAAAAAATGGGGCATTTCAATAAATAAAGGTAATGTTTATCGCAAAGGATAATAGTTTTAAACGTATGAAATTACTTGTATGTACCCATATACAACGAACTATGTAAAAAAGTCATGTCATGTTTACATATATATACCACGGCTACAATGACAGTTACTGGCCTAAAGCGAAAAAACGCCGATTTCTTTTATTAGATTTAAAAAGAAGCTGCGAGAAAAATCGGCTTCCTGACAACCATTCATCTGTACTCTACATCGATAGTAAAAGCATTCGACGAATTTTCGCTTTAGATCGCTAACTTTTATTGTGTTGCAGCTGTACGTAATACACCCTAAAAAAATGTGGTCAAATTACCCCAAAAATAGGTGACAAATGGGCTACCTCTAAAAATAGGAGGTAGCCCAGTGTGTATATGTATAAGATAATAACTTAATAATAATATAATAATCATGTGCTACTTAATTAATTAAATTAATTAATCAGAAATCTACTCCGAATTTTCGATAATCTCAGGACCTATTTTTCATTAGAATTTTCAAACTCTTCGTATAGCATTTTGATTTGACCCTTGCAGGATGGTACAGTCAAATATTTATGTAAAAGAAATATTTTCGACTTCATTATTGTATTGATATAAAGTATGGTAGGTATGCGTTGAATCGTTGTGAATTTGTCTTAACATATAATTTTTAATGATCTACATTATTATGGACTTTTAGAAAATCAAGTTGAAATCCATTAATTGCAATTTCGTGGACTTTTAAAATTGAATGGACCTCAGGAGTAAAGTAAAGTCTCCTTTTTCAAAAGAGGAGGGCCTGCTATTAGGAAAAGTTGTCACGTAATCATGTAGCTGTTATATAAATCTTTCCTCTACTCCAGAAATGAGAAAAACTAAACTTTTCTGGATCGCCTTCTATGTATTTCATATTTACATCTAGTCTGTTGAAGGTATATACTAGTTTGTCTTTCAATCTTGATAAATACAATTAAAATATTTTACACAGCACGTTTCGGCTTCAATGCCATCTTGAGCTGTATGTATAAGAAAGTTAAGTTTTATAAGGAAAATATCTAAAATATATGTGTGTGATAGTTAATCAGAAGTTGTAGAATAATGAAACTATAGTTGTATTATTTAAAATTAAACCAATCATTTATTTAATGGAAATATCAAATCCACATCATCCATCTAAGTTTATTTTACTATACTAAGCTTTAAGTTTTAAAGTATTTTTTTAAATGATTGTTTTAATTTTAAATAATGCGATTTGATATTTCCGAGCAATTAAATTCTTTAACGAGAAACGGTTTTAATTTCAAATATTACTTATTTTAAATTGTAATTCCTAGAATAGTTTCATTTCATTTACAGAGCAGATGCACAAAATGTACTACAAAAACCCGAATTTTTCAGATAAATTTCAATAATTTTTGAAAACACCTTATTAGGCGTACCACTAATTCACGATTTTTTATTAGTGTATTATATCAATGCGAATACTTTAAACAGACTACTGGATGTGTTAGCCCATAACTTTTTTTGTTTATAGATGTATTTTAATACTGAAGCTGTGATAAAATGTTAAAGGGAATATTTCGAAATATATAGGATGTTCCGTTTAAATTTTCAAATTTGATTATAAATTTGGTAAAATCGGAAGTGATGAAACATTCTAACCAAGGTTAGGTAATTTTATACGGTAAATAGGCAATACGTGCAATTTTATTAAGGTATCCATGAATAAAAAAGTTATGGACTGGAACACCCGGTATGTTTAAATGTGGGCGGCTTAAAGAGATATCCAAAAAAAGTCAAATTTCTTATTTTTATTGGAGTCATATTTGAGTATAGCTTTTATTTTAAACAAGTTTTTAATATTATCCTCATTAAAAAAATAAGGGAACTTCAAATTAAAGCATTTTTAAGTGCCTATTCCGTTTCCATTCATCTGTACTCTATATCTATACGATAGAAGATAAATTGCTTACACTTTCTGAATTATTACAATTAAAAAAAATCCATTATGAAATCTCACATCGTGCGTAACATTAGTTAGTTAATATATCTATTACTCGACTTCTATCCCTTATCTCTATTATATAAATTCATTCTTTTTAGAGATATTTCAAAGTGGTTAATTTTTTGTTGGTTTCTACAATGCAGTTACGTATTTAATTTAAATACATATATTCACCCTTGTTCTAATTAATGGAGTGTATAAGGTTGCAAATTGTATTAGGCTCTTCTAAAATATGTTGTATTAAGAAAAATATTTAATAATAAATTTGATTGGAAGCACATTTTTCAACCTTATGTATGTAATTTAAACATATGACTTTAGAAATTAACATGTTTCACTAATACATTATATAGAACAAATGGTTTATTCTTGTTATTGTGTCAAGAATGACAGTCCTAAGATGTATATTCATATGGGGAAAGTTTAATAATGTTGGTTTACTTGACTTTAATGTGATTTATTTCAGTCTTCCAAATGAGAGTGTTTCGAAGTAGACAAAGAAAAAAAGCGGGTTACTAGGAATATCACGTCCATCATTATACGAATTTAATACCTAATTATTAATATACACTATTATAACAATACTAATTGTCGTTTTTATGTTACTTCCTGTGTAATAAAAGTAATGTACAATTATTAAATTTACTTGTTTATGTGCAGATATTATATTTTTATGCTACAATTATTTTTGCTATATTTATGACTACACTCTATAATACTACCACTACACCACTACACTATATTTGAATCGCTCGTGATTCAAACTTGTATGCATATACTCATACTACAATAGACGTTATTGTAACAGTGGTGCTTTAATATATTATTGTAATTGGACTATGACTACTCTCCAAGTTTCAAAATTAGTTTGAAAATGAAAGAAATAAATATCACCATACAAATACAGGCTATTCCAAGTAAGTGGTTCATTAAACGTTTACTATGTTCTATTATTTACTTATATTTGAGATTTCGGCATCGAAACAAAACTAAATTTTACATCCATTTCTGTAAAAATTGCTATACCGTTCAATTTGAAAAAATCAAATTATCCATGATTTTAGAGTTCCAAAATTACAGATCCCTATTTAATAACGCTGTAATTTAAACACAACAATTTTGAAATAAAAGACGTGTGCTGTTTCTTGGTTATGCGAAAACTGAAAACTGCATCTTTCTAATTTTCGTATTTCTAGAGATATTTAAAACGTCATGTAATTCGGAAACCGTACAACTTAGCCCCAATGTATGCCTAACGTATTGTTATTTAAATTTAACAAGGAATCCAAAAGTCCAATAATATACAGAATGCTCCATTTAAATTAATAAAGTTGACAATGACAAGTTAGCGTAATTGCTTTAGCTCCGCTTTTTTGCCACTGTGCAACTGTCACGAGCGATTTGTCGAACTGTACCTCTCAAAGTTCTCTATAACAAAAATATATACATATTTGATACAGTCTAGACTAGTGTGATAATATGGCACCTGAACGTTTATCTTTTCGACAAATAAAATCATCAAATGTACGTCGTATTATTCCAACATTTAGCAAAACTTTTTGAACATTTCAGTTATAGATCCCATCAAATTATTGCCTGCAATGGATTTTTCACTTTATCGTTGATTCTTTACGTGGATTTTAATGTGAATATTGTTAAGTATGTAAATTCAAGATTGTTTACTTCTGTAATTACATTATTCATACTGTAGTTATAAACCTTTTTGACCTTCTACAATCCTTACATATTTCGTTAGATTGTATACATTTTTTTTAGTATAAGACATTTCTGCGAGTGAATGGATGTTTTAAATCATATGATCAGATTTCAGAATGTTCCGTTGCATTCATTTCGTTACTTTCATTTTCGATAACATCTATCTATATTTTTGCGTATATGCTAAATACTCCACAACAGTACGAGAAATATTGGATAGCACACAAATATTGATATTAAATATGTAAAATATCGTTGTTCTATTACTTAGTAAAGTAATCAACAGAAACCCTGTAGTATATATAGCTGGGCTGCCTTATTATCATAAATTTCGCATTTTCATCTTGAAAGATGCTAGAATACTTCGTTGTTTGTTTCACTTTGGATATCTGTAGGTATAATTGTTTTTCTGAAAATTCAAAAGCTCTCTGAGCCTCACATTTTACTTACAATACTTACGCGCATGTATGGTTATAATAACTATATGGCTTAAAATTTTCTATTGTTGTGCGTTGCTCTCTACTCTATTGCCTCTTATTAAAGAATGTTATGTATAATCGTCGTGTGCGTTAATATTATACTACTAATGTTGGAACATATTTTTGTCGATAATTTAGTTGTGAAATTCAAGGGCAAATATTTGTAGATATTATTAAACTTGCCGGTTTGTACTATTATTATTAATAAGGTAACAGGATTTTCGTCGAATGAAACCGAAACTAAAGTTGTAAATAATCTCCATACGAAAAGTTTAAGTTTATAGAAAGTATAGTTATACGTAGTAGGTAAAATATTTGAATTTTGTCTTATTTTTACTTCGTTGTTTACGGTATTTATTGTATGAAATATAATAAATAGTTGGCGGACATTCATAATTGCAACCTTGACTTTATTTATTAAACGATTCTACTCTAAACGTAATTGTGGGTACTGCATGCATTAATTTCCGAATTTATTAAATCATTTAGCTGCTTAAACCTTACTAGACTTGAGTAGTCAATATTACTAAATTAATAAGCAAATATTGATTCTATTTATAACCTAGCAGTTCATTCCATCGAAGGTCGAAGGTGCACTTATTGTACGTACTTGATAAGATGTTATTCAGGTTGGTTTATAATGTGTGAAATAGACATGTATTTTGTATGGGAAGTTAGAGATAATAGATTCCTGTAGTGTATCAGTGAAGATGGCTTGGTAGGGATCAAGTTTTCTATAACTGAATTCGGAGAATACCACAGCACAGATAGTTATATAAAGAAATCGCTCTCAAAAATAATTAATTATGCCTAATTAAGAAGACAAAATTATTGAGCGTTCCCTAGCATAAAATAGATTAATTATATCTGAAGAGGTCGGGGTGAAACAAGCTTTTATGGCCACCTCAATTATAATCTTCTCAGCTAAAGCAGTTCTAGGTTTTCCATTGTATTCCATTTCCATTAAAGCCTTACAAATAATGTAGTTTGGGCTCTTTTTGGCTAAATATTTAGCAATTGTGCTATTTAGAGAACTATACTTGGATTTTAATCTTCGTGAAAGAGCGCAGTGTTTTAAAAAAAATGATCTGCTTCGTCTATTGCCTTTCCTCGTTACTAGCTTTTCCCATATATATTGGAAGAAACTCTTCCTATAAGATATTCAGTCTTAGATATTAGAGGGAGCTATTGAGCTAAACCAATTTGAGGTGCTTTGCGGATGAAAATCCAAAAGATTTTATTTCAAAGGAAAATCGTTATGGTCCCGAAATAATAAAATATCTAAACGATAATAGGTGTACGTTATCAACGATGATTATCCTATCCTCCTAGAATATTGCAATTATTTCCAATCGGGTAAGCCAAAAGCTACTGGAACCTAGAGGTTTTAAATAAATTAGTATTTTAAAATTATATTTAAATATTGTTTCAGTACCTTTTGTTTCAGCAAGTCGCTTATTTATTAAACAACAAGGGGGAAACGCATAACTTGGTGACAAGCAACAAGAATAGCGGCCCGCTCTGATTACTAAATGTATGGGATATTAGTATAGTAAATGTAGTTTTAACTATCTTTCATATTTGTTATTAAAAAGAATTCCCTGAAAAACTATACTGGAACTGGGAGAATTATTATCGCATCGTAAACGTAAATTAAATTGGAAAGATAGTCTTTTTGTTTGTTTTAAGTGTCGTATTCATCTTCTCATCAACGTTTGGAAAAGGCATTAATATAATGTTGTCTACAGAGAATAATATTAATAAATATTAATATTATTAATTAATATTAACATTATTCTCTCTAGAAAACTACGTAACTTGTAAATCATGTGTCTTGCTTATTCACAATTTTAACAGAAAAACTTGAAATTTAGTTTTAGTTCTTTTTAAAACTTTCTTCTTTTTTTACTTCACAAATTTACAGGGATACATTTGCTTATGTGACATATAACAATATTTATTAGCAACAAATAGCATTACCTTTTAATTGGTAATATTCTACGTTTTTTCTGTTTTATTTTATAATGTGGGCGAAAGTAACCATAGTAATAAGCAACTAAATAACCCTACTGATAAAATTACTGAATAATTTCTACCTTTTGGTACTTACTTGCCTCCGAGAACATACTGTTTGTAAAATGCACGTATGCGAACATAAATAGCCGTGTTTTTTTTTCGGTATACGTGTCAGGACCACCAAACTGGAAATTGAAGAATTGGATTCGCCAAGTTTGACCGTTTTCATCGACTTACATCAAATTAAGAGTACAAGTTTAAGTTTAGAACATATTATTTATAGGATTAAATTTGACAAAAATCCTCGCAAATAATGGATACCTGACTTCTAAAAGGACGGGTTCGAGTTTCGAGCCCAATAATACAATTCAAAAAGTTGCAAAATTGATACAAAAAAAAAGCCAACAAAGCTGTTCAAGGTGGCGCTCACTACATACTTTTTTGTGACGTATAAATCACATTCTTGTACGAGATCTTTCTTTCAATAATTGCAAGAACTCGGTTTTGTTAGTCATTGCAGGTTGTTCTTTACACGATTACGGAAGAGGATAATCTTCTTAGGCAATATTTATAATTGAAATAATGCGAACAGCTATTTTTAATCCTGATTTAGTAAGAAATCTGCACTTGTGTATACCAAAAAAGGCTTAATGAAATTAATACAGCACAATAGAGCTATTACTAAATATTAATAAACAAAATTAATTAATAGTAATTGTAATTATTTGCCCAATTCAGTTTTCTAAAAAGATTACATAAAAATTCAACCTGCTACAACTATGGCTAGAATTAAATAACGTATTGAAAAAAAAAAAGGTGTAACTACTGCTTTAAAAAAAAATAAGTTACAATACGCAATTTCTGTTTTACTTATTAATAAAGAGAACTGTAAGTGTTATTATTTTCATTATTAAGAGGAGTGTTTAGGAAAAACAGTCACGACAAAACAACTCTCCTTGAATGAAATTTTACAAACCATGTTTGCATGGACATTTTTACCCACTTTTTTATTTTACATTTTGCAGATTTACAGTTTGTGACAATTGAGGATTTTCGCAATTTATTCTACAACAATTCTTTTGTTTTGATTAATTGTTTTACAAGTGGTCATCTTTTACGTAAATACCAAGATACCTAAATGGTAACTTTCAATTTATTTATCTCGGCTTAATGATCCAGCAATAGTGGAGCAGGTGCGTAAATAAGTATATGTATATGGCGTATACATATAAATTTTTCTCTTCTGACCAAATCAGCAATTTTCTTCTAATGCAATCCATTCAAGTTTTCTTTCCATCTTGAATGATTTGTTTGACCTCTTTCACTGCTGGTTTTATCTTACACTTTCACTGCGTTCTATCCTTTCTACCACGACTCGAAAATAAGTTGTGCGTTTGTATCTCTTTTTGAAAGGAGCGACGTACTGTCCTTTAGATCTATTTTGAGAGCCGCGTGATATGTTTAGTGCATTGTTTAACGGTCAATATACGTAGTTAATGAGGCGCAATGGTCGTTGAGGTACGATATTTTTAAGACATCCGTTATCGTATTACACATAGGCTTATACCCTTAAGATGTGCATCTACAAATTTTAACGAACGAGTTAGAAATAGTAACTGAATAATGCCCTCTTCTCTCTTCTATGTTTGAAAATTGCCCTAAGTTGTTGGTTTAAAGAGTTTAAGACGCAGCAATGTGATTTAAATGTTTATACATATGCAAAAGATAACAAATGCACGTAAAATACGATTTGTTTGCGTCCACTAAATTTGGCCTTATTCAACAAAATTTATTATTATATTTATTCGTTTAGTAACAAAAAAAAAAAACATTTCAGAACATCAAATAATTTTGTTGAAATAATTTAATGACCAATATTTTATTCAAATTAACCAGTTATTCAACTATGTATTATGCTTCAACTTATTAAATTTCGAATATTTTACATATATAAGATGTTAAAAGATACTAATTAAAATACTAAATAGCAGAAGAACAATGTATTGACATTGTCTTACATGTTCTTGATATCACTTTGTTACATTCTCCATAGATAATAAATAAATTTAAATACTCCGCGTTTGTGTAGTTAAGACGCGCGGGGATTTTGGTTTGGACAATATTGACAGTTCTACTGCAATTGTTTTTGCGTTATATCTGGCATGGCTAACTTATCACATTTTTGATGAATGTAAGAAAATACTTTTAAAATAACTCAAAACCCTTACAGATATAGGTATAGGGAATTTAATAACAAATTGCTCTTATTTTTAACGTTAAATAATATTAAGGTAGAAAAAACAGGGTATTCCATTCGAAATTTTTGACTTTTCTGCATTTTTCGGAAATAATGTTTTAACAACGTTCGTGCACGCCTGTATGAGATAGAATAATTTTTATACGCTATCTTGATGCATTTACCTTCAGTCCATAATTATGCCAAATGGACTGAAGAAAACCGGAAGCGCATATGAGATATTAACGTTTTGTTAAGGGGTTGCAAATGATGTCACTTTTCTGCAAAGAATCGAAATATCTCAAAAACAAATAAATTTAGGTATAGGGATCCCTACATAAATTTTAACTAGAATTTTAAGGGCAATTCTAAAATATAAAAATATATAGGGTGTTGCTTGAAATTAATGGTCTAGAATTAAAATGTAATTGTTCTTGCCAGTTTTATTTAAAAAAAAACAAATATATTAATAGTATACACTCTCCACCGATCTTCCGCACAGTTCGCCTCTCTCTCCATTAATTAAGTTGTCTTGCACTAAAATTACATTGTCTTTGCCGCGAAATTTAAGGAGTGTTTTTTTCAACGTAGTGATGATGGCGTCACGCCGAAACATGTAAAATTTGTTTTTTTAAATAAAACTTGAATGGGAAGGACAATTACATTTTAATTCTACGCCATTTATTCATTCACTTATTAAAGTTAAGGTGGGCACTTAAAGTCCGGGCACTTGAGCTAGGTGCTCATTGTACCATTCCTAATTCTCTTATTTCCACTCGAGCAGCTTGGTGTACTCTACAAAGCGCAGTATCTTGCCCAGTGGGAACAATAGATCTCTCCCGAAATATTTCTGCCTGAGTACCTTCAGTTCCTCACATGTGCAGATTAAATGTAAACTCGTTTCCTCCTGTAGTTCACATCTTCTATACCACGGTTCGCTTACCCGGTCTGTGTTATATATGTGCTTTTTCAGGGGACAGTCTCCAGTTACCAAACCAGTAATGGTTTTAACTTCTTGCTTCCTGCGCCTGAGTAGGTTATCAGAGAAACTAACATCCCCATCCCCTATCAGCGCTTTGGTATAGAGTTGACCTTCTCGACCTCCATTTCTTTGTACTTTCTTTATCTAACCAGGTCCAGATCTCCCTTCTTGCGGAATCCTTAGTAATCCCACATACGGGCTCTGGACCCATGAAGTATCTCTTAGAGCTCTCCTTGGCTAGTTCGTCGGCTATTACATTGCCCTTTATATCCTCATGTCTCGGCACCCAAATCGGAGACACCGTGTAGTCTCGTGCCAGTGCATTGAGGGATTGTTTACAGTCTCTAACTAGTTTTGACCTAGTTACGGGGTTCGAGACTGCCTTAAGGACAGCCTGGCTGTCAGTCATTATATTAATTTTATCTCCTCATGTAGCCCTCTTTTGCAATCATTTCTGCACAGGCTGCAACGGCGAATACCTCTGCCTGGAAGACCGTTGTATGTTTTCCCAGGCTTATACCTTTGATTAGAGCTGGCCCACAAATACCGGCTCCTGTGCCCCGGCTGGATTTGGATCCGTCCGTGAACCAGTTATCATTAGTAGTGATCTCACTATAACGTGCCTGGTCTCTGTTCGGTATGGAGATTTTCACCTTTTCAATGAAGATAATTTCTGGTGCCATGCTGTCCGTGGACATTTGCAGCAATGGCCCGTCCAGCATCATGCCCGTAGTATAAGTGTGCCCTCCCACCCTGAAGTTGGGATGCCACAGGTTGTTAGCTTTCAGTCTAACGATCGCATTCATTGCCTCCGCTCTCACATAAAGTTTCAGCGGGGGAAGCCCACAATGGTCTCCAAGAGGCGGTCTCTGTGCTGTTAATTGCACCAGTGATACCCAGAAATGCCTGTCTCTGGACAGCGGTTAGCAGTTTCACGGTAATTCTACACCATTCAAACAGGAATTTTTCCAATTAAGAAAATTAATGTCACACCCTGTATAACCGAAAAGCGCTAGAGACTTGTGCATATTTTGCTCGAGTATTTTTCTGGTAAATAGTTTGCCATATACAGGGTTCGCCGACATTCGTCGTGCGAACCTGTATAGGAATATCCTTTAAGAGCACTAGCTTTGCAAAGTTATGAATGATTTTAAGCCTATCGAAAACGCTTAGAGTTAGAAATATTTAGGTACCCAGTAAAACTGTCTTAACTACACAAACCAATGTTATTAAAATTTATTTATTACTTACGGAAAATGTTAAACATTAATATCAAGAACATTTAATTTTTTTACTTTTGTGTATTTTAAAGCAAGAATAATATACTCTATTGCGTTTAATATATTAAATGGAAAATAAAACCAGAACCGCAATTGCCCTTGTTTGTAATACTATAAGTTACACCATTACGAAATTCTGCGATCAAGTTTATACATATAGCACGAGAAAAATATTTCCGCCTAGCTTGGTAGTAAAGCAAAATATGACGTGAACACAATTTTTACGGAATATATTGTAAATATCGGTCTTTATTAAATAAAATAAATGAAAAGCACTTGGGTATTTTTTTTGGCTGGTAACAATAGATACTGCCGGATGTTAGTTCTTTATACTACCAAGCTATGCGAAAACTTTTTTCTCTTGCCGTACAGGTAAAGGATATAAAAGAGAGATTGTGGGCATAGTATGACAAACACGAGAATGTATCGGTCCACTTTACGCCATCAAAGTTACAAATTACGCAATTAATGGCTTCAGGAAGCATGTTTGTGCAGTGCTCATGTTTCATCGACATCGTGAGAGATGTTTTAGGTTATTAATTATCAATGTATAGACAAAAGAAAGTTCTTATTTTTTTTTTGTTTGCACTATTAAAATTAGACATGAATATCACATTTGACCTCTAACACTAAAATCTATAGCAAAGAGTCTCGTTGTGTTTCACCGGAAAGGAATTTCTGTAGAACTCGTAAACAGTAATAGATAGGATAAATGTTTTTATAATTTTTGCAGAATTATGATTTTTCTATAACGTAATNACGTATAACACAAAGTTTAACAACCGAAATTCCTAATCAAAGTTTCTATTTGAACAGAGATGGAGTCCGTAAATGTTTAAACTGTGTAGGTAAATTATTATAAACCGAAACTATCTGATAGGTAAAACAGTTCTTGAAGAATTGTGTCGAGTGCATTTGTGGATTAAGCAAGCCTTTAAATCTAATATTCAAATTGTGCAGATGTGCAACATACTTAATTACATAGATGATAAGATGGTTTTCCCATGATCAGAATGTTATTAAATAACGTAGCTGTGTGAAGTTGTCTGCGGCCCTCCATGTTTAACAATTCCGACAGTCTATGCGACACATGTGCTTGGCGTGGGACACCAAAAATTATGCGAATACATGAATTTTGAAGTTTTTGTAATTTTCGGACACAAATATTTGAAATAAAAGAACTATACAATGAGTCACAGTAATTCGTTTGAGAAAGAATCAAGCTGTCACACAATAGCTTTTTTGTTTTTAAATTTAGCATACTCCTATTTGTATAAACGAGTTTTAGTGATGCATATGTACGCCGAACAAGGTTATTAACATGGTCATGAAATTTCAAATCCGAATCGAGCAAAACCGCCAAACTTTTTGCACTGGTATTTTAACGGGACTTTTTCATTGTTAATTTTCATTGTTAAGAGTGATATTAATTTTATCGCGAAAAAAACACATTACACCGTACTTTTTTGGACCAAATAAAATAAGATCAGTTTTTTTGGGATTTAAATAAACTTGACATTGACAACTTATTCAAGCAGTCAATGTCCACTCTCAAGCGAGCACATGCATCATCAACCGCTGACTCCAGTAAAGAGTAATATAATTGTGTATCATCGGCATATTGGTGACTTTTACAGTATCTAACCTAAGCATTTAACCAATCTAAAAGTATATATAGAAATTAAAAGTGGACCGAGCACAGATCCCTGCAGTACTCCAGAATCGTAGTGGCAGGCAAATTTTGTATATTCAAGTTACTATATGTCTAAAAAGTTTTCATAAATGCAAGGTTGCCTCTTCTACCAATCAACGTAACAACTTTTTTGATTTAAACGGAACACCATGCAACATTTTAATTAATTAAGTTTACCACATTTAAATATTTAACAATTCCATATGCTTCACTATACTCATCTTAAAGGGTTTCCAGGTTTTTTTGGAAAAATCCAACTCTTACCAGAGTACGCAGTACTCTGATGCTTATAAAGACGGAAAGTGCAAATTTTAAAGATAGCTTAACGAGGTTTTGGGCTAACTTGACATGGCATTCAATTTAAGTAAAATATACAGAGTGTTTCATAAGTTACGTTTGCGGGATATGTATGAAAAAGGGAACATTTGTATATTAATCTCTTTTTGGAAAGCCTGATAAATTTGCTTTGCATAAATCTAGAATGTTGTAACGTATATCTTTGCAATTTTGAGTTATAAGCATTTCTTTAAAAATACGCCTCTTTCTGATTCAATTTTATTTAATGTAGGCTATGAATGTTTGACAGTGGCACCAGGTGGCACATATTCATTGCATTTTACTGATTTATTATATCTTACTTAAGTAATAATCTCTAATTCATTTTTTATTTTAGTTCATCCATAATTAAAATATAAAAGTAAAGTTAAGTATGAAATATGAATTTATTTATAATTTTTGGGCAGTGTGATTTCATAAAACCTTTACAAATTTACGGCCAATAAACAACTTCCTTTTGATGTAGGCTCCTTTCGAGTCCTCCAACCAAACTATACAGGGCAGCCGCTCGTGATTTGCCCCTCTGCTATAGCCATTGCAGAGGATGCAGAAGATATCTAGCAAGTACTCCTTCTGTAATGTTAAGGTGTATAGTTTTTTCCATGAGAGATTCATTGGTCTGAATGATTTAGGATGGTAGTATGTGTCCTTTTCAGGTTTCGGAATGAACACAATCCTAGTATCTCCCGGCTTGGGATGTACCCAAGCGTGCTAGTCCTAAATATCTCCAAGAGGGGCCCCATAATGTCTCAAGAGGTGGTTTGGAGATGAGGTTTGAAAATATCGTTTGATTTTTCGTCCTTAGACGCCCTCCTCACCGCGACTGATTGATCTGTTTTACCGAAGTCCACGCTGTCCGAGCCGGGAAAGTGCACCCTGAGAAGATACTCAAGAGTCTCCTTCGCAGTGGATGTGAACTTCCCGTCCGGCAGCTGAATGGACCTCAGTGTATTAGAAGAGTCCTTCTTCAGAATCCTGTGAATTCTGACTATGTCAGGGACACCTTCTATGTCCTCACAGAAGTTTCTCCAGGCTTTCTTTTTTGCTTTTTTAATTCTTTTGTTATAGGTACCTAGTTTAGCCTTATAAGCTTCTCAATTTCCCGTTTTTTTCGCCTTGTTAAATAACTGGCGTGTTTCTCTTCTGAGAGTGTTCAGCTCTTTACTCCACCAAGCAGCCTGTCTTGGGCAGCGACGCTCCTTTAGTAGACAGTTGTTTTCATAACACAAGAGAATGGTTCCTTGCAACCATAGTCCTAGTTCCTCACTATTCCTGATCCTTACATGATAGTTGCGGGCTGCTGTAGAGAGATCTTCCCTGTAGAACTCCCAATTAGTCCTTCTGGGATCCGAACACTCGGTATATAATATATATAATAGCAATAATATAACAAATATTTAAGGAAAGAGTTTAGTGTTGTTGAAATAACTATGCATCCTTATATTATTCTATTTTTATTTTATTTTGTTTCACCAGGCAAAGTGAATATTATTATTATGTATTATATACATACGTCCATGTAATGTAATAATAATTTTAACAGTCTGGATTATATTTTAGTTTTAATCAGGTTTCTTTATTGTATACTTATTAATTCGTGTGGGATATCATTAAGAAATACTTTAAAGAAAACAAGAGGTGTCTATGTGTGTACATACATAGGCGTATATGTACATAAAGACAATTCGCTGTCAAAGAACTCAATACGGATAAGTTTTTGGCTAACAATGGGAAAAAGAAAACGCAGTAACTATGCATACTTACAATATTTACGAAACTACGATATAGTTAAAAATAATATATAAGTAGTAATTTACATTAGTGCGTATAAATATACAGCTATAAGTTCTTTATATTTTTTTCTTGTTCTTATTTATTTTTACAAGATCAATACTCTATTATCAAAACGATAATTATCTACTGTGATGGTCTGACTTTTTAAATACACATGTGTATAATCTATTTATGGCGATAGATAATGATCTTACTTAATTTTCATTGACCTATGATACCCCTACCATTGAATAATGGTTAACTGGAGATTATTGAAATTTGCAGTAGCCCTAATGTTTCTAATAGACAAACTAAAAATTATACTTCAGTGTAATGGAAAGAAAGTAGGAATGATCAATGGACTCTTTTTGAGAACGATTTCAACTAAGTACGAAAATGATATGGCAACATAATACCCGAAAGAACTTGGCCAAAATTTTAAAATTTCGGCATTTTACGGAAAAACGAAGTGAATAAAAATGAAAATCCAAGGCTGTACTTACAACAGAAATATTTAGTACGCATTTTCTATTAACAATTAAATAAATATGCTTTACTGACCAGTTAATGATGTAACTACAAACATTTGTGATTTCGAGTTTACACCTATACATTTTTGTATTACAAACAGCAAATTTATTAAAATTGACTACCTCGTGCTTTTTTTGTGGAACAAAAATATTGGCATTATTAGTATCCAAGGCAACAAATCAACATTATTACTTCTGCACTGCAAGTCATGATAAATTCACATCTCAGCTTAGGTAGGAATACATCACCTGTTGTGTAATTTTATGTAATTACAGTGTGACATCTATTGCTATTTTTGGTAAGACAAACAAAAAATACTCTTTACGCCTATTACCTTTTCATATCCATGATGCGTATTTCATTAACTTCACTATTTAATAGCAATATCAATGCAGAAATTAAACCGCAAATTTTATTGAAATAATATTTTGATTTTTTTTAATGTAATGATGGGTGGTATTTCTCATTGAAACTAATGAAAAAAACCTTCACCGATACAGCTTTTACACTAGTTAAATTTGGCTTACTATTTATTAATGTCCAAGTATTGTAATAATCAAAAATTCATCAAATTTTAAAACATACATAGATAATTATGGATTTCCTTGCTGAAGATCTTAGCGTAAATCTTCAGCAGCACTAACACTAAAAATTTATGGTAGATGTATATCAGAGAAACTTTTAAGGATACACAATACATATACAAATTAACGTTCCATTCGGGTATTTTTTCCGTAAAAATGCCTTTAAGGTATGAGTGCACCGTTTTTCAATACGCTTCACAAACAAATCATTCAAAAACATATATTAGCAAAGTGTTAACCAAAATAAATCCGTTGCATTTTTTGACAAATACAGTCGCGAGCAAATGTTATAGGCACCCTAAATTTTGGGCGAATATCACAGTAAGAAATGAGTAAATAAAAACTTGTAGGTAATATATTATAAATATGTAGTATTTTAAGGGATCTTATTAATTTGTTGCATATTAGAGTGTTGTTAGTACAGCTATACTACTTTTTAGGTGGGAGGGAAAAAGTGACATCTCGAAGACTTGAAAATATATACAAAAAAATAATACATTTACAAAGGGTATCTATAAAGACTATTGTAACGATAAAGACGATTATGTAAACGTTAAAATAACTGTTACAAAAAAAATGCAAGACACATGAAACTCATTAGTTTTGTCAAAGGTGCCTATAACATTTGCTCGCGACTGTAATTATTGGCAGTTCAGGTGTGTCTGACTCTCTCAACTACCATATAATAATCCGTTTCACGGGCAATACAATACCCTCAATTTTCGTCCATTATACGAGAGATCTCGAAAGCGCCACGGTCGATTCTACCTGAGATGTTTATCTGGTCCTGGCCACGCGCCCACAGATTTATAGGGGCAATTTGCCAAAAACCCCAGCCGGGAATTCGTGTACTGTGGAGACCGCGGTCGAGCAGAGGCGCCCGACTAGCTCGGACGACTTGTTCTCAGCATTTTATTGCGAATCTACCGTCCAATATACTTAGAAAAACACTTAAATCTTAATTGAGGTGGCTCCTACGCTTCAATTATTTCGTAAATGTAATCCAGACCGAAAGCAGATTGTTATGTGGAATAAAAATAACATTTATGGTAATCTCTAAATTTGGAAAATTGAATAAATGCTCTAATTAGTTGCTCTAATTAATCATTTCTATTATGTGTATGACATGTTTCGGTCTAGGCCGTCATCACATATCGTATATCGCGATTTAAGAGATACTAAAACAAACGAAGATATACGTGAATATATGAAAACATCTGAAGCTGGAGGCAATATATCGTAAAAGCAAATAAAATACTACACAATATTACAAACTAAACCTGAATTTTCTGTTTTCAACACTTAATATAATAAACACTTTAAATTTTTTCAATTTTTACAATCCATTAATTACCATCAACATTATTTTCTTAAATATTATTATCCATCTTAAATACAAATTTACTTCAGCAAACCAGCAACTACATCAAGACCAATATGCGCATCAGCTAGCATAATCTACAGAGACAGCCTTGCATCACCTCGTGCAGAGAGCTGGGCATGCTCTGCAAATCAAGGAAGTGCACATTTTGCACATTCCTCGACGTAGAGTGAACATTCGACAGTGCCTCTGCAGCTCCAAAGCACTGAGGAAGAAAGGGATCGTTGAAACAAGCTGCAGGTGGATAGACTGCATGCTTAAAGGGAGGTTAGTACATAACCATCATGAGAATCATTAAGAAGCGTTATTCACAAATGGTTTTCGTTGTATCTTAATGATCGACAGCAAATCATGGCGAAAGCCGGCGCGATAATCTCTTCGTTGCAGGGTGTGGGTATGGGTGTACCTCAACGGTCGATTCTTGGTCCCTTGCCTTTTTAATGTTTATCAATGACCTTACAAACGTATATGATAGTGGTAGTTTAATGCTGTTTGTTGACTATGTTTCTTATTTGTGCGCAAAGAACAACATTCGTTGAATTTACCCGGCATTATATTGGCTAGGTTCAACACTTACTTCTCAATACAGAAGTTATGTTTGAATCATGATAAAGCTGTTTTTATTAACTTTACGCCTAAAACTAAATATACCGATACTAGTTATCTTTTAAGAGTTAACGCACAGTTAAAGTTTCCTGGGGCTTCATATAGATTGTGATTTGAGCTGGGATACACCAGACATGTTACTGACCTGCGAATACCTAGCCCTGGAATGGTCTTATATGATAACTTATATAATATATATAATAGGCCCTACAAATATAAACTAAAACAATACCTCGTTGCTAATAGCTTTTATACTATTAATGAATACATGAGTTTGTGATGTATGTTTTGTTCCACGGTACTGATACCAACATTTCTTTATGGATAAAATTATAAACTAAATTTTATTTTATTTTATTTTACAACTTTATTTGCTGTTAAGTATTTTAAAATATATTATCAAAATATTGTTATTCAATCTTCAAACTTGTACAATAAATTTCATTTGAGTAATTTACCATTTCCATTTAAGGAAATACAATCGTTATTATTATAATAAAATGCCTATAGTACTTCGTAATTGTATTATTATAATGACTAGTATATGGATTTAGGAAAACTGCTCAATATGAGGAAAAAAAAATCGTATTTGATCGGACATCGCAGGCGAACCTTCTCCAATGCCCGATCTATCCTACTTTCAAATAATTCGTTATTATAAGCAATGTTTTAATGAATCTTACAAGCATGTCACAGCCACACTTAAAGCGATTAGTTCCGTATGTGTGAACTCTAAGCTGATTGGAACTGCGTAAGCGTCTAAATAAGTGGGCACCCAAAAGGATTACATTGGCTTGGTTCCTAGCCAATTCGACGTAAAGGGAATGAAGCGTGGACGGCTGCGAGCGAGGTGCGTCAAGGTCATTCGTTGGAGATGGCTCATCTTTAGGCACTACCAAATCGCAAATTAAAAATCCATCAATAAATAGACACATAATCAGTTCAGAGAATGGTGGCAAAAATCACTGGGACAGAGATGGGAAAACAGAGTTTCTAAAGGAGCAGAGGCATGCATTTACAAAGGATCCACTGAATAAAAATAGGAAGACTGTCAAAATGATAGTAGGTCTGTTGACTAGTTACTGTAGACTAAATGCACATGTACACCATAGACCTGGTAAATAACGCTACTTGCACATTTTGGCAGGAGGAGGAAGAAACACCAGTTCATGGGCTATGTAATGTGACGAGGATGAGGTTTTGAGTACTGGGCGTGGATACAACCACAGCTAGCAGCTACACAAAAATGCCGTTTTCAAAGATGCTAGGCCTAATTAAGAGGGCAAAATTAGAGAGCACGTTCTAGGGGGGATCACAATAGATCTGAAAAGGTTTCGGAAAGACAGTTCCATAGGCCATCCATTCTTAAGCTAATCTAATCTAACCTAGCAAAAATGTCAAGTATTAGATGACGTATCGTAATTCTTGGGTAGAGTAAATATATATGTAATTATAGAAAGAAATTATATCACGGGCAAATAATGTTTTTATTTGAATCTCCTAGAATTTATCTAATTTCAGATAAATACTTTCTTACATATATCTGAATTAATCATTTACTTGATCCCAGCTCGACCTGGAGCAGGGAAGCACTTTTCGTGTGTAGTCTTGTACTTACCAAGCAGCAGTGGCGTAGAACATGACCTTGAGTTTTCTTCTCGTCTTAACAGAATATGCATCTGCCATCCTTTCTCCCGGCTAAATATAGCTTACATACGATTGTTTAGTCCAGCAGTCAGAAATCCTACTGTTTGAACAATATTTCAAACCCTTGTGGATGCAGGTGTTTATTCCTTTAAGAATTGTTTTGCTCTGCAATCCAGATCATCGTCAATTCTTTTTATCAAATTCCCAGATATAATGCAGACCCCATGACATATAGCCTAGAACTCCCGGCTAGCGAAATACAACTTTTTTCTTCAAGTTCTGCATTGGATTTGGATCACCATCTGTTATGTTCCATTCGTGTATATCAGCTTTATTTTATATTCCGCTTTAATTTTTTTAGTTGAATGTTTTGATAAGACATACTTTTTCGCATTATTCTATGCTCAAATCTTACATATTACACACATATTTACAAGCATAATCGCATTTACGATAAAACTGTAATCATGGTGGCATAGCAGTCGTATTATCACTTTAATAAATGCGTTATGTGCGATTATCTGTTCTGTTAAATTCCATGGGTAAACTGAAGTGTGAAACAACGCTGTACACTAACTATTACGTGTTTACGTAAGTACATATGTACCTAGGTAACAAATTTACCAGAGGTATCCTAGAAACCTAGTCGGTTTGCCATTTGGGCCCGTAAAAGTCTAAACGCACGTTTTCTAATAAACAGGAATGTATATTATAGGTATCCACGTATGTACGCCGAGCAATAAAATATACGCCAGATAAAAAATATATTACAAAATACTGTGTACTTATTCGTAAAGTATGTGGCGTACGCTAGTAAAATTGAAATTTACGCAGCCGTAAACTTGTCAGGTATGTCTTTTCTGATTGGTGTCGGTTGCCGAATGCACGCTTTTCTAAATGTTTTGAAAAAAAAAGAAGGTACACTTAACGTTTGATAAATTGGAATACTAGTGGAAATAGGCGAAGGTAAAATAATTTCTGGCTGGTAGATCTTCCAATATAGCACAGTAAACTTCTTAGTGGTATTTAACATATTTTGCTTGTTTACTTACTAGGTACTAATTAGTGATGTTAGATGTTGGGGCTATTCCAAATAATTTCCACAAATTTCTAGAATTTTATTGATACACTTGGCTTATTTTGAGGAATCATTTCCTCTGTATTATATACAAGGTATTAGATAAACTCCTTTCAGAATGTTAAAAATAGAAAGCGCTTTAAAATCGTCTCAAATTCATCAGTTTGCAAACGATTTCTGCTGAAGTGTCACGTTTAATAGTCCTCTAAAATAAGTCACTTTAGTTTTCATATTGATATTGCATCAACATTGCAATTACTGCATCCAATATTTTTACATTTACAATACATCCATAAGTTCTTAACTTTTTACGATTAGATCTTTATTACAGTTTTCTGTTTTTCGTTGTGAAAAAACTTTCCACAAAAATTTAGTAGAATTTAAAGCTGCATGACATAACCTCAAAAATTTTCACTTATAAAAAGTTTTACGAAATTACATAATAAATATGAATAAAAAAATAATTGATTTATATAGAACCATCGAGAGTTGTTAATCTCTTCACACTTTTCTGTTGAGCGATTTTTAAGTTCTTCCAGATTATGTACTGGCGTTCGATGAATGGAATTTTTCTTGTATGTTCATTCATAAACATTGCATATGTTTAAATCGCAGGACCTTGTTGGATATAGGATTTCAGTGCCCCTGTTTATTATTCTGTCATCAAAATATTCTCTGAAATATTGAAGTGTTTCTCTGGTCGTATGTGCTGTAACACCATTTTGTTAGAGATAATTCCTCATCATCCAGTTGATTTATGAACGGACCAAGTATTTCATTGCGATATCGAGCAGCAGTAAGTGGGCCCTCTAAAAGAAATGGGACTCACTAATCTTCTTCGACATATTCCAAACCAAACACCAACTTTTTTGGGATTTAATAGTTTTTCAACAGAAAAATGAGCATTTTTCGATGATCACAACCTTATATTCTGGTGAATTTACATATCCAGATATATAAAATCAAGCATCATCTGAGAAATAACCGTGTTAAGAATGTCCTCATAGTGTACATTATTTTGGAACTATTGACAAAATTCCACTCGTCTTGGATAATCTACTGGAAGAATCGACCTTATGTTAAATTTTCGATAACTTTACTGTTTATGGCTTAAGAAAAAATCATGTCATTTCCATACAATTTTATTAGATGTTATTCAGTACAACATGTTTCGGCGTTTGCCATCTTCAGGTCCTAAATGCGAAACATATATTCTGAATAATATACATATAATAAAACCGATTGCAAAGGACATATTTTTTCCTTAAATCATACATTATATACTCCATTATTGGATATGATGACATGGCGGTTAATATTTAAAAAATACTTACCGCGCTATCTTAAGCCGCATTCTGATTTGAACGAATCGCTGTGGGCTATGAATTCCTTCCATGCGTGCGAGAAATGCAGTCTTTTTTAATTGCTCTCGGATTTAGTGGCAATGCCATTGAAAGCTCAGCATCTACTACACGGTAAAAATAAACAGATTAAAAGAAAATGTAAGTCCTGAAGAACAGGAGAAAAGAAACGCAAAATGCGTCGATTCAACACAATTTTGTGCTTGTACATAAACAGCACAGCTATTGAATGCATTCAATTCTTAAAGCAGTGTTATCACAAAATTTACCACAGAGCTTAGCAACAAGAGCGAGCGGGATCAAAATACCTTGAAATTGAACAGAAATGCTATCAAATTATGAGCAGGGTGGCTCCAAAATGACAGTTTACTTAATTGCAATTCCTCCTAAACCCTTAAAGGCTACCTATTCTAAGAACTCTGTGGATTCCATGACAAATGAAATGTTAATAAATAATTTTCGTATGATTTTATTAATAATAATAACAAAAATATAATCAATCGATGAGCTGTCATCATGTTTGTGCCCATAGAGATATTTTAGTAATATCCCAGCATTCGCCCAGGAATAAGGGAAAACCATGGAAAAGCCTTACTCTAGGAGTGAGACTTGGAAAGCAGCCCCAGGCCTTGTTACTGATAGCCAGCAAATTATTCTTGTTCCTCTTCTGAGTTTGGAAGAGACAGTCTCCACATCCTTTCAATACCGATAGCTACGTCGTCTCCAGGTAGCTCCTGCGGTCTTTGCAGACCATGAATTTGTCTTCACCATTAACGGAAAAAAATGGACCATCGTAATGAACTGAAAACAAATAAAACAACAGCAGTGCTCAACAGTTCCAAAATGACTGGAAACTGAAATATGAATATTAGGGTCTAGAATCAAGTACTTTGGAAGCAAGGGGAAATACCCGAGTATCTTCTAAACGAAAATACGCGATATTGGAGGATGTCTTCAGTTCACTATTAACAGAAATTACCGAAAGCAGGAGATTATCACTATAATAGTCAAGTGATAGTACTGATAGTCAAGCAGTCATCATACGTAATACGAAGGAAACGAAATAACGAACAATTTTACAAAAAAAGAAGTTGGAACTCCATTCTTAGGGCTCGAACCTTTTTGCGGGATATGTAGCAGTACCATACTGAAGAAATTAAAGAATAAAATCGATCAGAGGAATTCCAGCTATTGGGAGAATCTTTTGGAGATGCGGCAAGCTAAAACTCTTCTGGGAACATAAGATCAACAATGTTCGTATATTAACAGGAATCCTTTCAGACCATTGTAAACTGAAAGGACATCTGAGTAAGCTTGGATTAGCAAAGGAATTTTAATGCAGGTTTGGTGGGGAACAGGATGAAACACCCATAAATCTCCCCTCAAATTGCGCAAAACTGCGCTATTCAAGCTATATCAAAATTTTGATGCGTGAAGGAGAGCATACCTACTCAGAAATTGCAGATATTGAACAAGTGTTATCCACAATTACAATATAAAATTTCATGTTCTATACAGATAAACACGAGCAAGTACGATAATGAACAGTAATGTGATTGGCTTACAGCGATGAGAGATGTTGGGGCGACTGCAGGTAAAGGTTAAAGCGATAGCTTGCTCATAGTTTTTGCTTGTAGTCTGATAGATAAGGACGTTAGTGCGCGGTTTTCAAGGAGACATATCGCACGTTTTTGTTACAAAGTTTTTGATATTTCGAAAGCTCGACATATTAATATAATATACAATGATTATAGATGTTATAAAATATGTGAATCGAGAAAATAATGATGAGGAATTCACTTTGTCATAATACTAAAATAGACTAACATTTGGTATACGAATAGAAACATTTAAGCTAAATACTAGAAGAAAAAAAGTAAGTTCTGGAGTCACAACTGAGTGTCAACAAAAAAAAAACTCGTGTTAAACAAAATAATTATCAGAAATTTAAAGAAGTAAAATTCTAAACAAATATTTAGTGATAAATAATATTAAATTAAGATACTTTAAAAATGGGTAAGCTTAACTCGCAATTAAGTTAAATAAAATTGAATTTTCATCATTTATAAACAAATAAAAATCCTCAATAAAATAGAGTCAGTATTTTCATACATCTGTGAAGGGAAAATCTTAAAAACTGTAAACAAATTTATTCTCTAATTACTGTAATATTACTGTAATATTATTATTATCGTAATTAGCAATTAATACATTACTTCGGTAATGATTTCATACTGTAAGAAGCTTGCAAGCTTTGCAAGTGTAAGCAAAATTCCCACATGAAATATTCGAATTGTCTCCGACTACTTTCAATAAACTATGCGATTTTCATAATAGAACGATTGCTAAAAGTATTTTGAAGCAGGTCTATAATGAATAACAACGAGCGACCTTGTAATGCCACATTATTATTTGAAATTTTTCGTCTTTTATATATACAGTGAGTTCGTAAATGGTCCCCCCCCCCCCTGATAACTTTTGAATGGTATGAGATAGAGCAATGAACAAAAACAAGTGAAATTAGAGATAATTTGTGATTTTTTGCTATAGAGATACGCACATGGTTCTGATGTAAAACAGAGGCGTAGCTATCTTTAAAATTTTAAATAGGAAGTAATTTCATTTAGAAGCTCATTTGGAAGATATTTCTATTACTTTTATGGCAATGCAAACAGTTTTACGATTTTCGAAATTTTTACCAACTTATCCAAGATTAATTATTGGAGTACATACGTTACTTTTCTATAGCCCTCGTATAAATATTGTGGTTTTAGTGAACTTAGGAGCGATTGCTGTAAAATATTGACATATTTCACAATATGACGTTTTTTGCAAAATTTAGGAAAATGTCTTATATGTCAGTGTATGTGTCATGTGTGTGGGTGTCTATGTTACAGATTACTGTAATTACAGGTTTCTGTACACTATATCCAAAAAGCAAATACGAGGGTTATAGAAAAAGTAACGTATGTACTCCAATAATTAATCTTGGATAAGTTGGTAAAAATTTCGAAAATCGTAAAATTTTTTGCATCGCCATAAAAGTAATAGAAATATCTTCCAAATGAGCTTCTAAATGAAATTACTTCCTATTTAAAATTTTAAAGATAGCTACGCCCTCTATTTTACATCAGAAGCCATGTGCGTATCTCTATAGGCAAAAAATCACAAATTATCTTTAATTTCACTTGGTTTTTGTTTCATTGCTCTATCTCATACCATTCAAAAGTTATCAGGGGGGGGGGGGGGGACCATTTACGACCTCACTGTATATACTCCATCCTAACTCCGTAACCCTCAACGATTGATACGCTACTGCTGGTTTGAAGTCAAAAGCACGTATGTGACTGTATGCTTATTTGTAGTACCTTAGTAGCGCACTGTTTTGGTATCCATCCCCATGGACATTCTCCTTTAAATACATTATCGTACTTTTATGTGTTTGGCTGTATATTTAAAAATTGATAAGTATAAAAATTTTATAGTGTAGTCCTGTTTTATTTCTGGACTAAATTTGATAGAGTTACGTAAAGCATTTAAGTAAAACAAGAAATGTTTCAACATCAGATTTCCGGTGTAAATGAGAAGAATATCACTCACATATCTGGCATAGACTTTTATGTACGTATTTACAAACGACTTATGATGTAGAATAAAAAAAAAAGTAAGTCATAAAGAGATCAGCAAGAAAAGAAAAAGGGTTAATTTCATAGCTAAACCATATGGTAAAGAATAAAGAGTATTGTCAAACTAGAAAAAAAAATTCTATAGAAATACTAAGTAAGTTAATTAATTTATTATGTTTTCTCAACTTTTGACTAGCGTCTTGCGTTGAATGTACTATGTAACTCCAGCCACTAGAGAAAAAGTACCTATTTTAATATTAAAGTATGATCAAATTTATGGCAATAAGCAATAGAACGATGTTCCGTGGCAGATGATTTTAAAGTGCGCACTACATACAACAATAAACGTAAGCAATCATACTGCAATTACATTTTTGTTCTGCTGCTTTAGATCTTTGCATTTGTGGTTGTTTAATTTGTTTGCCATACATCCATCAGGGTCGTCATTCTTCCCAAAATACGCTCTCTAATTTTAATTAAGACCTTCAATATTTCGCTCATCAATGATGACGTTACGCCACAGAACCCCAATTTAATCAAATAATTGCGTAAGGGGGTTTCGGATTTGACCCAGCCCACGAGTATCGCTTTCTCTCTTCCTCTCCCTTTTGGCGCCCTGCATCATCGAGCACACTCGACCACCATCATCACCATAGGCGGCGAACGCAAGCACGGCCGTCCGTAACTAAGTGAATTGAATTAGATTTCGAAACTCGGAAGGGAAAACGTATTGTTATGGTGTTCTTTCGTGACCGCTCGCAATCTATATTCTGCGCGATCCAAGATGGCCGACCCATAAAGCCGGCCGGCGGCGTACGAAACCGCCGCCACGACGAAATATTTTATGTGAATTAAATAAATTTCTCCGCGCACGGCGGGACCGCGCGCGCAGTGGTGTTGATTTTCACCACGGCGAGGCACCTTTCGTTGTATATAATTCAGTCAGCACGTCTAGATAAGTAAATTAGTCGGTAGGAAGTGGGTACTGTAATGTACCTCTACGGTAATAAAAATTTCTCTGTGAAATATTTTTATTGGAATTGAAATGAATTAAGTGGACGATAGGAGTTAGTTATTTATGGAAGCTATTAGGGACCGAATTAACAAAACTTAGTTTTCCACTAAATCAAGTAACTTCAACGTTTCTCTTTAAGTTGGCCACACCGAATGACATAACTACTTTAAATAGTAATTTGTAATATGTCATATGTATTTTAGAATAGAATATTCTTTCCTTCACATTTTGTCGTTTATTTTGGTGAAGTGATTCTTAATAATTAAGGAGTGTATTTCTCGTTGCAATTATTTTGTACAATTTCAATCCAAACTTAAATTGGATGATGATGGTGTTTCAAAGGAAATAGCAAATAAAATAATGAAGAAAGACAAAGGACTAAATCTCACAATCTCTTCAATATTCTAGAATTCTAGACAATCGGTTTCCAGTTATAAAAATATAAAGCAGGCGATCAAAGACTAGGAGAAACAAGAAACAAATTTAAAAAAAAATGTAATTATTTGATAACAAATTTATTTTAAATACTTCTTATAAATATTATTCGATAGGTAGCTAAAATGATGAGATTTTAGATAAATATGTACAATTAACACATTTTTTAACTACATCTTTGTGTAGTTAGAAAGTTTTAAAATGTCACAATATGTGTAATGACACACAGCACAAGGTATAAACATTGTTTAAGTATATCGCAGAATCTCTGCATTAAAAGTAGGAAAGCTTTTGATTACATATGTATGCCATGAAAACACCAATTTTGTAAAAAAAAATAGAAATGATCAATAATCTCGTAATATTTGTATAAATAACTGCAATTGTTATGTACGACAAGGTATTGAAATTTGCTAAGATATTCAAACAAAATTTGAAAAGTTGGTAATGAATCAAATGTTATTTGTAAATTTCGTCTATGTTATTTATTATAGTATTGTCATCTCACAACTACTATATTTGGTCTGATTGCCCGTAGCACTTGAAGTATTGTTTCTGGTGATTTACGAAATGCAGATATCTTATTTTACTCATTTTATTATTTGTTCTAGTTTCTGTCAACAGTTTTGGTTCGTCTGCTTGGCGTTCCACAGATTCCTCAGTACAAATTTATATTTATTTCGTCCAATTCAACATCATCGGTTTTACTATTGTCAGCTAAAGAAAGATACGCTCATCTATGGTTTACCCTTCAGCAAAATCAGGTTCAAAAATATTCGGATCAGTTGGAAAAATTCCCGTTTTTATAACTGCATGAGATATATATCTGATTTCTTCCATCCAGGGAGATGGCAAAATTCTGCCCTCATCATTCACGTGAGAATATTAGTAAGGGTGGAACTTAGTTGCTGATGGAGAGAAACACAAAGTAACAGTAACACTTTGCCCTCTTTCCGCCGAAGCTAATGTTTTCTATCTGTTTTCGGTCTTTGTAAGTAACAATTTTGGGTGACTTTGTGGTACAGTAGAAATAGCCGTTTCGTCTACATTATAAAGACGATGTGGTTGAATTTTATATTTATCTATGCTTATAGGGTTTTTTTTTTAAGAAATTAGAAACAGAAACTTAAAACCCATGAACCGGGCTGCAAAGGTTGCCCCTAGACTTCTCAAATACAAATCTTTATGTCTTCTCACAAACTCTTTTAGCCAGCCTAAGCTGACAATATTATTAGTAAAGTTATGTTTAATGTTATTCTGTTCAGTTAATTGAAAGCCAGAAGCCTCAAATCTTTTGTTGTAAGTCCAAATCAGCTACTGGCCATTAATTTAATATATTTTACAAGTTCTGCTTCCTGAACATCCGTATAGATTTTTTTTTTTTAATTTCTCATATTTAAAGAATATTTATTTTATAAATGTGCACTAATAATAACAGTCTACCTTTTGAAGCTGCCTCGTTTATAGTCATAATTCCGTTTCTCAATTTATTTATTCCATCCTCCAAGGTCGATTTTGGTCCACCAAAGTTTAGGGCCGCTTTCCTTAAACCCATTTTCGTATTACTAACTGTTTGAATAGCTTTCTGCACGTTTTCCGAGTGTTAGTTTCGGCCAGATGTTTTTCTATTATAATTCCTCATTGCTAATAAATATTGCACAAATAAAATCTACAAAATATTTAATGCGAAAACGATGCCCAACCGGACACCGGGGATATTTCATTTCATTCATAGATTTAGTTAGGGTGGGCACCTATAGTCCGGGCACTTGAGCTAGGTACTCATCGTACCGTCCCTATTAATTATCTTACTTCCACTCGAGCAACTTGGTGTTCTCTATAAAGCCCAGTATCTTCCCAGTGGAAACTTGAGAACCCTCGAGGGCAATAATCTCTTCCCGAAAATTCTGCCTGAGTACTTCAATTCCTCATATGTGCAGATTACATGTAAACTCGTTTTCTCCTGTAGTTCGCATCTTCTGCACCACGATTCGCTTACTCGACCTGTGTTGTATAGATGTTTTTTCAGGGGACAGTGTCCAGTAATGGTTTTAGCTTCTTTCTTGCTGCATTTGAGTAGGTTATCAGGGAATCTAGCATCCCCATCCCCTATTAGCGCTTTAGTATGGAGTAGGCCTTCAGTCGATCTCCATTTCTTTGTACTTTTTTTATCTAACCAGGTACAGATCTCCCTTCTTAGTCCTTAGTAATCTCACCTCTACTGTGTCGCTAAAGAAATCGTCCCTTCAATGGCAATGATTCCTATCAGATGTTGTTCTAGTAAATATACCAGTTTAGTATGTTACGATCGCATTTTCCAGCCTATTTTGTACGAAATATTATATGTTACTGGAATGAAATACAAGATGCGCCATCTATGCGACAATTTCTCTACTACGCATAAGTATATTTGCTCATCTGCTGTACTATATGAGGAGAAAATGGATATAGGAAAATAAAATGCGATATTTATGTTTTACTTCCATGTAAATATTTAGTTAAATTAATAAATACTGCGTTAGCTTTAAATACATCTGCTAACCAAATTATTTGTTTGATTGAAGACAGAAATATTTTTAGTATTCCCAAATCAAGTAATAATTTAGTAACTGTAACCAAATGCAAGAAAAATGGTTGAAAACAACAAGATTGTTTTTTCCCGTGTATAACAGTTTTAAAACCTTCAAACACTATATACTGCTGTAAAGTTCATTGGCTTATTAGTAAATCAGCATTAACTGGAAAGATTCCAATTATCTCTGAAATTTCCTTAAATTCGCGCGAAAAATATTCACTTTTGTTCATTATTGTTTGTCTCTCTGAGACTTATGCACGTGGGAACATGAATAAAACTAAAATACTGCTGCGTAAAAAAAGCACTCAGCTCAGGAAATAGTTTCCTGGCAAAACAGCACGCTACTTTCGATTAAAATAACCATTTTTTCTGAAAAAAGGTATTCTTTTCGTTGAACATGATAAAAACCAAAAGTTATAAAACTTTTCATTTAATGCAATCTCTTTTCTCAGTGTAAAATGTATGAATTAAGGTTGTCTTCGGTGTAGGTTTTTCTGAATTATTGGGGTATTTTGTTGTGCAATGATCTAATGAAGAATTTAGTAAGGTGTTAGACGTATACCACTATTAAAAAATCCAATTTTTCTTTTATAAGGTGCCTATTTAAAATCATAGATTCAAAACTTCATCTTACGCTTTTATCCTAATACACCCGTATTTTTTTTACACGAAAATCAGAAAAGGAACGAGTTGATCCCCGCAACAAGAGCATAAATAGGTAAAATCGTCGGCGCCTGTACATCGTCAGAAAAAGCGATCGGGATCGTATCTCCCTGTATCAAAGTAGGCACCGACACGATCGCGATAAACAAAACACGTCTCTAAAGGTGGCCGCCTTAGAGGCGACGATCGAAAGCCGCCCCAAGCACACCCAGTCAACTCTTCAAGCACTTGGACCGAGCGGAGACAGTGTTTTATTGACAAGTGAGTGTTCCACGGCCGCCGTTGATGTTTCATTCTCACCGCCTATACACCGCCGCAGCAGCGCACCCACGCACGTCTACTTGAAATCGGGGAGATGAAAAAAAAATCACTATACCTAGTGTGCGACTGAACAGAAAAAAAAATCTAATATCCCTCGGGCTGCACACTGATCCTTGTGGTACGCTTATACGGATGGACGGATGAATGGGAAAGGGAGATCTGAGAGTTTGAGTAAGCCGACGCCGCCGCGTGCGTGTGAGAGCGTAGTTATATTTTTTCTCTTCTGCGGTTAAAGTGGAAAGATATTGGTAATTTATTACGAAGCCATTATGGCTAATTAAATACTTAATACCGTAATAAATTTTAATACACCAATATACTTGACGTTTCTCGGAAATTGCTACTTACGTAATGTATTATAGGTACAGACCGATAAGAATGTTATGTTGAGTCCAGTTTTGATGTGTTATTAAACTAAAGTCAATTAAAGTGTGAACTGTGTCCAGAAAATAATAAGTAATTATACAAGGTTGGAGTTTGCGATGACAGCTAATGCATATTGTATATACATAAATTAAATGTCTCCACCAACACAAAAACGTTAAATCAACATTTAATTTTGGTTTTTACATTCTTAATACGCTAAGAGTTTCGCAATTTCAAATATTTGTGCATCGATATAAGCATTAAATGGTTAAAACTGCGCCAAATGTAAAACGAGCATTCAATGAGGTATCCACCTTGTCAAAGGACTAGGTTTCATTTAGCTCGGATAAAAAATGATCTGTTGAAGGGTTTCTACCTACAGTTGCAGATATCCCAATCAAGCGAAGGGCAGAAGCCAGATCGCAAAAGCAGGAAAAACGATAAACCCAAGGCGGGAGACGTAAGCCAAACCACTAAGAAAGAAGACTGTTGAGGGTTAAAGAGACCTGTCGAAGATTCTAAAACACCGCCTTAAACCTCGAAGAAACCCAATGAAAATTTGAGCGAGGAATCGTCAGGACTACAGATGACGGTAATAGACAAGCGTCATCTGGAAGAAACAATGAATCAAGAGCAGATGGATCTGACTTAAAAACGATTCGTGATTGCAACATACGATTGCTGCAAGCGAAAGCATCAATCTCGTGCAATTCGCAAAGAAAATCGTCACTGGAGGAGTATTATAAATTAATTACCTTCCACGGCTAAGATAGAAAAACCATAACGAAGCTTTGAAACACTAGTCCTGAATCCATGGCAGTATGAACCAGCAGGGGACAAGGTAAGGAGTCTGACATATTGAGTGTAAACTGGTTTATAGAAGAACGTGCCCAGAAATACTTAAAAATACTGGCATTAACCAACTTAACAATCCAAGAAGCTGCGGTATTTTCGGGGACTCTATGTCAGTCAAGCAAAAAAAAAAAATGTATGTTGAAATCCATATGTATGTAAAAGTGTATAAGAAGAAAAAATTCCTTACATTCACCAAAAGTTGGAGACTACATGTTTCAGCTTAAAAAAGCCATCTTCAGGTCTTCTACAGATCAAACAATATAATAAAATGGAATGAAGTGATAACGTATAGCTATTACTATTGTATAACAGTTTTTATAAAATTTTAATTTAATGTTAAAATATTGAGTAATACTAAGTAAAGTAAGTGATATGATAATTAATAAGAATGATGATTAATACGTCGTAGTACGAAATCTAAAATCTAAAGATCAAAAAAGGACATTCAAATAAAACACGGTAGACAAAAGACCCAAACATAACAAAACAACAAATTAAAATTAAGTGTGAGACAATGTCTATGGATACAGAATCAAGACTAAGGAAGGCAGTATAACAAAAAAGTCCAAATGAATGTGAAAAACATTTCGGAGAAAAAGAGAAAGATTTCAAAAATCTATACGTGTATTGCGTCTTTGTAAGTGTCATATATTATATAACAGGCGAAATAAAAAGCATAAACATAAATAAAATGTTCTTGGGACCCCCAGAAACGGGGTCATCCTTCCGAGCACAATCACCAAACTTTCGTCAAATATGCTCCTATACCCCAGCTTTGTTGTGTAAAAAATTGATTCAATTTGCTGTGGTGGAAAAGTTTGAAAAAAGTAAAAGTTTATTTAATTTTGTTTTGTAGTTTTCGAGTTACAACTGTTTCTCATCAAAAACTGAGAAACCACGTATCCCAAAGAAAGTATTCCTACGTCCAAACGTCTTCAAATAACAGTAAAATCTTGTGTTAGGTTAAGATATCGACAAATTGTTTTTATCACTAAATGACAGGGTGATCACCAAGAAAATATTAAAATCCACACAAAAAAATTATTGTTATTTGAAGGCGTTTGGACGTAGGAATACTTTATTTGGCATAGGTGATTTTTCAATCTTTGATGAGGAACAGTTGTAGCTTGAAAATCACAAAACGAATTACTTTCATAATCTGGAAAAGAACGGAGTGCTATTAGAGACCTTTCATAATGTAAACATAGGCTTGCTCTTTTTGAAAGATCTTTTACATATCGGATATACAAAAAATATAATGAATTACCGTCTCGTCTTAAATTGTCATCTGTCTCACTTTTTAAGGCCCAAATTGCGATCTATACTGTTTGTGAAGCAGGATCGGGGTTGATGTATAGTGCTTCTGGAAACGCATCTTAATTTAATTTATATCTTAAGGTATATATAGCTTATATATATTACTTGTCCTTCCAGTTTTCTTGCAGACTCTTAGGTTAAGTAGCTATAGGCAGTAGATTTTGATATGTAGGAGTTATTTTTATAAGACGTGGTTAGGCTAAAGCAGTTGACATAATCTTTGTTTAACTGAGCCTCGCCATGAGATTGGGCAGATTTTTTTCATTAGTCTTTAGTTTGATTAAGAACATTAAGATATAATTTTCTTGTAATCTAATTTTGTTTTGCCTGTTCTTAGTACCTTACTTTGCATTGTAATACCAGTTTGCTCAATAAAGATATATTATTATATATACGGGGTTCTATTTAAAATGTTGAATTATACCGTAGCACTTTTTTTTATGAAACACCCAGTATATCCCAGTATAATTGCTGAAGGCACACAATTAATATTATATTACATTCCCGAAATGTCAAATTACCATCTTGCGTATAGCCGGAGTAATAAAAGAAAGGGTTTTACTATTGCTGCACCCTACTATAGCTGTAGAGTACCTGATATTCAGTTCCACTTTTTTTTCGAACTGTTCCACCACAGAAAATTGGACCAAATTTTTACACAACAAAACTGGTATGTGGGAGTATATTTGACGAAAGTTTGGTAATTGTGTTCGGAAGGATGACTCCCTTTGTGGGGGTCTCAAAAATATTTTAATTTTTTTTAACTAGTTAAAATTATCATAGGGACGTCAATTCTTTCAAATGGGAGTACTATTCAAGCAAATTATTCCTGTAACATTTCAAATTGATTGGTTAAAAAAAGACGGAGATAAAAAGTAAAGAAGTTCCAGGGTTATTTGCTTCTAGCAACCCTCCCTATCAGTTGCGGGGGGATTGAAATTTTGCACAAGACATTATTTTCATAAAGCGCAACTTTTGTATGTGTTTTCTATTCGTTACCATCGGGGGCACTGTTCGGTATCTTATCCTGCTATACACTTTCATCCTTTCAAAATTAAAATAAAAAAATCATGAAAAAATACCCATTTGGTCTGCGGTGCTCCGAGTAGAGATTGTAATGGTATCTACATAGACCAAGCGAAACAATACTTAAAAAGCAGAATACAGGGTCATAAATCATCCAACACCTTCACAGCTTTAAAAAAATATATTCCATTACCTTATTGAGGTGGTACAACTTTTTTTGTTAATGCTTCAAGTGGTAAAACGAGGATCCTCATCTTTTTGGATATTTTTAAGCCTGCAACAATTTATTAATATATTGATTTCTTTCAGTTATTTACTATTTAGTAGTTACTTTTTATATTAATAAAGACATTTACTGTCATTATGCAAAATATTATTGAAAATCGTATGGAAATTAGTCATGGATATTCACTACTTTTAATTAATCATAGTCAAAAATTCACCAAAATATGCTTGAGTATAATTTCATTAAATTATACTGCAAGTTTCTCTGTTGCTAGAGATTTCATCTAATCCTAAACTTTTGCTATTCCTCTATTTTTCATTATATTATGCATAATACATCTAAATAAGTGGCGATAAGTAATATTTCAGGTATTAATTACGCCTTCCGTTCCTATAAACATATAAAAAGAGAAGAGAAACCAATCGTACGCGAAGAAAAAGGAAAGAGTTGCCGAGACCAACCATCAGGGCGAGAGCCTAATTGATACAATTTCAGCGCTGACAGCGCGGCAGTGTGGAGCCTGGTACAGAAAGGGTTTCGATGTAACGTCGCGACCACCTGCCTCCCTCTCCTCCTATAGACGAAGATCGGCCGATCTTCCCGTTCCCCCTTGCCCCTCGGAAATAAAAGCCCCGTGGACACAGTGTCCGACAGTTCCACTTTCGAATGACACGTAGAATTATCCGAGTTTCGATTTACTGAATCCGATCCGTGAATGCCAATTACAATCTTTGTTGGCTGTTTTTCTTTTTCTAGAGTTTTAGTGACGAATATTTGCCAAAACATATGTACAGGTAGGCCAAATGCGATGGTCCTGTACATCCCACCGAAGGTTGGTTCTTTGATTATAGCTTTTTGGTACCTACCCTAAAGAACCATAAAACGCATAATTCCAAATATCTCAAAATATTTTTTTTTTCGGATTTTATGACATGCAATAGATACTGGTAGGCGCCATTATTTTAAATATAGGATAGAAAAGAAAGGAAAGTCTGTAACTGTTTCAAGAACAGTTCGGAATCAGGAGATAGAATACGTCTATATTACATTCTCATGAGTTGCCAATCTTCAATCAAAACTATTCTCACATGTCCTTTTTGTGAACTCTTTTATCATGGTTATCTGGTTAGATCCTTGCCACAAAAATAATCCGTTTAGATCATGTGTATATTGTTTCATAAGAAACAATGTATAAAACTAAATGCATACATAAGTATGTGGAAGCACTGGTCTTTCATTTCCACCGCGCTGATAAATAACATCAACAGGAAATAATTTCTATTGATTTTTTGTCATACTGGTATGTAATATCGAATATTCGAAAGTAGTGGATACTTAGATAATCTAAATAGCAACGGGTTTACTAACATGAATATCGAACGGGTTATGATACGAACCATAAGCACGGTAGTCTCCACCCAGTACCTGGTCACTACGCTAAGAAACGATTATTCCCGAGTTTAAAAAAGTAATCACAATTCCTATCAATAGAAGGTACTAATGGCTTCAAATTGCGTCTTCACGTTGGGCTTAATATTGTAAAGTCTGCTGTAGTCAACCTCCAATGGTAGTTATAGGTAAGGCTGAAATGGACTAACAAAATGTTGTACAGGAATTTGGTTGATACTTAGAATCTCAAAATACAAATTATGGAAGATGAGAACGCTAATCTGCCGAAACGGCTGTAGAACAGGGTTCTCTCACACAGTGATCGAAGAGAAAGATAACCATTTTGAGAAATCCACAGTTATTGCCAAAGAACTTCGACTCCTACCGACGAACATTTAATTGGTTATTGATGCAAGTGGAGCCAATTGTCACCAAAGGTTACAAACCAAAGTAAATCGCGTAAAAAAGTATAAAATCGAACAGAGCATTGGCTATTATTTTTGAAGTAACCACAAGCTCCATTTAAAAGGAGGTAGCACTGGCTTCCAACGGTGGCTTCACATTAACCATATAATCTGCCGCAGTCAACGTTCAGTGATAGGTATAATTAAACATGAAATTAAAATGGTATGGAATTATAAATTATTGTAGACGAATTTGGCTAATACTTATTCCAATGCGAATCCCCAAATGAAAATTATGGAGCATGGGAACGCTAACCTGTAAAACGGGGCTGTCTTACACACTGGTCGAAAACAAAGGTGGCCGATTTGAGAATTCCACAGTTTCTCAATTTCTAAAAAAAAAAACCCTTCTATAGAACAATAGGGAAGACTGGGGAACATTAAAAAAAAGCTCACCTACATTTTAATAATTATCAATAAATTTATTTACCATACAAAGATCAAAGGATAATTTTGCGACAATTCATGATAACACTCACCCGCATAAAGTGTACCTCATTTGCTATTGTGTGCAAATTTAAATGTGCTTTAGAGTTACTTTAGAGAACACTAGTTTGTTAATGAAAACTTCAACGATACCTTGAACAATTTATTTTGATACCAATGCATATCAAAATATCCAGTTAAAACATTAGAAGAACAAAAAAAAACATATAATAAACCTATATCTTTTTTCTAAAATCTGTAATTGTGGTAAACTAGACCACGTCTTCCACGCTTTTTTCTTAAAAAAGATGTGATTTTCAGGTTATGTCGCCACAGAAAACACGTCGAAATCATTGAAAATGAACGCATTTATCAACCAATAATCGTTGTAATGAGTACTAAATTGTTTCAATTAACTTATTTTCTAGAAATAACACCATTTCATGCATTATTTTTTCCAAAAAAGTATATGCTTGTATTTGCGGTGAACTGCCGCTTTGACTAGGAGTTTTTGGTACGTTGGTGACAAAAATAATAAATGAAAAGCTGTTATTTCAAGAAAATAAATTAGTTGAAACAATTTAATACTAGGTTACAACAGCTATTGGTTAATAAACGTGTTTTTTCTTCTTCAAGATTTCGACGTATTTTCTGTGGTGACATAACCTGAAAATTGCATTTTTTTTAAGAAAAAGTGTGGAAGACGTAGAGTCCGATGAAAAATAAGCACTCTAACATTATTTTGGAGTCATTCTATACCAGTACAGCCCAAAATTACGATCTTTCAGAGCACCCGGGCTATTCTTCATATTTTCCATTCTTTTAGTGACTTTTTGTTCCGGTTACAGCTAACGCCTCTCTCCTTAGCTTAATGCTACCTAACCTAAAAATATTTCAGATTATGTAGAAGTATTGCAAAAGTAAGCAAACGCATACTTGACCCTTTATTGTGAATAGAACCCCTGCATATTATGTCATTCTTAAATTTCACGCAAGAAAACGAATAAAACATTATTTAAGCTACAACATGCCTATCATTAATAAGATTTTTTTGTAAGAAATGGCCGCTAGCGCTTCGTTAGTGTGGCGGAAAAAATTACGTAATTAGTGTTCTGGGCTATGTCATACCCCAAATCAAAATTTACTCAGAATCCGGAAAGTTTGGAATATCGAATGTGTTATTGGCAAAATATGATTTTGTACCCATCATTTATTAAAAAAATAATAATTTCTTCTATTTCCTTTTTGTTTTAAACAATAAATATTAATTTAAAACGAAATAAATTCTGGTCCCAAAAAAAATAGACAAACATACTGGGGTATGGCATACCCCACCACACTAACGAAGGGCTAGTCTTTGGTTTAGGCGATTTAATTTCTATTTGCATTTACGTTAAATATTCATATTTTAAATACCATACGTACACATTTTAAAACAACGGTGAAATTAAAAACAATATTATTATATGCAGTTGTCCGCTACAGTCCCGAATATCTGATTAATTTGATTGTTTTAATAAAATTCCATAAAAGTAAAAGTGCCTCCTAATTTTTATTCTTTTTACTATATGTTTTGGTTCTTAAATTATTATATTATCATTATGGAATGGACATGTATACGGAATTTATTTGTTAAATTTACAGCTAATGTAATCGAGAACTACATTTCATAATTTCTCCTTTAAAACTCGGATTCTATTTAAGCATGCAGCTTCTCTGAAATATAGAATATAAAAAAGGTGTTTTTGGCCTTGTCAACTGTAAACATAACCTTGCAGCTGATGCACCATTAGGTTCATTCTACCGCCCTAGTGCGGTTAAGCGCACAGCATTTTTTCTCATCTCACGTTACTTCCAATGTAAATTAAGCATAATATCCTTTAATTTAGTAAACCCACATCTATTGACTGTTGCAGTGACGTATTTTACCGCACTCATGGGAGATATTTGCAAAAGTAAACAACTATTTCTTTCTTCTCCTTGTATGTTATAAAAAAAGCCAAATCATTTAACTACAATTTCGTCTATCTCAAAATAGTTAATCCATAATTCATTTCTACGATAATTTGTTTTTTTAGATGCATTAAATGTGATATAACGAAAGATAGATAAGTAAGACTGGGCAGGAAAAAATAGCCTTAGTTTCCTAAGAGTTGAATGTGTGTAAATAAGTTTCAATGAGGCAATAAATAAAACATTTTATTCTCTTCTTTAAGTATCAATTTTTTTTTTCTACATTTTTGATAAACATCTTTTTTTTTGATGTAACACTTTCTTCAATTAAATGAAAATGTAAATTTACCTGCACTAAAATGTCTTTCTTCGTAACTATAGCCACAAATTTGTATAAGGCCTATTTAAACCGCTTAGCACAAATTAGTTTAAAACCATCGATTTTTACATTTAAATAATCAAACCTTATAGTCACTCGTTCGACTGCAAACACACGTACACACATACGCACCAACAAACGAAAAAAAGTAGCTGCTTTACCTGACTCACACGCTCTCTGGGGCTTGCTCATTGAATAAAAGGTTATTTTTATTGGGGTTTGATGACAAAATGATGTCATCCGAAAAGGGATATGTGTTGTACACCATTAGTCGAGACGAACCAGCTATTCGGGACAGGCGCCACTTGATCTACCGCCCGGATTAAAGCCTCAGCCACGGCACACAATTCTCCCGTAATTAAAACCTCACCGAAGCCGCGCCGTTGCGACCTACGATGATGCTTGGATGCGGACGCGTAGTACGTCGGTCGTTAGGCGCATACAAATATAAAACCGACGCATAATTCACTAGACTTTTTGATTAAAAACGATTTAGCCATACCACGGCTGTAAATCAGGTAAATTTCGTACACAAACCGTAAAGTCGGAAGAGATATGCCGAAAACTTCGCCTGATGGTGGTTCTTTTTTTTAACGTTACACTTTTATTAGGAAGTAGTTGATAGTCTTATTATCTGATGAGTGAGAGGGCGCTATTTTTGAATCCGACGAATTATTTTTTAGTTACGATTCAGATAAGAGTTTTTGATGTTGAAGAATAGCTTTCTTTCGAAATGATATAAAGAAGGCTTAATGGAAATGTGACCAAACAATTTGCATGAATGGTTGCTAAAAATAGTTTGTAGTACATTTAACTGAATATAAATACACTTACTGTAATTAAAGCGACAACGTTATAATTTTTGGAAAAATTATTTTTATGCTACATATAAAAGCTTCTACGTCACCGGCGAGACTACTGATTGAAATTCTTCGTATGCTATCGTCTTACGAAGTTACACGAAGATCTTCGATCATTGTCGCAGCCTCCTCGCTGGAATTGTGGAAAGTACGTTATCAATAAATCTTATTTAATAATGAATACACCGTGAGTGCACTTTTGACCTGGCAATTACCGTAACATGAATAAAAGAAAGATAAAAATAAGATTTCAATCTGTTAACAGTTATCTGTGTACTGAAGGTACTAATGAAAATGCAAAATGAATTAATAAAATGAAAAATTAAATTAGCTAGCTCAACGGATAAACATTTAAAAGGGCGCAAAAGAACAATTAAACTCAGAGTTACCCTTGCAAATTAAAACTAATCACGAAAAGCAAAAGGTGGGTGAAAGAAATCTGACTTTCTTTATTTACCCCAAAAATTGAAAAGGTTTAATCAAAAATAAAAAAACAGAATTTAGAATGACGTTAAACTTCAAGAATTTTATTATAAAAAAAGAAGAAAAGTTGTGTTAATTACAATTATGCAGAAAAAAAACCGTGGACAAAAGGTCCTGGTCTAAATCAAAACTGCTCGATTCTAAAATTACAAAAGGACAATGCTAAATCCTTTATCAAAGCAAAAAAACAAATTAGCTCAGGAAGATAGTCCTTTTTATATCAAAACAATCCACGTGGTTTCAAAATTAACACAAACTGATTGAAACGTGGACAATTCAAGTAAATTTACAAAAGAAAAATTTAAATACAAGCACAAAGCTTTTATTCACCCAACCCGAGGTGATTAATAAATAATTACAAATCAGCAAAAAGTAATAAAAAAACGAAAATTAACTCTTTAAACTAAAAATATCTTCCAGAACAAAAATAATAAATGCTCTTATATCTAAATTGTGTACACAACAATATAATAACAATTATTATATAGCGAGTTTCTTGATGGACGAAATAAATCAATAACCGCGAATTCAAATCTTTAAATCATAAGTATTAACAAAATGGTAGCAATGAATATAAAAGTACAACTACTCACGCTTACCGTCTGTCTCGGAACTGAGTGACAAACACGCCCGCTGCGTACAGCAAAGCCGCAACAGAGATCAGTCCACCAACGGACGAAATCTCAAAACATAAAACATAAACAAAACTAGTGAACGCAAAACATATTAACAAATGAAATTAATTTAAAACAGCTGAATATTTAAATAAATAAATCAAACAATTAACTCATAAACTAACTCTTATTTAAAAATAAACAAAACATCTGTGAAATTTTTTTTCGCAACATTGACAAAGGCTTATCGGAGTAAACATGAAAACATCTGAATTTGCAAAAACCCGGGGCGCCAGTCCACAGCAGTAAGTTGAAAAATACGCTTGGATGATTGCGTGTTAGATATACGATTCGAATATACCATCTGCAAGTATGTTACCATTATCTAAGGGTGCACACTAAAAAAAAATTGGTAAAATTCCTGTACGATTTTGAGGCAATTTTGTGCCCCCAAAATCGTATAGATATCTTACTTTTGGAAGTAATATTTCTAAATATAAGTAATTTTTCATGTAACCTGGAATATTTATAGTAAAATTTTGAAATATGGGTAACCAAGATTTTTTCATGTAGTCTGGAATACTCACAAGTAAAATTTATCTTGTAGTTGTTTTGACCGAGTAAGAAAAACACACCCATGTATAAAAACTACATGCGCCCGTAAATCACGTGGAATATTTCAAAGCACAAATAAGAATTGCTAAAATAATTTATATTTTGAATACGTTTTAAGCAATGTAACAAGATAAAATATATAATTGTATTACTTATTTAAATAGGTAATAGTGACATTATCTTTATTTCTTGTATTTTATTTAAAAAAAAGATAAAACAATCAGGAAGGAAGCGTCACTAACTATTTAAAATAAGAAAACAAAAAACTTGGTAAGATTAGAAATAATTTACATATTATTAACATCAAAACATTGTAATTTTCCACAATACATTTGAAAATGACGGTAAGTTTGTTATATCTAGTGGCATATTAAATTTAAACGATTATCAATAAAATTCAGATTAAATCTTAATAAATCCAATCAACGCCCCCACCTCAAGACTTCTATTCAAAATATTGATGCAACTAATAGGCCAAAAACAGGGGAAGCTCTTTTCACTAAGTTATGTTAATTATTGTTACTTTTCATTGTAATTTAATAAGTTTTTAAAATTTGTAACCACATAATACTTTCTAGATTTTCCTTTGTAAATATGAAGTTCTCTTACATGTGAATACAGAACCTTAGATAATATTCTCTAGTGACTTCGCAAAACTATGTAGGTACATATGTATGTAGATACATATGCAAGTTCCTAGGCATAGACTGCGTGCAGGCAACGCCATTGAGTTTTCCGCATCTCCGAACGAGTTTGTTCGTCCTTTATTCATAACGTCATTAAGTGTGAAGACTTACATTCTTTTTAACTTCCTATAACCTATAACATTTTTTATTATTAGCTCTGTGGTATTAGCCCTGTTCCTTATGCAAAGCAAAACGCGAAAACACACAAGCGTAGTAATGTTTTCTGTTTAATTTGGTCGAAAATCAAACGGAAAGATACTACTGCGTCTGCGCATGCGTTTCGTTTCATGACGCTTATGCTAAGAAGAACAAGCCTAATTAATATTTATGCTCGCATTTGTTTCTACGGTGGTATTTTTACGTTAACTTTTACTATGGCTCATTATTTTTTTGCCTTTCTTTGTAGTGTACCTCCAGTTTTGCTGTTGTCTTATCTATATAGTTTTCCTTTCTATACATTCGTTATAAATGTAATTAAATGAAAGGGTGTCAGTTTTGATCGTTTTCTCGTATTTTATTCGAAGTTACTATGCATATCGGAAAAAGAAACTGGTCGATTCTTTCTTCTTAGCGACGGAACCTCGCGATCCAATTCCAATCACATTTTTCCATTTACCACCCAATTTTGCCGTGATTGATGGCGTCTGCGTACGATAATACGTCGATACGTCGGTCGGCGATGGGATGTAAATCCTCCGCCGATGAGCCTAGAGACACCGTTGCGTCCGTCGGCCCGGGCAATCCGCCCCAACCCTGTCCGCCGACCGGCCAATCTCTAGGTACTACGTGGTCGGACGCGCGGTCGCCCCGATATCTGTAATATGCGTGTTATCCTAATGGAAGTTGATAGAGTCGTCATGACGGCATTAGTGTATTAGGGTGCAACGACATCTGCCCTGTCTACGGGTCTGCGGTCTAGACCCAATTACCGGACCTATTGACAATGTTTTTCCATTAGCCACCAAAAAAACAATAAAAACTATCACTTTCCCTTTAGCTCGTAGTCTCTTCTCTGTGAAGTGCGCGACTATTTTATTGCGTCTCTAGTCTGTTGTTTGAAATTCTCTGTGAAATGGAATCTATTGCATGGGATTCTCACTTTAATTTACTTAGGTACAAAGAATAATTCCAAATAGGTCATTTGTAATATACAGAATGGATTCAACATTTTAAAATAACTACACGGAAAAAACCAATTTGTTCAGGACAACAAAAATAATTTCAAAGAAATTTTATCATGAAAATTTAATTAATCCAACAAAATATTTCGTTATTTTGAATAAAAAAAGGGTTAAATGAACAAATAATTTGCTTGAATTAACCAAATATTTGTTTGCCCATATTTAACTCAATATTTAGTTAACTTAAATAGACAAAATTTGGTATTATCAAATAAATCTGTTTTTTAGTGTATAAGTAAAGTAAATCAGAAAAGTAATGACGCACTTCAGTCTTTTAAACTATAATGCCAACAGCAAAACACATTGAAAATTACACTGTTGAAAATATTACGGTGTTGGCGTTAATTTTGCGCTAGTCAAATATTTTAGTGTTGATTTTTCCAAACTTTGCCAGACGAGTTGACTACGCGTATTTAATAGAACAGAAATGACTAGAATTTCGTGTGAATTCTTTGTTCAGATATGAGGAATGACTATTTTTCTAGACATTCAGAAGCGTCAACCAATCAGAATTTTTCCCTCGGATAGAAATATAGAAACCCCACCTATTCTAATCCGGTATTGCATTATACGCACCACCTGCATTGCACGTGTATCTGTTTTCGTGTTTGATTCTCCGTATTAACATATCCAAACAAACCACCAAATGTGACTGACTTGCAAAGTGTAACCTCGTGTTATTAAACGTTAATTCCAGTGGGCATAAAAAATTTCAGATGTATTGGGAACATCTATTTACGCAATTAGTTTAGATTTGAATCAAATAGCATAAACATTCACTTAATTTTATAATGGTTCTCCAAAAATCATTTTAAAATTGGTACGTTTAGTTGAAACCAAAACTTGTGAATGAGTGGTTTTGCATATTTATAATTGAGAAAACGTCTTAAAGAGAGAATATTATAGCACTAAGAAATAGGAGTTGCATATTAAAAAGACGTGTTTAGAAAATGGTGTTAAAACACCCAATAGATCGCATTCATTTAGTTAAACAGCTAGTAAATTTGTCTAGTCTAGATCAAATAAAATGTGACTAGAAGTATCTTATAATTCCACGTGTCAGTTGAACAAAATAACCCCTTAGCAATAAACAATACTTGACTATCTTTGCTCGTCAAATTTAAACTTCTATAGTTCTCGACAAAATAACACGAAAAGAGTGTGGACCTCTCCTGACTATTAAATTAGTCAAAAAAGTGTTAAAATTTTCAACAGTGTAATCTCCAAATAAACAGCTTGTGTATAGTATGCTTACATACTTATAAAAGGAAATAAGCAGTTAATAATTTAAAATTGATTCTGCTATACTATTAACCTAACAATTTGTTGGAAGCATGTTCATAACTGATACAAAGGATACGTGGCCAATATAGGTACAACACAAAATCCAATTCTCTGTTATGAGTGCAGAAATTAATTCCTCAATTTTGTGATAAAACTCTTATTGGTCAGTTTGTTTTATACTTATGTTGAACAGTCATTTGTAGTAAGTAGGTAGTTCATTTTACACATAAGAGTAATAAGTCCCCTACTGTTTATTTGTGGCTTGGATGGGGTTCTTATAAAGTATCAACACTAATAAATGGAAATAGTTATGACAGAGTACAAACATTTCCAACTAATTTACATGCGTTTGTAGATAACATTGTCGTGTTTGCTAACAAGTCTAGACGAAAATGCAGAAATGTCGTAGACCGAGCTAAAAGAACAGAATTTAATCTTAATTTTTATTTCCTGTGCAAAACAATGTAAACGGATGTAAGTAATTAAAAGTTGAGGTTAAATCATAGTAAATACAAAATTGGTAACATTGATTGAAGACTGCCGGCAGTTATTTAGACGCTATATATATTTGCCTGCTGCAAATTCATATAAAATAGACGATTCCTTTAGAAAATTTAATATTGCCTGATCGACTTTTGCTCTTCATTCGCCATTTCAGCCTGTTCAAGAATTTGCTAGCTTTGCACCATATATCCATTATATCCTATTGCTTACTATTAGGTATTATTCTCCCCATCTGCATAGTTTGTTCCTCTATCTCCCATTTGCATAGTTTTTAGCAGTGTGCTTTTTTTTCTTTATTTTATTTCAATCTTTCATTTTTCGCAACAAGACACAGACATTTATAACAGGCGGTAAAATAGAGCCACAAGTTTCTAGAAACCATCAGAGAAGCAAAGGTAATTTAGACTCAACACATGCATAGAATCAGTGGAAAGAAACAGACAAAACTTTTTTAAGTACAAGAAAATTTCACGAAAAACAAAATTTCAAGTATATAAAATAGGTACATTTTCTCAAAAAGGGGAGAAAACTGCACTACTGGAAAATAAAAACAAAGAGTAGACAACTGTGAAGAAATATTACCGGATAATTAATAAACTGGGATGGTTTTGGAAAATGGCTGAACGAGTAAAGGCAAATGAAGAATTATTAACGAAAGTAGTGTATTTCTGCTAATTACTGTAATAATTTTAAGAGGAATACATTAATTTCGGTAATGATTTCATACTATAAAAAGCTTGCATATTCTTGCAATTGAACGTCTGGATAGAAAAACAGAGAACAAAACTGAAGCAAAAATAGAATAGTATAACAGAGGATATATTGAGAAAGAAGCTAAATAAATGGCAAAGGGCTAGAAAGAAATAAAATATGTTGCACAAAACGAAATATTAAGCAATGATGATAAAAATAATATATACTTTATTTCAAACCATAGCAGATTCCGTAGAAGCTAACAATCAAAAGTATTAGCAACGCACAAAGCAGTGCATCTAGGAAAATACAAACAAAAACCGTTTAATCAACTGTAATAAGCAATAATCATTTCATGAATAACTGCTTTAACTTTATAATAGAAAGTTGTGAAATTATTATTATTTTGATATTATTTAACAAATTATTAAATAGTTTATACTTACTAATGAAGATTAGAATTTTCTGTGCTTTGAAAGCGCCCTTACAGCATTCATAAGCAAATCAAATACAACCCAAAGTAGCCTCTTTGACAACAAAGTCCAACTCAGAGTGAAAATAAGAAAATCAGTAAGTTTTAATTACATGCGTATTGCAAGCTTTTTTAAATATAATGGACATAAACACATCTGCGGTAACTCGCTATAAAATTTAGTAATATTCAACGTATGATCTTCATCAATAGTCACAACAAGTAATTTAGCAATTCAATTGTACAGGTCTGCCATTTAACTACATTCATAATCAGTTACATACCTAATATACAAAGAATATGCCAATCCAAAAACACGTGAGAGTTTAATGGAGTTGGTTAAAACTTACTTTTTGCTGAGTTTAGAGATAAAGGTCATTTAATACATATGTTAGGAAAAGTAAGGAGGCCAAAACGGATCCTTGTGGTACTCTTCTGTTCACAGTGGGTATATTTGAAGAATATATCGGACATATTGCTGTGTTTTTTATCTACATTGATGTAAGCTTATCTTTATTGTTAATTAACTATATTTAGATTGATGCGAATGTTAATTTCGATAGATTAAAATCAGGTATCCGCAAATTAAAAATGCATAACCGGTATCACCTATGTTTCCATAGAATTGTAACTTTTTGCTATTTCTTTTTGGCAGTTTTGCTATTTTGTTCATACTTTGTTGACGTTTTTTCAGGCATTTTCTTCATCAAAAGTGTTTCTAGTATTTACAATATTTTTTCTTGTTGTAAGTAGTTCGGGCTGAGACTATTTCACAATTGCAAGCGTTAGTATGTTGTAATCTTTGGCGATAAACTTCGTTAAACGATTTATTTGCTTCTGGGCCACAGTACTAATAATAATTGCATTTTACATACGATACAAAATTCATAGTAACGCCATCTTCCCGGGTTTCACGTCCAAACCCTAGGTTAATTTGTGTTACTGAAATAAAATTGGAGGTGAGGTTAATATAAATACCCATTTCTGGAGTTTACTGGTAATAAAATGTCGATTATTGAAAGTTGTTTATCGTTACAGCATGAAATACATCCCATATTTTAATATTAAAACATGGTACACTTATTTTCTTTATGTTGTATATGATGGAATTTATATTTTTCTTCGCTATAGTAAATTCATAAAGTTTTTGCCGTGTAGTATAATTAAGCCCTGTATCATATTAATTAATTCGAAGCAAATTGTGTTCTGATTTCACATCTAAAACTTTAATCGAACCTAAAGTAAAAAAAATACTAACACATTTCCATCGATTAACGTAATTAATTTGAACTATTTTTGAGGAAATGTATTATCTATTGCGTATTTAATAAAATAAATTAGAAAAACATTCTAAAAATATTATCCCGTCATTAAATAGAAGCAATCCTGAATTACACATCAATGCCTTTGGATAGCGCAAATTTAAGCTCCCTAATGCTTGTGCTTCAAGTATCACCAAATATTTATGAAATATGTATCATATATTTTTATTCATGGTTTAGTGCAGATTGAGCTGAAAAAAAGTGTAGTAAATAATAATACAATCAATTACAATAAATTACTTTAACAGCAATTAATATCTTCAGAGCCATGTTAACTATGTACCAACTGTTCATTGATTTATCTCTATTTTTGCGTTTGATATATTTTGTCTTCTCTTTAATTCATTGTAAATTTTTAAACTCGAATTTAAATTGAAATATATTTTTTTAAAACTTTTAAATTTATTATTAATTTACATTAATTAACATGTTAGTTTTAACTTTATCTTTATTAACATGGGTCTGAAGATGTTCTTTCAAGGCCAAAACATGTAAGCTGCAATTATAATTACTATTAAAGTCTTGTAGTTATTCCATAATTAGGTAAAGACAGTTGAGATAGATAAAGAAATACTTTCCAATTATTATATTGAAAATGATAAATTTCATTTGCTGCATTTTATAATTATTTCGCACTACCGGTTTCGGCGAATATACCTTCTTCAGGTACTTTAAAATGAATTAATAAATGTACCAGTCATAAAGACAACAAAAAAAAACTTATGGAACAGATCATTCTAAGAATTAAAATTAATTAGTGTAGTTCCTATTAGTCATTTATTGAGATTAATTGTATTATTATTCACTATATATATTTATTTTGGTAAAATGTTAAACCCAGCTTTTAGAAATATTTGATGCTACTAGGGACTAATTATTCCTCTGAATCCCCGATACTATATATTCTCTTTATTTATCTCATCTTGATCTAATTATGGTAGACAAAATAATAAATGATTGACAAACATATAAATGGTAGCCTACCCACAGATATTAAACCATCTGACGGTTTCAACTGTAGAAAACCTTGAAACGAATTCATCAGATACACCTATATGGGAAAACGTTTCTTCCTCATATTTTTTTACTTTCGCTCTGGTTCTCTAAACGTTGCGGCGCGTGAAATATAAGTAGCAGACACATGGGCGTATAATTGATGATGGCAATTTTTCACGACCTCGGGTGACATCTGTCTGCGACTGTGACACGACCCGGAAAGGGGCACGCGTTCTAATAGACCATTAAAAGAAACACACGCTGTATATGGTAAAGCTCAAAACGTACCTGCAAAAAAAAATATATCCACCGAGCGGAAAAATTTCTAACCAAGAAGAAAGAGGTTATGATTTACAACAGGAGCGGGGATATCTTGCACCGTGTTATAAATAGTTCCGAATACTTGCGCTTTATCTGTAAATATGTATAATAGTTAGTAGGTGTGCTGTGTGTGCTGTATATAAATAAGTTTGTTTTGTCTAAAAATAAGCGCCTAGGTTTCTGGGCAATTAAGATAAAATTACCGTCATAATTACCGAAGTTTGACAAACGCCCTAATCCCTGTTGGCTTCTCTTTTCCAACGTTTTTTTGATACAGGCGCGTTTAATTTAGCTTGGGTTGAAATATCAATATAAACAAGGAGGTTTTATATCCGGATTCCTGGTGTTTTAGTAATAGCGCTTTATATCTTGATAGAAGTTACATCAGTAACGTTGGATTAAATGACGAAGTGTGTAGATTTTATGATTTGATATTTAAATTTCATTGAAAGCTGAAATGCTGGAACACAGTAAGTGTTGAATGGATAAAAAGTATTTTTATTCAGCGTAGATATTAAAAAAAGAATAACTATTGTTTAGTGGCAAAACGCCAGGTTACGATTTTAAAAATTCTAATTATTTTCTACAACTAACCTACAAGCTGTGTATGATCAGAAGAATTAGTTAGCTAGCCAATTTTTAAACTCTATTATATGAACTTATAATAATCCTTTTAATTTGTATAATTTTAGTAATCATTAACGGTTCTAAGCAAATTACCTCAATAACAAAAAAACTATTTATATCAAAGAAACATTTCTTTACTTTATTTATGAAAACTAAATTGTTACAAATCATCCCAATCCCATTGCTTCTTATATTATACGAAACAATTACTATTTTAATATATTCAAATTCATTCTCTCTTCAGCTTCACAACTACACAGTTTATTTAATCACGTTTAATGTGACTATTTTATTTTTTGACATTTCACTTTTAACACTTTGATTATTTTAATGTTACCTTGTTACTTTTAGAAACCTACATTGTAAGTAACTATTATGTTTTTGCGAAGTAAATAACTGAAGTTAATTAAGTGCTGATTCTAGCATCTCCTGATGAAGTTATTGAATTATAACGAAATATTGAGTTTCATTGAATAAACAGACCGCTAACCTGAACAAAGACTCATTTCCCAACGTGTGCGGTCGGTACTTCTTTTCCAATATGGTCAGGAAAAAAAGCTTTAAAATTTAATAATTTTGTGCATTTTCTTTGTCGTTATTATTTCCCTGAATTTTCTTGGATTACGGATTTTTTCTAACCACAGATTTGTAAAAAATACTTTGAAGTTTCGAAGTAAATTTATTATGTCTCCTTTAGAAAATAACTATAGGTGTGAAACTGTAATAAGATATACAGGCTGATCCCACTTAAGTGATCAATATTGCTATCTCCGTTAATATTGATGCTACGATGTTGGTTAAATTAGCAAACTACTAGTATTTTTCATGTTGATTAACACACATTCAATAGAAAAACAATTGACTTGCGCGTTTGCTAGATAACTGTCAAAGCAATGTTTTTTGTAATGGATCATCCTGTATATTTTTCAAAAATTTAAAAGGTAATATCATTTGCAATATAAAAGTTTAAATTCACTACTACATTAAAATGAATAATAAGGAAGTTATAAATTATTTTATTATTACCATATTACACATAAGAAAATTTATTTCATGTCGGGAGACTTTGCTAAACATAAGAAAGGTATAAATACGTGGTCGGTGTGGAGTTATTTGGAGTTTAGTTGCACAAGATGGGAATAGTGCTAAATATAAGCAATGCCCAGCCATTCTCAAGACTTTGGATGGATCAATGAAGGGATTACATACGCATTTACCTTCGATTAATAAAGATGCTCGGGATTGTATTCTCGAGTATCAATAAACTTCAACTGTTTTCAATTTTATTTGTGTATTGATTCATAACATTTATAAATGGTGTTCGAAAATCTTTCCTTCTTGATTATTGCATTTTTGGGTTCGCTTAATTACGCTTTTTGTTGCTTTTAGAATAGTTCGCCCATCTATTGCATGAATCACTTCATCAATTTTGTTTTGTAATTCTTGTGCATTATTATCTTTGCTTATAAATTTCGCCATTTAAAAATCCTTAAAAGAAGAAGTCCAGAGGTGTGATGTCAGGAGAACGAGCCGGCCATTGAATAGGGCCGGCTCGTTCTCCTGAATATTTGAAGGAAAATCAACATATCGCCTCTCAACGCAGCCATTCTACAAGTTCTAGGGAACAACTTTTTAATCCCCGGTGATATCCGTCACAGTTGTCATATATTTTTATCAGATTTTATGAAAATCACAACACACATCACATTTTTGTTTGAAAATAAGATTTATATTTTTAGAGAAAACTACTATATTTTTTGCAAAAACGAAAGATTTTTATTAAATGAATGAGAAGCTGTTTTATTCGATATTTTGTTTTTACATTGATTAAATTTGTTGGCCTACATTTCAGATTCGCTATAAAAGAAAAAGAAAACAAAACAAGGCATAAAATTTACCAAAGCAATTAAATTCTGAATAATCTGACATTTACGAGGGCAATCACTTCGCAAAATATATGCAGGTATTCCCATTATTATTTTTATTGTTGCCTGTTTTATTTAAAATTTGGTATAAAATCCAAAAAAGAATTATTTGTTTTGATTCGATAATTATCAGTGCTACTGACTATTTATTTGGATTATTTATACAAACAAATTCTGCCGATCATTATATACAGATTAGGGGTATTACATATGCCCACCAGCCTTCACTCATACATCTTTTCCACCATTTAGGCCGATATCTGAAACGCCTGTCCGTAATTAATTCAATTAGCCATGGTTTTATCACAATTATAACATTTAATTGCAGTTACAAGTGTGCTATAGTCGGCAACATTGGGCCACTGTACTCAATAGATATTTTAATAAACCGTAATTTACTTTATGATCCTGTAAGTAGTAAATAACGTAAATAGACGTAAATTATTACTCTGTGAGTGTTGGCAGCATTGCCTCTAGGAATGCTCTCTGTTCGCTTTATTAGCGAGTAGCTGATTGGTAGTCAATCGGGTAATAGATTATTAATAAAGCTCTCCAAGATCTGTTAGAAATAGTTCAGAAATACCGAAGTTCGATCCAGTGCACATATAATAGAACTTGTTCCCATGTTTGATCGTGGGACCGTAAATTAATTTCTATCTATGATATTATCAATTGTTATGCTTGGCCATTTAAAGAATGATCTTCACGAATGCAATTCGTACCGTAAATAATGAATAGAAACATTTTGTGGGTTGCTTACAGCCTTTTGAGTATCCAGTTTCAAAAACTCACAAAGGGAAAGTGCTGTTCATAAAACTTAGTATTTGGTGTAGCTATATATAAAAAATATTCCTCATCTAATACAATGTTGAGAATTGTGTGAATAACTAGTAATACCGTGGCTGTAATTTAAGATACCGTCTCATGAAAAGACAGCTTTGCTTTTTAAAGACACACTTTTAACCAAAAAAAATAAATAAATAAAAATCTTCTGTTAGTAACAAGACAAGCACCCAACGAGTGATATTGAAAAATATGACAATTACAAATAATCAATTGCATTAGAAGATCAAAACATGATTCTTTTCTTTATCAAGCGTCAGCCCGCGGCCGCACCCAGTAAAAGCTGATTATGGTACCTTTTTTGCTGTAAATACAATTAGTCTCTACAAATAAGATAAATTTGACAAACGCCGGTTTCGATTTGCCGCCCTAGTACACGAAGAAAAATGTGTTTGTGTAGTTAAGAAAATATCTTTAGAGAAAAAAGTTTCCATGTTTGTAAATTTCTATGGATTCTCGAAATAGCTTTGTGTGGTAGTGCGAGGTGGTAGATAGTACTATGAGATTCAAAATGATTGTCGTAATAAAAAAAACTGTTTTCCAGAAAAATTTATGTATACCTACTTATTACTAATTTAATAAGCGAAGTTGGCTACATTCAAATTTCATACATTAAATGAATTTTCTTGACATTTAGCGACATTGGCGTTCGTGTTGTAGTATCTTTCGATTATTTATCCTATAATTTTTTTCAAACCGTTTATATTTACATCCAATATCACCAACAATAGTATTTCTGAATACTGTTGTAGAGAATAAGGGAATTTATCTGTGGCAATTAGCTCAACAAACAGGTAAAAAATCAATATTAACATTAAGTGAAATAGTTTATTATATTTTATAATTTTATAGGCTTATACACTTCAGCGCAACGAGCTGTCAAAAGAAAGTTATATTTTCATCCCTATAAAGTTTTTACGGTACAGGAGTTATTACCATTAGATCACGATAGGCGATTGGAATATTGTCATTGGTTTAATAACAATTTAAGGGGCGATGACTTCCCAAACAAATCATTTTTCTGGGATGAAGCCTGGTTTTATCTAACAGGCTATATCAATTCACAAAACTATCGTATCTGGTCTGCAGAAAATTCACACGAATTTCGAGAAACGCAATTGCATCCCATAAAAGTTGGAGTTTGGTTAGCTATGTCCAGGCAACGAATAATAGAACCAATTTTCTTCGAGGAAACTGTAACAGCCCAACGTTACCAACAGATGTTGGAATTGTTTATTGCAGAGTTACAAGAAAATGAGCTTGACGCAGGTTATTTTCAGCACGATAATGCTCCAGCATATACTGCTCGACAAACCTGCCAATATCTTCAACAGTTTTTTGCTGACAGGGTCGTTAGAGCATAAAGATGGCCACCAAGATCGCCTGATCTAACCCCATTAGATTACTTCGTGTTTGGCTATCTAAAAAATAGGATCTATAGAAACCGTATGCATACCATAGAAGAACTGAGAGATGCAGTTTTGTCACTTAATAATTATACTAATTGCACTAATTGTATGTTATAATTTAAAGTAATAAATAAATTTAGTTAAACACCAGTTAGTACTGAATTATAAAATCATAATTCAGTAAAGTTAAATTAATTACATTTCATTTTTACAAGCAGAAACAACAATTCATAGTCGTTTATATAATGCGAGTTCAAATATAGGTTACGTTTCCTTATTTATGACAGATCCGTTTAGTTTCTTGTGTTCTAACACTGACTTAGTTCAAACCTTCATTACAAACGCGGCATATACCTACACCCTGTTACTATATATAGGAGCGGATTTGACAATCTTTTTGGATCTCATAGTACTTTCTACATTGTCATCAAATTGGATGTTATGGTCGGCGTGTTTTGCAATGGGCGACTTCTCAGCCGACAATTATACTCGTGCTCCTTAATCCTGGTGTTGCTGCTTCGTTTTGTCGTGTTATGTAGACAGATTGACACGAACATGGTATCCGATACACCCCGTGGATGACACATAGGGTCTCTGGGTCCTTTACGGAGCGTAACAGGTTGCTTTTTTCGCCCCGTCGGTTTAAAAAACGTTCTTCACGTGGTGTTTTTTAGAAATTACTACCCGGTCTCTTACATTTTTGAAGTAGGGCAAGAAAACGGTACTTTAACATCTTCCTGCGGCTCCCTGTTACACTGTCACCCTGACACTCCCTGTCCTGGATGCGAGGGTCTCTCCACCTCCTTCTTGGAGTACCCATTAACAAGTAGGGCGAGATCTAGGTGCGCTAGGCAGAACCCAAGGTTCACAGATGCGCACGGTACGATCTCTAAGGGTCTTCATGACACCCCTCTTCTGCCCGGGTGGATGGGTGGAGTTCTTGTGCAAGTGGTTTACGGTACGCTCTGTGGCCAAGCGTTCCATCCCCATCCCTGCTGACTAGCACATCCAGGAAGGGAGGCCTCCGTCTGTTCCCTCTCCATCGTGAACTGTATGCGTGGGTGAATGCTGTTTAAATGTTTGCAAAAATTCCAATAGTGCGTCCTCTCCGTGGGCCAAATAATGCACGTATCGTCCACATAACGGAACCAGTAGGTACGTTTGCATTTGGATGTATCCAGTGCCCTGGTCTCAAACTGCTCCATGTAGTAATTCGCGACAACGGGAGCCAACGGGCTACCCATTGCTACCCATTTAGCTGTCATAGTGTTCCTGATTCGTTAATTAGTGTATCAACGCATATAAATTTAGTGCGTTACCCATGATTAGCCCTATTAGGAATAATTTTAGACCAACAGATCCGTCGTTAAAAGTTGTCTTCCTTGATATGACAATTGACAAGTTTCGGAATTTTTGTATAAATCACAGCAGATAAAGAGTTATTTGAGGTGGCTTGTGCTGAAATGCCCTATACCATAGTTCTGCATCCATACTAGTGATGTGCTTAAGGGGCGATTTTTGCACTCGGTTATATCAAATGAATAATCGATTATTTATTACCTTCTTCTAAAAGAGAATAATATATGTTGCTTGTGTTAATATACAAAATATAATGAAAATTTAAATAGCAAATGAACATAAAGTGAAAGCATAAAAACTTGCTCTGAAAATATAAACGAAAACGAAAATATACTCTAACAAGCAATCAATAAAATCTGAAAAGAATGTTAACTGTACCTGTCTTAAATTTGGTTTACTCAATTCTAAATACTATTTATTAAGAATTTTAATTAAGCATTAGAAAAAATATTTTTTTGTTGTTGTTTGTTTTCAAAGATACATAGCCAAAGATATTTCTTAATGAAACCAAGCTGAGGAGAATGTTTGAGCAAATTTGGAACTGATTAACGAAGAGCTCTTTGTTTTGAGTAAGTGACATGGAAGTGGCAAAGATGAAACTATAAGCAATAATCAAGATAAGTCGGTAAACGATATAAATTCGAAATTAAATCGTCACTAACTTGTTCTAAACGAAGTAAATCATCTGATTAATTCCTAAAAGTAGGTGATAATGGAGATAACTTATCATGAACATTATTGCACAAAGAATACCATCACACTTAACGCGTAACTACCGTAACCCTACTTTTGTTGCGTATTAACCTTATAGCCGTGCCAGTCTGTAGGTATAAGGTACATCTTTAAATAATGATTATTGTAATCTGAACTATCAGAGTCTTGAGCAATTAAATATCAAATCTAGTAAATTCATTTAAAAATCAAAATTTATTACTTACGTTTTGAAGAGCACAGATGACGGCGTTTTAACTTTGTTAGCGGCAAAAGTGGCAAAATCGTCATTATACCGCAGAGAAAGTGGAAATCTATTTTTAACAAACTTATTAAAAACATTGGAAAATTTTCATAAATTTCCTACCTCCATCATATTTAGAATCACAAGTGTTTAAGGATGCTTTGAGGTTAGAGATTAGACAAATTGCTTGTTGGGTTTATGAAGCAATATTGTCAACTTTCATTCAACGAACTGGTGTTATACTTCTTTTCTATCTAAAGTGGCCGCCTCGTGGCTGTATTCGTTTGTTTGCAATAACACGTATTACCATTTCATACCCATGGATAAGATCATACACTGATGTAATAATAATATTTGATTTAAATGTATGCGTTAAATATACGATTTTCGCTTTTTTTGAATATGTGTATCAATATTCAATTTTGTTACACCGGTATTATATTTCACCAGATAGCTTTCCAAAACTCAGTCAAAATTCAAAAACGTCAGCGTCAATTAGTATGTGTCCAACAATGCGCATGCGTATAACTTAATTTAATATATTACCAGGGTACATATATACTGTGGTATTACTATGGTTTCCGTAATTATATACACCCGCAAACCAGATTCGTAGTTTTTGCTAATATTTACATCAAATAGATAATAAATTTTTGTAAAGTATATTCATCATGACATATATTAACTTGTTCAATTCAATTGGTTGTTACCCTACAATAATTTTAAAAAAATATTAATCTTGCAAAATTACCCCACTTATAGGATATTTACTAGTTTCTCCAAATAACGTAGAATGTACACCAAGTTTTGCATGCATACTTACACTTTTAAGTAGATAAACTTCCCTGCTTTTTTTTAGAGTGAATAATCCTTTACGTTTAGCTACTTTAATGCGTCGGACCATTTTACTAGAAGTGATCAGCCTTCTAATATAATGTCTCTATCCTCGCGCTATTAATGAATAAACGACAATAAAAACGCCCATCTTATCTATACGGTGTTATGATGCTTGTTTAAAACAGCGAATCCCGATAATGCGGCCGTGTTTTCGCGATATGATTGATTTATCCGACGCCGTATCTATCCGCCGCTAAAAACCGATCGTTAGGCCGACGAATCGCGGTTTTTCGACGTTGCGAACTCGCTGCACTCGATCGGCAGGGTCTATTTTCGTGCTGCAGCCGCTTGCATTGCCTTGTCGTTCGCGACGAAGTCGATTCGGAGCCGCGTCGCATTCGAAGGAATTCCGCCGGCGCAACGTTCTCGAGCGGGCAGATATTTATCGATCCGTGCTACCGTCTTAATGGGCGCAATAAATAATCTGCTCGCCGGAGATATGATTACGTTACATTTTAAAGTGGAAGAAGAGGAGTTTCGCTATACATCGGCATCGGGCGGCTTTGTTCTCGTAGTTATATCGGTTGCGTGGTCTAGAGATATATAGGAGTTGGATGTTATGCAAATTTTAGAAGAAAAGGAACAGGTTTTTTTTTTTTAATTGTAGCGGTCGATAATACACTTTGAAGAAAAAGTGAAATGTCACTGCACGTCTGCTTACGTTTGTGTTTGTTTAATGGGTGTAATTATTCTAAAAGCCAACGACACTAGTTAATTAACTCATTGTTTTGTATTTTTGTTTATTCGCAAAGCCGCACTAGTCTATTTTGTTTAGGTTAGGTTAGGTGGATGTACGCGGTTAACTTAATTATAAAATTACACTGCACATTGTTATTGAAGTATATGTGGATATTCTTATATAGAAAGTCTTGCTTCGTTTATATCTTTGACCGAACTTCAGTGTTTTGCTTTGCTATTGAAACGTACAATCAAAATTTTTAGAAATGACAGGACAATACGTATATACAAGAGTCACCCAGAGCATTGGATCTCCTTTAAGACGTATTCGAATACTACAAATGTGCCTGCCTGACAAGCAAGACACCGTAAAAACACAATTTATGGTTGCTTGATAGGATAAGTGGGTACAATGATTGTTTACTTTTCACATAAGCATATCTGCCTATCACTAGTTTACCGAAAATTGAAAAAAAGTACCTACACTACAAAAATTTATTTATTTTTTAATTTTTTCAACTTACTACTTACTTTTAAAGTTACTAACTTATTTCAATAGGCATTCTTGATTTATTATATTTTAGTCTCCCTCATTGTAAAACTGAGCAAACCAAGTTTTCTTTCAGCATAAACCATTCATGCATTTGTCACCACATAACGTAACGCATTTATTAAGAGCAAGAAAGTAACTTGACAAACGTAATAAAATTGCGTATATTTCCACATTTCTAATTATTTATGATTTTATGAGCACCACAATAATTTACCGATCCCAAGTTCTTTGTTAACTTTTCAACTTGAAAAGATTACAGATAGATACACACCCACATCGCATATTTCTTGAGAAAAAACGAGCCCCTGTTTTGAGGAGGCTCAAATATTAAATACAGTACATACTGTTGGAATTGCCAAAAGGTGATTCAATGATAATAATCACTGGGAACTGTTGGATTGGCATGCAAAATCCCCCAACTTTAATCCCATGAGAAATATGTGGGAATATATGTGGAAATATGTGGGGAAAGATGGTAACACAGTGGTAGGGTTTAGAGCAACATGGTGTTCGAGAAAGAAATCTCGAACAGCTCACTCAACACGTGCACGATATTTGGGAGAAATTTCTAGTTGCTAATTATTGTGAAAATTTAGTTGTTTCTATGAGAAAATTAACAGACTATATTACCAACAAGGGTTATTATACCAAATACTTTGTGAAAATATTAATGTTAATTTGGTAGTAATATGTTAAAATTGATATTTACTTTTTCTTATTTTTAAAAATGAATAATTTATTGGAGAAGTATTAAGACAATGTGATTCAAAACTTTTTTAAATTTTACGAAACACATCACACACAATCTTACCAAGATTCATCGCTGATGTCCGAGCAATGGTCTAAGGATTAATGTAGATAAATGTGCAGTTGTATCGTATGCAAGGTTGTTTAATCATCATTCATCAATACAACAGAAAATCACCTTCCTGTCACAAAATAATCAAAATTTAGAGATCTTGAGAGTTCTCTTTGATAGTAACCTATCATTCTCTGAGCACATTAACTCAGTTTGCAGCTCAGCATTAAGGAGCTTAGGGTTCTTAATTAGATTTTGCTGCAATTTTCAAAACCCTCAAACTATGAAAACGTTATTCTGCACACTTGTAATAACCAAACTAAGAATACTCATCAAATTACTAGGTGTCCGATATATGTATATACTTATCTTAATTTAAAACTGGAACACGTGCAAGAACGCTTCTTTAAATATCTTTTGTATAGAATTGACGGTACTCACCCGAATAGAGGCAGAAATTACAACGACCTTCTTCAACGGCATGGTTTCGTATCTTTACAACAAAGGAAAGAAAGATATAGTGCTTCATTTTTTATTAGAACATTGCGACCACAGAATCGATGCACCCAGTTTACTATAGCAGATACATTTGTAGCACCCATCTGCAACACTCGCCACACTGAAACTCTGAAATATCCTGAGTTATAATTTCAACAGTCTGAGGAAGGCCCCATTAACACACATGGTTCAAAATATGAATACCATTTAGCCCAATGCGTTCGCATAACTTATTTGATCCTTTCATTTTCATTTAAATAATCATTATTTTTGTGGCACTAGATAGCACTATTAAATGTTTATATATGTATATCCTGTAAGTGATGTGTAGACAGTGTTGGATAGTAAAGATACTATTATTATTATTATATTCGAATGTGGTAGCATTATTTATCGAAAATCCTGTTACAAGAGGATGTACGGTAATAGCACTACCAATAATTACATCCACTGCTTGACCCAAGGTCTACTCTAATCATGTGCGCAAATGGCATTCAAACTAATTTGTACGCAAATGAAGCGATGCCTACTCGTTAGGGTGTAGAAGCTAGAGTAGTAGGAAGGTAACCAAAAATAACAAAAACTAAGCTTTCGTAATTTATTGGCTATGTTATTAGAAACAAACTATAACATATTTATAATTAATTAGAATATACAGTAGTTAAATAATAAGACGGAATAGCTTGAAGTATTTCTTGATGAAGAATTTTTTGTGTTTTACTGAACATTGGTTTCATGAAAAATGTATCGAGTTTGTAAATTTATATGGGGTATGACTTAGTTCATTATTTTGGTAGCGTTAATGGGACTCATGGAAAAATAATAGTTTTGCATATGATAATACGCAATCTATAAGTGACTTGATGTGTGAGCTATATTTTAATTGCATAGCTACTAAGTTTCATTATTTAGGTCTCAGAATAATCCTAGTAGCAGTTTACAGAAGTTATGATACTTGTGATGGGGATTTTGATGTATTTATTGAAAAACTAGATGAAGCTTTGTCTACTGGCGATAAATATAAAAATTAAAAAACATGAAACAAAATGACGTATTGAACTTATGAATATTTATAACTAAAGTGGTCAACTTTCATCTGCGCGCTAAGGTCAGTACTAAGGATTTCCGCACATTGTATAAACTATTTTCGTACCACCATAATGTAAATCCTGGAATTCACTGATATCCGTTTGTACTATCGACTCAAAAAAAAAAAATAACATAGGAAAAATAAGCCATAAGGAAACATAAGGAAAGATACATCTCCCTTAATCTACCAGCCATTGCGCGTGTGTAGATTCTAAGAATTATTTTGTTATTGAATTCTTCTGCAGAAACTGTAAAGCAAAACACTGCGAATATAAATCTAGCTGAAAATATTTCGGCATCTCTGTCGACTAGCATCAAGGGCTAGCTTTCGGAACGATTGTTGGCATATATACCTTTCCTTGTTGTTATTTTAGCATCGATTACTCGTACGTGACCAGATGGCAAATTTACTGAAACCATTACTTCAGTTACAAAACCGTTTAAGGTTTAGTTTTATAAAAAATTCTTAATATGGATGTATAAATAAATAATCTATCAGACATAAATGCCAAATGCAAATTTTTCAGAACGATGTTTCCAAATTGCTCGAACCTTTGTGGCAATAATCCAAATAACGCAAGTATTTATAAAATAGAGAGCTATGTTTTAAAATTATTCGAATTGTTCCAGTTATTGAAACAACACGGGCATTTGAATATGTCCAAAGGGATTTGATTTATGGGATAACTTTGGGTGAATATCATCTGATAGTCATTCAGAACATAGTTGGTAGTGGTAATTTAATTGTATTATGTTATTGCTGCGGTATGATAATTAGACTGCTAATTTTATTAGAAAATACCACAACCTACTCCATACATTCTCTTAAATTAATTTTAATGCTTATCATGTGTTATCTGTTAACACAATTGTATTAACGAGTTGATATCTGACTAGCGCATTTTTAGAGTTGTAGCAAAATATTTTGATATTTTTATTCTGCTGTATTTACAACAAAATTGGAGTTGTCAGAGCATTGAAGGTTTGCTGCAATTTCATAATATCTACAACAAGACCTTGCCGCTGTCATAATAATTACCCTCAATTTTGGTAAATCATAACCACACCGCGGGTCGACGCAGGGCGAGTAGCGTAGTTGGAATGCGTTGAGATAGTAATACATAGATTTCTATGTGCATACAGTCACCGACATTAATATTTAGCACCATCAAAGCGTCGAGCCATTCGTCCGAATGCTAGTTAGGAGGATAGTTAAAAACAATGGTTGTCTCTCTTCTCTCTTCTTACAATCTTCATTCTTCTCTTTATTTTGAACGTATTTTTTTTTTTGTTTTAGTCACCTGTATTATTATTACATACAGCCTGCTGCGACTTATATCGAACGCAGTCTCGATAGATGTCAATAGATTTCAGACTAACTTCGCCTTCCATGACCACGTCACTAGTGATCCGGGCTCTGTGCGCCCTGCGTTAGTAAAATCCTCAAAATCTTCTACATCTTGGAGTGAAAATTTATAATGCGTGTCTTAAATAATATTTCTTCGGTCAATGTTTTTAGAATTTAGACGAGTTTTTTTAATCTAATCAAATCTAATTTTAGTTTAATTTGACTGGAATCTCTTAATATAATTTCTTATATATGCATTATATTACTGATATTATTATTAATGTTCTTGTTGTTGTTATCTCTGTTATTCTGTTACCCAGTGGTGTAAAGAATAAGGAACACATTATTACATTACAATTGTAATGTTCGGAAGTTCCTGCATTCTCCATTTTCCGACTGGTCTGCGGTCGTTCTTTTTAATTTCATTACATATGTAGAAGTTCAACAGTTATCGAAAAAATTATGAGAACATAAAAATAAAGATTATATAAACTTCAAAGTAAAAGTCTTGAATAATAGTTCTTTATTTTCAATATCCTGGCACAGTATACTACAGTATACTTATTCAAAAGCGACCTATTCCATTGTATTCCATCTAAAGTATCTGATTGCCTTAACAGAAATTCCAATTGGAATATTTCATGGGGAAATCTTTATCGCTTGAAATTTAGCTCCGCTGTAAATGATTATAACCCAAGATTTTCATATATTTAAGAGTTTTGTTCCGATGGCATTAAAGCAATTGAAAGACCAGCAGGACAATAACAGACCTTCTTCCCTAGATAGAATATACCAATACCACTTATAACCATTTCCAATCCGATCCTTAAAATTTACTTAGATATAACCACATGTAAACGATCCCCAGCGCACTTAAATAAGAATATCTAAATTACGTGCTCGCGCAACAGTACAGAGCGAAGAGCCGCTGTCCGAGAGGATCTATTTACGGCCCTCGGCTAAAGTAAGTGGTCGCGTTTCGACCTACGCGATCTTCTCCTCCGTGGGACATCTTCCAACTGTCCTCGGGTTGGTCGAGATCATCGGAATCAAATGGATATCATCAGCCATTGCGATAGTGACGTCACGGCGACCAGAGAGGGTTATTACTCGCTTGTCTCCGCCCTGCTAGCGGTCCGAACCGCACGCCCGTGGCTCCACCGGTTCCTGCTGCTCCGTCTTTGTCCTTTATTAGGTCGTTATCGACTCTTTGCTTGTGTGTATTTTGTGGCGTGGTGAGAGGTCAAAATCGCCGATCGAAGCTCACTTTTCAGTAACGTCAGTATTGTTGTGGAAAAAACAATAGCATGGCACTGAGTTTAGAAAATAGCAGATAGTGATGAGTATAGATGATGAAGAACATTGGATCCTGGAAACATCCATAAGTTAACAGGAATATTACAGCATAAATGGGAATAACTAGAATTTATTTAATTCTTATGAGCAAAGAGATAGTTTACTTACAATCCATTTTTGATAAAATTCTTATACGGATTTGGGGCAATTTTGTGCGTCTAAAACTATACAGGTATTTTACTTTTAGAAGTAATACTTTTAACTACAGAAAATTTTTTAGCCTGGAATATTCATAGCAAATCTCGAAAATAGGTAACTTTCCAAGAATCTTTCATATAGTCTGTAATACTCACAAGTAGAATTTATAAGCTAATGATAATTTCCATATAAATTTTACTTGTTTAAAAGTAAAATTAAAAAGAAAAACTCAGTGTTTCTGATTTTTTCTCATAACAAAGAGGAAAATGTCGTCAAGATAGAAGTGTCCTGGTAGAGTATATTCAATTGGAATGCAATGCAAAAACAAATTATGAAAATTTCTAATGCTTACCCCAAAACCACTGCACGATAGTTACACGTTGCCCCTCCACCTCCACGTTGGCTGTTAATTCGCAAAAGTCAAGAGCCACCGTATACTATGGGGAAACTGTTATGATAACAGAAATATTTATCTGGCAAGTAATAGATACATGGCAGATATAGCTATCAAAGCCATATCTGCCATGTAGAAAACTTATATCAAGTATGGAAAGTTAGTGTAAACCGGCGGTGAAAACCGCCATCTTCACGACAATTTCTGTACTAATAAAATATGTTCAACGTATTTGCTACTATACATTATGTATCAGATATAGAGGTAAATATAATAATATGTAGCAGCTGTAATCATATACAATCAAAAAGTCTTAATGCACAGGGGGTCTATCTGTAAGCATTAACGAGAAAACAAAATTTATAAATGCCGTAAGCTAGAGCCGCACCTGTGCCCAACCTAAATGCTGTCCCGAGTATACCCCCACATACCACTATCATTCAGGCATTACCGCTGTTAGTTTTGTGTGGATCGCCGCTTGGAGTGCAAGCTATTTCGAATATTTTATTTAAATTCTTCCCGTCTCGAAAAAACGATCCTTTTTAGAACAGGGGGCATGATTTCATATAAAGAAAATTGAAGCTTGATGCATCGGCAAAAGCGCGGGAATGTATAGATTCATTTTCGCGCGACATCATAGTAAAAAGGCGTGTTTGCAAATTTTCTGTATCTACATTTATTTCTGTGTAATTCGATTCAATTCATTTTGCGTTATTTGATTAAATAAATCCAAAAGAAATAACTCAGATTCATGTGGTACCGTTCATTAACAACTAACTCTCGATTCGACAAAGCAAAAGAAAAATATTTATGTTTTTTGTAACTACTGAAGTCGCATATCCGGTGAAACTCGAACGTCTTATCAGGATATTAACAATAATACTTTGTAGACTTACGTAGAATGCTCTTAACAAAAAAGGAATGTTTATTTTATAAAAAGAAGAAATTTAAAATGCCTCAGTTTTACTATTTTTACAAGGGCCTTTATTTATTCAGAATGACGTTAAATGAATTTACGGCATACCATTAAGAATAATATTAAATGAGTGCAATGTATTATACGTTTAGCGGGTGCTTAACATGACGTTTCCTTGCATCAGGTCCGGACTAAAGAATTGTTGGCTCTAAATTTTACTTTTTTTTATTCTTAATGATGAATCCGGTTTCGGTGGTTTGTGCTTTATATGTCGTGTAGTTAACACCCAACAAGTTTACTTTTTTATTTGATACACCCTGTAGACCAGAAAACTTATTATTATATGTTTAGAGAACATCATGATGTGATGATTTAAGTAATACAATTTTAATGTAATCCACTTCCATTTCGTCTGTAACTGCATCAACTTTGTATAAAATAAATAGTTTCTTTAACAAAATCGTACTTGATATTATATATCCAAACGAATATTTTTTTTATTTTTGCTGTTAAGGGTAATTTATTCGAATAGAAGATATTATTTTAAAGAAATATTTCGATTACTTCAAAGAAAACATCTGAAGTTATTCTTCCTAATTCAATAATAGGTTTCTTTTTACTTACCTTAGTGCATATTCATAGAAGCCAATTATTTTCATGGATGAGACAATTTTTTTTCTTTTCTTGATGTGAAAAACGAAGAACTGATTTAATTCCAACGTGCATGTAAGTTGTTTCGGATATTTCATATCCAAATTGTAGCAGAATGCGTAACAGACTTTAAAACATTAAAAGAGCAACAAACAGATGTTCTGCAACAAAATAAAACCACGTGTGACCGAACACACATTTTCCAAATTATAAGAAATTTCAAGTTTTTCTTTCTTGAGAGATGTTATTAATATTTTTCTTAGTAGTATTACAATATCGAGATTTTTTTTTCTAAAAAAAACAGAAATTTTGCCGATAATATTCACGTAAAATACATGTATTATGGGAAAACTTGAACATCTTTAAAATCTTCTTGAAATTTCTGTACATTTACCCCCATTAAATGCGGAAAATTACCAAAAAAAGTGATTAAAAACGATTAATAAATTATCTTTACAAAATTTTTCGTTAACTAAAAAATATTAACGTTAAAGTTAAAAAGTTATTTAAAAAAATTCAATTAATTAATTAATAGTCAAAAAAGTTTTAAAAATTACAAAATTGAATTTTACAATAAATGAAATATTTGTATAAAACTTATAACACATAAACATTGAAGTAGAGAAGAGCGCAGAATTTTTTTTAACGTATATTAAAGAATTATAGATCTACAGACAGGATACAGTCAACACCCCCAAGTTCCCAAAAAGTAATTCACATTGTTTTGTGGGTATACTAGGATGCTCTGTTAATGATCCTAATTACCTCTTTTTTATTTTGAAGCTCCCCATAAAATTATGCTGTAATTCACTAAAAGAAATTGGAATAGTGTAGTAATAAAACAACATTAGCATCAAGTCTATTATCCTTCTTATTTGATAACAACAAGCATTAAGTTTAGAATATACTTCATTTATATGATATTTCCAATTTAGTTCTGAATCGATAGCAACACCTAACAGATTTATAATTTCAGTATTATCCCTTTTCAACAAAACAAAAAAGTTTATTTTTGAGTCTTATCAGAATTTACTTATAATTATTTATTTATAGTATATAGTATAGTAGTTTAGTAATTTATTAGATGCAAACCAATCAGTAGCAGTCTCAAACGATTTGTTTTCGTAAGTATGTAAAGAAGATATTCCTTCATCTTTGTCATCAAGAGTAACATGATCAGCGAACATAATAGAATGACCGGTATCAAAAGGTGGGATTCTATGCATATCTGTAGTTCCTGAAAGATTATCTGTAACTCTATATATCCATTGTGGATGTATTGAAATAAAATTATTATTTATTTTATTTATAAGCATCTAAAATATATGCTTACACACTTGCACAGAACCTTATAGGCGCACTACGCAACTACATAGAATCCCACCATAAATTAGGTATAAAATCACTGAAAAAATATAATGAAGAAAATAGGACCAGGTTTCGAGCCTTGGGGACACCTAAGGAAGTATTTGAAGAACTACAAAAGTTTCGATTTACATGCACCACTTGTTTGCGATCACATAAATGAGATTGAAACGATTTTAACGCTATATCTCTGATGCCATAAAGCTTTAATTTATTAAAAAAATTCATGATTTACACAATCAAAAGTTTTACTTAGATCTAGTGAGATCACTGAGCATTTTTGTGATGAATGTCCTGAACGAGATGTGGAAGTCTTACGTACGTCATGTTCAGGACATTTTTTTTTCTCAACTTCTTATTTCTTCTTATTTATTTATATCGTATTTCAGAGCTCCCGAAAATATAATATTTTCTACCGTGGCAGAATGGTGGCAGAAATGTACTATCTCGAATGGAGAATAGAAGATAATATTGATAAACACATACTTTTTTGTATTTTAAATACAAAATTAAATACTTTATGCAGGAAATTAAACAATAAAACACTCGTGTTTGGTTATCTCTGAGCTCACAACAAATTTATCTAATTCTGACTACAAATATTTTATTTGTTGTACAATTTTAGTTTTGTATTTTTAAAACTTTTCGGCTATTCTTAATCTGATTTAGTGTGATTTTAGTATTTTGAATTTTTTAATTTTCAAAACTTTTTAACTTTAACGTTAAGTACTGTATTTTACTTAATGAAAAAAAATGTATTCTTGTATAAAATGATTTCACTTTTATTGTTATTGTTATCGTTCACATTGGATGTTTCTTTAGTTTACCTGAGGATGTTCGTATACTGACGAAACTAGTAGCTTTCATTAAAGAATTTTGTGAGAAAGTGCACCAGTTTTCCTGTTTTTTATCTTTATAACTACATTACTCGCACAGAGCCAAAAATTGGTTATTTAAATTAAAAATCTTCTACAAAATCTATACCAAAAAACCATTTATAACAACAAACCGAAGAAGGCAAAGGCACGGAAACGGTTGACTTGAAGAAGTGATATTTAAAAAAAGTCACGCACTTTCAAACGAAATAAGGACTGTTTTAAATCCTCAAACATATTCAAATTTTTTGTTGCTTCCTGTAGCATTTATTAACATCAGGGTTTGTTTTGCAAACTAGGTGGTGTCAATAATGTCTAGTAAACAATTTAACATGTTAACAATTACACGTTAAAATTCGTAACCTGCATGATTCGGTTGAGGAACGCAGAGCGGGTAAGGGACACCATACAACCGTTATCGCCCTTATCACCTACTTGTTGAGCATGGTGGTCTTATCGGTGATAAGAAGACCTAGGCATAGCTGTTGATAATGTTATTATCGCACCATTCAGTCCGCACAATAGAAAAATCTATTATCTCCGTTGTCATGTCGGTCTGTTATCAGCGCTCGCACTCGATAGCAATGTTTACTTTTAGCCTCTGTCTCCGTGTTTAGTGTTTGACACAAAGGTTTCAAAGAATTTCTGCTTAGGAACGCGTGCCTAGCTAACCACAGAAAACATTTATCTAAATAATAAATACGTGTGTAGAATTTTTAGCATAATATGAAGTGATTATAACAGAACATCACGGAAAATTGAAATATTTTCTAATTCGTTTTAAAATTTAGCTTTCCGGCCCGTAAAAGTGACAGTTTGGGAAGCGGTTTTGGGGAATTTATTTCTGCTATTTAAATTTAACTTCCTATATATCATTTCGGTAATGAATCTGCCCCAAGAATGTGCAGAACTCGTGTTACACGTCCGTGTCAACAACGCCTGCGGTGTTGAAATATTATCTCCAGATGTTTAGATAGGAGTAGAACATTTCACTCATTTGCCTATTTAGACATTTTTCTGGAGAATATTATTTAACTAACCCCAAAGATATCTCTATAAAAGGAAATAAATACATTCATATGTATTACATAATTATGTAACTACAATGCCTATTAATATTTGATTGTAGTAGTTTATCTTTATTTAAACTTTTTATAGTGTGAAGAAGAAATAGCACCTACTTAAGGCCTCGATAAATTTTTATTATCTTTCTCAGAACAATAAAACATAATTTTATAGATACAACATACACATCAAAATATAGTAAATTTCTTTGATAAATAGTAATAATAATAATAATAATAATAATAATAATAATAATAATAATAATAATAATAATAACGTATATTTATCCAAACGTACTCTTGGTAGTTTACTTACTTGGTAGGAAATACTGAACAAGTACATGTGGTATAGGATAAGTCAAAATACTCATTCAAGGAATAATAGCACTTACTAACTCAAAATCTTTTAGTGCATTTTTAAAAGAATTAATATTATTGAGTAACTTAATTTCAGGTTTTAATGAATTATATACTTTAATACCAATATAAGAGGGATTGCTTCGTAAGTAACAATTTATGTTTTGGAATAATAAAATCATCAGCATTACGTGTAAAGTAGTTATGAAAATCCTTATTTTGTTTCAGATTAGGTTCGATGTTTTTAAGTAGTAAGGGGTAGAGGTGGTTAGAGTAGTAAGTGATAATACCTAAACTTTTAAACAAAGTGCGACATGACTAACCACGTGGCACTCTCGACATTATGCGAATAGTTCTCTTTTGTAAGTGAAAAACGCGAATACTTTGGGAATAGGCCCCCCAGAATATAAGACCGTACCTCACCCAAGTTTCGAAACATGTGTAGTAATACGTTTTAGTGATATGTATGTTTGTTACTTCCATTAATCGGCAAATTACGTAGCATGCCTGTGATAATTTAGACTATTTAGAGCATAAAATATCAATGTGTGTTGACCAACCTAAGTCATTATCGATATTTAGACCCAATAACTTGATGGAGATTCGAATAAATTCGAAACGTTAATTACATTTTCTTCTGTGCACTGTAAGAAATTTCTGCAATCAAGAATTTTTTATTATTATTACTTTTCAAGAAACACCCACGCAAGAAATGATCTACACAGAAAAACAATTATATAGGGAAAAAACTTAACCAAACAATTAAAATAGTTAAGACATGTAATTACAATTTATTGCTTTTGCTAATGCTGTTGTTGTTTAACTTGTCTATAAGATTAATCAAATAAACATTATTTACTGGGTATATAATATAAGAAAATAATAATTTTATATATCTATCTAGATATATTTTCCATTCCTTATAGGTAATTAGGCTATAAAAATGATTACTTTGTCATTTCTACTGGGTGGGGGGCAACTACCTCAGACTACAAGATATATCAAGCAGCAAATATGCAGGATTGAGACATACTAATATTGTACAACATGTAGGGAACAGCTAGGAAAGTTTCGGGGGTAACCTTTTAAGATTGAGATCAGATCACATGATTTTGACATGTCTATATAACAGAAAATTCGAGGTGGAAATCACCGGATGGGATAAGCTGGAATCAATCTAGATACAGAGACAGATGTGGGGAATTGATCTGGTTTACAGACGGATCAAAAACCGAGAATAGGACTGGAGCTGGAATCTATTGTAAGGTGAGAAACAAAACACAATGATCGCCCTTTCCCCCTAGGAAAATATGCCACGGTCTGTTAGAAAGAGGCATATGAAATATTGCATTGTGCAACCAAAACCAATCAGAGGGCTTATAAAAACAAGCTGATCTACATTGCAACAGGCGGCTAGGCGGCACTGAGGGCATTAGTAAACCTCAAAATACAATCAAGATTGATTTGGGAATGTATTCGAGAAGAATAGCTTGACAGACCGCAATAAAGTCACTTTGCTGTGGGTGTCCGGGCATTCGGCATTCGAAGGAAGCGAAAAAGCTTGTTCTAGGAGTGTCCAGAAACATAGCACGACAATAGGTAAGAAGTTGGGTGAAAGAAGAACACAAAGAACACTAGGATAAAACAACCAAATAAATTCACGGAAAGACTTTTATTAAAGAATCATCAAAGCAGAAAACTGGAGAACCACTGCAGCTTGGTACGAATCATCTTCGCACCGTAACAGGTCTTCTTAGAGAGCACTGAAAGAAAATAACTACAGGAAATTGGAATCAACACTGGAGACACCAACTGCAGACTGTGTAATGGGATGACTGAGAACGCTTACCACTGTGTGAATGTGACGTTCTGCACTCTAGACGTAAAAAGACAGGCAAACCAAAAATGATTCAAGAGGACTATTTCTATTAACCAGCCGGAGACCTATTAGTGCAGAGTACTAGCATACTGGAATGGTTGAGGTAATTTAAGGGATAAAAAAAGTGGGGACCCAAATTCGAAAAGCCAAGAGGTTGCAGTCTTTCCGGAGACATCAGGTCAGACGGCTCCCACAAAGAAAAAAATCCTACTATTAGGTATTTTATATACTATATATTTAAAACATATTCCATTAGGTGTAGACAATTTAACCACGCAAATAGCATAATTTTCTACTTATGATAGGATTATAGGCATATCTGTAGCGCTTATTAGATCATCTTTAAGTATACGATGTAGATAATTACTGGCTTACATATAAGTTTGCAGGCATTGTAGATACGCATACAGAATCTCACCATTAATTATCTTCATTAATGCGTATGATATATGTAATTATGTTTGGTTGCATAGTTTGCTACAGATTGCTAGAATAACCAAAGGAAAACGACCATTAAGTATAAGCCCGCGTAGATACATAATACAGCCTATATTTATAAATGTATGTTGATGTGTGATAAACACCAGAAATTAATAAAAGACATGCAAATATTAAATAGCGTTTTACATAAAGTAGTTCAAACAGACAGAGGTTTTAATTTAACAATAAATGATTTATCAAAATAAAAAATTAAACTAACATATGGATATTTATATAGCATCGCTAGTTACAGTATTCGTAATTTTAGTGTTAACCTGTTCTACTACCTATGAAAGAAGTTGTGCTACATATTCACTTCCATTTTAAAACCATTAAACACTAACATTATTTCACCAAAATATAGTGGAAAGTTGCAGTCTTATCATACGGGGATTAGAAAACTACATATATGCAAATAGAATAGCCTGTATATTTTTACATTGTTGGTTATAGAATAAATTCTACATCAATTTGCTATAACATTTCCTATATATTCAATGGTATTCTTTTAAATTACATATATTCATGCAAAATGTTAAAGAATTCCAAAAAGAGCTTGTCGAGAATTCAAAGAAAGATATCCCGTACTAAACGCCTCTCCTCTCCTCTGCCCTACTTGGCGCCAATAGATGTAAAAAAAATCAGAAAACTTGAAACACTTCTTGTAATAACTAGTAAATAGTGTTATCTAGAAAACAATGTGATAATGCGAATGAGGATATTCAGAGTAATATTTTAGAGCATTTCGGAACACATCCAGTAGAATACCTGCCAGTTCTGAAAATATCGGCACTTCAACAACATCTGTTCATAGAATTTTCAAATACAATAAGATCCGTTTTCAGAAATTCTAATTTAACTCTCTGAATATTCAATATGTAAAAAACAATAAATATAACAATAGTATTTACTGACCAGGTAAAAAATTTCGGCCGTTTAAAAGCAGTAATAAACCAAACGAGTAATTTAAAAGAAATGATTCTCTGGAGATGGGTATAGGGAATGTTATATTAAATCGGTGTAGAATTTAATCCTTCGCCCAACCAGATAAAAACATGCAGAGTGTACTATTTTAAAAAAAATGGAGTTTTCCCATCTTCAACGTTCTTTGAGATATCACTAATTTTTAAACACCTTGTATAACACGACAGGAACTTTTTACTACAACTTCGAATTCTAATACCTAGTAGTTTTAGAATGAGAGACTTTTGGCACTTAATCAATTACGTTCAACAATGCCGAATTCAAAAGTGGAATAATATACAGGTATCCCCAAATTGAGTTCACAATAAGTATGATCAATGAAAAAAAATTGGGCAGGAATTTCATGTTTGGAAAATAAACCCTGCTTGATATGAAACTCATTTAGTTAGTTTACTTTCGATTTTATAAAATCAAACAGGCTTTTACAGTCGAGCAAAAACTATTAAACTATTCGTTTCAGGTAAAGTACCTTTTTTGCTAGCAGTATGCCAAAGTATTACTAAGAAAAGTTGTTTAGAATAAAAGTTTTGAAGTTATGCAAAATTTCAGAACGATCGACCTACTTTGATTCTGTCAATTTTACTTTAGCCTCAAGCCATCTGAGACGGTGATATTTTCTTAAATTTTGGGGTGAAAAATTCAGACATGCCTTCTTCTCGGTTAATGTCATAACTTTTTATTCTAAATAACCGTGTTTTTAGAACATATTGGTACATTATGAACAAATTACCTGAGGCAAAATTGACAAAATCAAAGTAGGCTGATCGTTCTGAAATTTTGCATAACTTATTCACAGCTTTTCATTCCGAACGATTTTTCTTAGTAATATTTTCGCCTACTGCTAACAGAAAAGGTACTTTACCTGAAACTAAAGTAATTTTTGCACAACTGTAAAAACCTGCTTGTTTTAAAAAAATCAGAGATAAACTGAAAGTAAGTTTTAGACCAAGCAATCCCAAATATGAAATTCTTACCTAAAATTTTTGTATTCATTACACCTATTGTGAACTCAATCCGGGCACACCCTATATATATTCCATTTAAAACAGCTTTTCATTCCAAACGATTTTTCGTAGTAATATTTTGGCATACTGTTAACAGAAAAGGTACTTTACCTGAAACTAAAGTAGTTTTTGCACAACTGTAAAAGCCTGCTTGATTTAAAAAAAAATCAAGGATAAACTGAAAGTAAGTTTTAGACAAAGCAGGGCTTATATCCTAAATATGAAATTCCTATCTAAAATTTTTGTATTCATTATACCTATTGTGAACTCAATCCGGGCACACCCTATATCGGCTGTTCCATTTAAAATAACAAAGTTCATAACGACTTCCGGTTAACCAAAAGATCTGTTGCTGTTAGAATGTACTGAAACTTCCAAATCGAATAGAAAATACTAGGTATTTTTAAATGTTATTACTGATACGCTGAAATAGCCCAACACAATAAGGTAAAATAAATGCATCTTACTGAAAATGTAGAACTTTTTACGTATTTCTGATAACAAGAATGGAGGTAATCAAATCTTCTCGATATGATAACTACAAATTAGTGTTAATGCATAGTACCATAATTTTTTTCAATTTTTGTATAATATGTATATAATATGATTTATAGCTAAGTTAATTCAGCAAATTTAATAATCTTACTAATATTACTGTTCTAAACCAGCCAATCTTAATCAAAAAGTTATACATTTAGCTATCTTCTAAATAACAGTTGTCGAAGAATTTTATTTATTTTTTTTTCTTTTCTTATTCCAGAAAAAGTGCTAAAAATGTCGGGATATATTAGAGCACTCTTTAATAAATACTATTTCGTAGTGTAGGTACCTAAACAGCAAGGCATAAGTGTTTGACATGACCGACTTTGAGAGACCATAACTTATTCAAATGACAACCAACACTTACACAAGCTCGACCGAGCATGTATGTGTAATATTGAGGAAGCGACGATAACGCGTTATCCAGAATAATTAGTGTCGGCTGGCATAGTTCGGCATGATAACGCCGGTGATAAGTTATCGGAACTCGACCCGCGCATTTAGCTACAGCGCTTTTCTATCTAATTGTGCGCCGGCTAAAACTTTGCACATGTGTGACCACGTACGCCAGCATGCATATTATGTATAACAAGAAGCAAGTCAATTCAGTAAATTTGCGATGAAAAAGCTTGGTTGAAGTGAAAGCTCGAAGGAAAAAATGGGACCCTATGTTATTTGATAGTAATACCGTTCTTTGAGTTAATGCCATTTGTAATTTGAACTTATCTCCCTTTTGGTATGTGCGTTTCCATGGGCAGTAGGAATTTTATCCGATTGATTAGGCGAATAGTTAACTTCTACGTAATTAGGTATCGCTAGTAAATACGTTGCACAATGAAGAAATCACTGCAAACAATGCAATTTCCCTGTTTGAAAGTCACTATCTTGCAGATATAAGTGATTCGCTCTGTAATACATAAGTTGATAATGAATTATAGTTAGTTTTTTAGTATTCTTCATCCAGAGTGTTTCACCGAAATGGTTCATTAAAATTTTCGAATTTCGTTTTGAAGTTTGCAGTAGTCGCGGTTAATTATGGTCTATTTGAGGTAAATGTTTTTTTTTATGGCATTAAGGCATCGAAGCACATCTGCCACGTTAAACATCTAACAGAGTAATGGGTAGATTCTATGCATATTTCTAGCGCCTCTAAGGTTATCTGTAAGCTTATATAATATGTGCTTCCAGACTTACGGATAATCTTACAAGCGCTACAGATATTAATAGCATCCCACCATGAAACTAATTCGAAAATTGAAAAACTTTAAAGATCTCTCAAATAATAATCTTACATTCCTCGATGAAACCCATAAGCGAGCCGTATAGTCTGCATTATTAGGTCTAAAAATGAGAACTGCAGATGTTGGTGATGGTACCTTAGATGTTACTAACTTCGCGAACAATTTTTGCTTTTCTAGTTCATAGTTGCAGCATGCTAAAATAAGATGATCTAAATCAGTTACCTCATAATCACATAAACAAGCTGGAGAATCAATTATTTTTTAACCTATGTAAATCGAGAATACAATATAATTATCATCAGCCTTTTCGACCGTTTTCAAAAAGAATGATGTAAGGCTGATAGGTCGGTGGGATTTAGGGTGCGTAATGTCCGTTATCCCTGCTTCTGGTATGAAGGTGACTTTAGCCCTTCGCCAAGCTTGAATATAATCCAGCTCCAAACTACTTCGGCTTATCCGGAACATGTGGGGAAGGATTTCGTCCTGCCCTTTCTGAAGTAAGACTGAAAGAAGTCCATCTACTCCCGGTGTTTTAAAAGGTATTTATAGCCCATTTTAACCGTTCGCTGCTACATATGTGTCTGGCCATTGCAGTAGTTGGTTGGTCTTCTATGTTGCTCGGAAAGATTTTCCGAGGTACCCACCTTGCTTTCAGGGAAGTGAATCCCTAGAATCTTCTTCACTTTCAGTGAGGCTTCCATCTGGCTTTCTTACTGCGATTCCTGTATCGATTCTGCACTTCGCCATTACTTTGTGAAGTCGTGAAGCGGTAGGTGTTGAGTCGATTTCCTCACAGAACTTTCTGAAGCCATCTCTTTTCCACCAACGTGCGTCCCTAAATTTTTTACTCTGCTGAATAGGGCAACTCAATTCGTATGCCTCGAGTATAGCCTCTTTGAGGCAGTTTTCCAGATCCAGATGACGCCCAGCATCTCTGCATTGAATGATCTTTAGATTGCTACTTATATTGGCTCTGTAGTTGTCCCAATCTGTCTTTCTGTGTTTCCTCCGGAGTGGTGGCTCTGAAGTCTCCGTCTCTAGTCTGAACACAATCACCCTGTGATCAGAAAGAGAAGGTTCCCTTGATACGCTCCAGTCTTTCAGCAGACCCTCTAGGTTCAATGTACTTATGTTAGTGTAATATCTAGCACTGCCTCCCTTGCCCTTGTTACAAACGTGCGGGTATTCTCAATATTGTACGAATAGGTTATTACAGAGAATATACTGCAAAAGTTGCTCACCTCTCTGATTGGCGTCCTTGCTTCCCCAATGACCCACCCTATGAGTAGTGGTACCCTCCTCTTCTGGCAGTGTTCCATTAACCTCTGCAACTCAGCGGGTGGTATAAGCCCGTCTCCATCGAAGCTATTACGATTTCTTGCCGTTTTTCCTTAAATTCGAGGTATGCTCGAATCGAGGGGAGGTCTCTCGTCATGAATTCTGGAGAACAAATATAATTAATATTGTCTCTAATTAACATACATGCTCTAGGTATACTGGTATTGTCGCTCTCTTACCTGTCCTTTATAGACCCAGGGTTCTTGGATCAGTGCCATAGATTTTCTTTTTGTGAACGTCCTGGAGATAACAGCGGAAGCTCCTTTGGCGTGGTGGACGTTCACTTAGGCGATATTTATGCCAGCCATCTCGCTAATAGTTTTCGGTAAGGGTACTGTCACCGGTAAGGGTCTTGCCACTCTCTTCTTCTTCTCCCTCTGCGGTAGCGTCGATCTCCATCATAGAGTCGGATGACGATAATAGTGTACCTGTTGCTTCTGATGGTTTGGCGGAAAGCTTTGTCGAATCTCACCCTCAAGAGCTGGCCCTTACCTTCATCCTTCAGGCTTAGAACATTCCAAAGGTTTGTCCTTAGCCCTTCATTATGTGCTTCTATCAATGTTAGAAGCTTCTCAGGGGTTGTTCCTGTCATCTAGAGAGAAACAGAGTGCGACGTGCAGTTTTGGAACTTCATACCCCCGCACGTCGCACAGTGTGTAATTTTCAAGATCTGGCGGAACTTAATTAAAGAGCATTGCAATATGAATGTTAAATATTGTGAAATGGCATTGTTATAAGGATTAGTGATTATATTGGTTTAAATTATGCAAGAAACGGCAATCGCACTAGCTAGATCCCTGATCTACAGGGTGGAAGCCGCTTACGGAATAAAACTAGCTTCGACCTCATTTTTAAATTTTATGAGAAACACACTGACAACACAACCTTTATTGTAATAGGCTTCGGAACATATTTTGATATATACAGGGTGATTCATGTAAGTGCAGCAGAAAGAAGTAGTTTTTATAAATGAAACACCCTGTATATTTTTTAATTCTCCTTAATGGGAGATTCTCAAAAGCAAAATTCTTCTGCCCTACTCATCAGTTTTAGTGTATATTTAGTACCTTTCTTCTAAATAATTTAAAATTTTAACTTTTCGAAAACAATATTCTTTATTCATTTAAGTATTATAGGCCGCCGAAATGAGTTCACAAAGACATTAAGAAATGTACAGTATGTTCATTTAAAATGTGCGTCTTTCTATTGCACTACATGAAACAGCCTGTCTGTATTAAATTATGTTTCGAAAATAGACTCATTAAAATAAAAGTTGGACGTGTTTCTTACAAAACTAAAGAAATAACGTAAGAAATGATTTTATTTTATTTCGTAGCGTAGCGTAGGTGATTTCCACCCTGTTTATATGCTGTCAATGGCCTATTTGTGTAATACTGTAACGTATATGCTGTGTATTAATTGAAATAAATAAAAAATGCTAAAATGATTTTAAAAAGAAAAAGAAAAAATATATTAGCTAGCACAACGGAAAGGATTTTAAATAAAACAAAAACTATTAATCCCTGAGTTACCCTCGCGAATTAAAACTTTAATCTAACCACGAAAAAAATTGTGAATAAACGAAATCAGACTTTGTTAATTACACGAAAAATTGTAAAGGTTTAATATAAAATAAAAGAACAGAATTTTTAACCCATTGACGCCAGCAAACAATAAATTTATTTCAACAAAACGGGCTAAAATACAATTGTGCAGAAAAAACCCTGAACTGAAGGTTCTGGCCTAAATAAAACTGCACTAGACTCTAACTTAAAATAGGACAATGCTATTTCCTATGCAAAGCAAAAAAAAAGAAAGTTTTATTTGTTCAGCAAGATTATTCAATATACAAACCTTTGAATTCTATCCACGTAGTTTCACAAATTAAAATAATATAAGCGTGGACAAATGCTAGAAATTTACAAAATGAAAAAGCTAAATGATAGAAAAACGCTTCTACTCACGCAAACGGGGTGATAGGAAAAATTAAAAATGATGCAGCAAAATAGATTAACAAAAAAATTAACTCTTACAAAAAGAATAACTTTTGAGAACCATATCTTAAATAATCAAAAGTGGAAGAAAATAATACAACAAGAAAAACAATTAGTCACTATCACTAAACTCGCTATCATCTGCATTTTAATGTCAGGCTCTTAAGCAAATTAGCGTATCAGGGTGAAATCTCTTTGACTTGCTGGGTATATGTTCCTGGTATTGCGATATAACTGGATCTGATGTTAAAAGGAATCTATTCAAAATGTCTCTATTAGTGTCTCTGCGCGATGTTTTTCTAGTGAAATGCTCTCGGAAGTACTTGTAGTCCTTATTCCTCGCTTCCTGTGCTTCTTCCGAAAGCTGTCCTATGGGAAGGATACAAGCATTGATTATAGCTTTTCCATGAATTAAAATTTTATGGATACTAGCTGGCATGTAATACCATGAATATTCACTTAGGAATATGTTCTTCGTTTCTTCTGCATATTTTTCGAATTTGTCCTCATCTATTTCATATCCACTGGATATAGCTTCTAATAAAATTTTGAAGTGGTGTATTAATTCTTCCTTAATGCTTGTAATTTGTGCTACTACAGCTGGATCTTTAAAAAATTTGCGTGCAGTATTACCATCATTTGTAGTACCACTCGTTTGCTTTGGTAAATCGACCAACAATTCCATTTCTTGCCGTAAGAGGTGCTGTAACGCCTTCTTTTTATTTGAAACTTCGATTTTTTCTTCCGGGCTCCTTGCCTGCCACTTTTTTATATCTAATTTATAGGCTACATGTAAAATAAATTCGAAGCTTCTAATATAAGAATGAAGTGGAGATATACCAAATTCGTATAACTTTTCTGATGGCTTTCTCACAACCGAAGCTTTATTGCTGTTCATATCTTTCGGGGAAGCTCCACATATAAAGCAACATTGGGATGATTGGTACTGAGACAGAGCACTGCAAACCTTTCCGTCTATCATTGTTAATAACATTTGATAAGATACATGGATATCCCGATTATTATTTAAAGAAACCTTAACTGATGTCAATTTTAGTATTTTTTCCTTAATCTTTTGCGTTTCGTTAATTATCAGATCTTTCGTTTCTTTTTCGTAAGAAAACTTGATCATCCGACAATACCTTGTGGAGGAAGGTCTGCTATTTTTCCAAATTATTTCAGTTGATCCCATGTTGTCAATGGCATTTAACCTTAAGGGAACGAAGGAAATAGTAAATAAATATTCATCATTGTGTTTAGTATCAATTTGCTGTTTATAGCGACTTTGTCCCGAACTGCCATCACAACCCCATTTACAAATTAACACGAACTTTTTCTCTTGTATATCACTTAAACTATTTAAAACCTCTTCCTGCAATTTAATAATGCGTTTGCATGTCAAATTCAACAAATCTTGTAAATTAATTTCTGCTGAATATTCAGTAATAACAATAGATTCCTCCGGGGGATAACAGGTTTTCTTTACTTCTTTTACAAGGTGGTAAGGCGGGAATACAGATTTGCTTGATGGAATTATTTGTGTTTCTTTTCTTATGTTTTTATATTGCTGCGTGGTCAATTTGTTGTTTACTATAAGTGCCAAAGCCCGTTCTGGTGTCATTTGATAACTGTGTGGTGTTTCAACAAATAACTTCCTAGCCTTCTTCAAATTTGTTGCTCGCTTGGGTGATGAGGTAGATAATTCCTTAATTAAATCAGCTGCGTCTCTTTTGCCGGCTAACCTCACAGACATTTCGGCTGCTAAGGCAATTGCTTCAGGGCTTTTTTCCTTCAAAATTTCTCGTACTTTTCTTTTTTGCACTTTTACTGTACAGGATTTAAAATTCTTTTTAGGCCGGCCAACTTTCTTGTCGTTTATTTTACTACTGGAGGTGGTATTTATGCAGGGTAAATTGATTTGTTGTTCCAGCCAATTTTTATTTTCCTTTAAAATATTTATTCTATGCCTTGACGTTGCTTCCCATTTTTTTTTAAATTCCGCGGAAATCCGAGATACACTTTTTTTTAGAGTGATCAAATCACATTTGTTTATGTCGGAAACACCGTGAAATTCAAGGATATAAGTAGATATTTTATCAATATGATTTTCCTTTTTGGAATTTTGCCAAACATCGAACAACAATGTTCGAGTAAGAACTTTCCCATCTGAAAGTGTAAAAAAAATATAGGATTTCCGCAAATTTCCGCAAAATATTTTTTGATTTTCGAGTAATACAGAACCTATACCTTCTAACTATTTTGATTCTAATGCCCGGTATTAGCCGGTACCTTTTTGAAAATAGCAAAATCTGATATTGATTATAGAAACGGCATTGTTAGAAATGCATCTGAACTCCCTACATTAAAATTTTCATTAAATATAATTAAGCTTACCAGCTTTCTTAAAATCCATTAGGAAAATAATGTAGTCACCTCCACGCAAAAGATCTTTTCAGAAGACGTTCACGTGTTAATAGAGTAGCTATACTATTGTTACTTGTACAACAACCAACAACAACCAAAATATGAAGTTGACAGTTCTAGAAAGTTTGATGGCTACCGAATGCAAACTACGCCTACTTTTCGAATTATTGAAGTATATTAGGAACCTGCATGTCTTAGTAGTTATGATTGCTGTTTATTTTAGTTCAATGTTTAAGTTTTATTTTTGATTAAAGTTCCGCTAGATACTGGAAATTACACACTGTGCGTCGTCAGCTCCACTCTCTTCCAAGCTTTTAACTTGCGGGGTTATTCGGCGCAATGTGATGATTCACATTCAATCAGAATCAGCCCCGATCTAAAGTAGATGCCTTTGAATTGGATCTTATGCTCCCATCCATCTTACATCTCCTCCACGAGTGCGTTCTTCATATTTTTGACAGCCGTTGAATAGCTGGCTTTTGTTGAGGCAGGAGGTGTGCTTTTTCCCACTTCCTGTATCTTTTTCTTAAACGGCTTTTGAGTTGGAGTAGTATCCTTCCTCTTCCGCTTAAGTATTTTGCCCCTTCTTTATCGCTTCCTCTGGTGCACTTTCACTGAGGTAGCGCAAATACCATTTGCATTAGGTTGTCCTAGTTCAGGTAAGGGGGTTGGTTTCCTTTGCTCTGTCTTTCGAAGAGTCGAAGAGGTTGCCGTGTTGCTCCTCCTTTTGTTCCTCCGTTTGTTCCTTCCTTGTGAGGTATTCTTACTTTAGAAGTGGAAAGCTTTTTATGGAGATCCTGCTCCAGTTTCTGTTTATTAACGATATCACCCCGCTTAAGTGGGTAAAATAAACTTTCTAAAAACTATACTAACTAGCCACTTCCGTACAAAACCCTGTATAGGACAAATGTGCCAGTATCTTAAAAGAACGCATATAACAAAATAAATGTTTCGTTTTGCGTGTTTGTAATTTTCCAATCTCTTTGGTATTTCTTTTTAATAGCGGAAATTCTTTTAATAAATGAAAAACTATGATTAAATACACTTTCTTTATATGATCTTTATCAAAAATACCACCCTTTAGTTATTTAAAAAAACTGAATTCAAAATTCATTCTTTGAAAATTTTGAAATCGTATAACTAAAAGTATTTTTCGATATTTTTATCTTTCCTTTGAATGAGGTGTTTGATCGAAACGTCAATAAAAAAATTATTTAGTTACCATCCTTCAGCTATCAAAATAAAAACTATCGCTATTACGAAGAAATACCAAAGGGTTTGAAAAATAACAAAATAAATATGACATTTCCCAAAAGAACTGTTGCACTATTGCTAGTGAACATCCTGCTATTTTGACAATCCTCGTGTTCTAGATATTGAACATAATATAAAAACAGATGCAATTTATATCGCGAAATATACAGATTATAAATAATAAAACTAATAGTTTTAATAATGTTACCAAGTTTTTTTTTGGTAGTCTGTATAATAGGATTCTGTTTTACACTAAAAGTGTTTCATTTTTGGATTGATATATTTGTATATATTGTATTCCCTCCTGTTTCTAATTTAGTAATTTAGACGTTTATTGGTTCTGTTGTTTTTTTAATTTGTTTGTATTTTGGTAATTTATTGTTTAATTGTAATTTTACTTAACACGTTTTTCTTTTGTCATTATTGGGCCGTTCTTTTTTACCCCCAAAAGACTTTGCTTTTACATATTTTATTTTTGCATGTCAAAAATTTCTCAAAAAATCTTTATGATTTAGAAACATCACCTGCTACCGTTAAGTAACCTACACGCACGTACGACAATAGCAGAATTAAATCAGATCAAAATTGTGAAGACAGTAAATAGACACGTTTTTGCGTCGTTTGAGATGTTTCTGCTTAGCTTTAATTTATTTCGGGGTAACTCGAGAGCCACCCTCGGATATTTAAAAATGGCATACTTAAGGCAGGTTCGACATAATTTAGTGCAATATTTGACAGCGGTTAGGGAGTTTTGTTCCTAAAATGTGGCAACGGCGTTGACATCTTCTCACCAGAATTTACATTTCTGTTGCATTCTTACTACGGGGCCCAAGCATATTATAATTAATTATTGAGTGCTGTGACTACCACCCTTAAAACTCGAATGTTGTCTAATTTAAACGTTGAAGGATGTCTAGTTTAGAAAATAGTACTTACGCGCATACTTGCATTTCGTGAGTTATTTTTGCTAACTGTAATTAAATCAAGGCGAGTAAAACACATTTAGAATGGACGAGTTAATAAGATATAATACCACAATACATTCCTTTTTGAATATATGACGATATGTATATGTAGCAGTATATACCATCAAAGAAAAATACCTAAATACGATGAAGTGATAGAATATACCAGTAAGCAGGACTCATGATCTGTTGTAGGAATCACCGAATGTATAAACACCCTTTCATCGCTATCACATCTCAAGCTTTACACACAACCATCCGCTAGGTAAAAAGGATTCAACTTGCGCGCCCTCTAGGAGCCACACGCTAAACTCTCATCCCCCAAGCAACCGTAGCATAAAGCTGGCAATGCAGTCATTGATCTAACTCGGATAGTTCATTGACCATCAGTTCTGTTAGATGGCTCGTATAAACGACAACCAGACTGAATATGATCGTGATTTCAAGAACGGCTTACCATAACATAATGAAACATTAGAGAAAATGCCTAAATACAATGAACCGATAGAGTATGCCACCAGACGGGGCTTATGGTTTATTGCAGGAATCGCCATACTAGCGAGAGGAATGAAAGGAGGATAACACTAGGAACAAAGTCGAGTTTTGTGCATACCAGGTGTCATCAGCACTCCTCCTAGTGTAGTATAAACCCACTTCCATCGCTATCATGGCTCAAGCTTTACGTACAATCATCCACTAGATGAAAATAGTTCAGCTTGGTCCATGAACTATCCAAGCTAGATCAATGACTGCATTGCCAGCTTTATATTGCGGTCGGTTGCGGGTGAGAGTTTAGGGTGGGACTCTTAGGGGGCGCGCAAGCTGAACTCTTCACCTAGCGGATGATGTGGTACTTCATACTACACCTCAATAGCTAGCTTTACTATAGCTTGTTCTCTATGTAGGAAGGATACTATTTGTTCATAATATAATTTCCTTTAATAAGTCGCAACCATGATCTTTTTCTCAAAGTTATAGAAGTTGTATTAGATATAATAATTAGTAATATCTGTATCTTCTATTTTGATTGCATTTGTAAAGTACAGTGGGTCTCAAAATTCATGTCATGCCCTAGGTAGGCGACATCAAAACTTTCTTCCTTATGGGAGTGGCTTATTCCCGAAGTGCTGTTAATTACCGCCGATAGATCTTCTTTGTTACATCTATACGCACTATAACGCATTTTCAAATGGAGAATTTGGTCCTAAAATAACATCATAATTTCAAACGTGCTCACGGTCGCTGCTAGCTTATACGAACGGTTAAATCAGGAAATATTTCGATGCCTACAGATTGAATCCTAATTGGTAACGTATTTTCTAACGAAAATATGTTTTGTTACCTACATCGATATGCTTAAAGTGTTATGGAGGTATAAAACATATCGCATATAGTAGAGATACACATACCGGAGGAGAAGTTGACGATATTAATTGCTTGATTGTGTTATTTCTGAATGTTTATTTATGCTATATTTACAGCTACCGTAATTATTTTCACTGTATTTTCCTGAAATAAAAGGAAATTTCTGTCTTTTTTCAATAGGAAATGAGGTGATCCTCTATTTTATAAATAACCAATTTTACGGATTTCCTACCTAATATGAATTATCCATTGTTCAAAATTTGAAGTTTTTTTTGCATAGAAAGTGAAGAAAATTGTTGTGTGTCGTTTCATTACCCGAATAGGAAATATTATCAATTTCTCTTAATGTTTAATTTGAATAAAAAAAATACTACCTGTACGATACCGAAACTTTGAACCTATCTTAATGTGACACATGATCTTTGGAAAAACTTTTTATTAGAGATCGTTATAGTTTTTAACAATAATTTTCTTTGTAGTTCTATCCAGTTGCGTAGTTCTCTTCGCAATAGTTCAAAATATTGTGTGATTATTTATATTTTTGTGTACTTTGTCTTTTATATGCCGAGTACTATATAGTCACTTTATTGTTTATTCAATCTAGTCGAATCGCATCGACAGCGTTAGATAATGTTTTCTTTTTTATAAAACTCTGGGTGAAAATAATAACTCTTAGCTAAACCGGCAAATCTTTACCTATTTTTCATGACCTGTTCACAGAATCCCTTTTTAGAATTTTAGAAACAAATAGGAATTCCCTTTTCACGATGGTAAGGATGACGATGAAGGAAAAAGTTTTCATATCTGCTCCGTAGAACATGACATTAAAAAAGCGACCGACTGTACGTACCTCAATCCTAAACGCTTTTGTGGTGTTGAATATGTGAAAATTTTAATAAATTTTCTGTGGGTCAGAGGATAAAATGCCGCTACATTAATAACTTGCGAAGGATAAATCGCAAAAACAAATTAAATGTCTCCAAAGAAACTTTCTGGAGAATATTTCAGACCGTTTATTCGGATAGTCAGTTTGATTACCTGATTTTAAGACATATTTCAAGTTTTATTACACCATCTTTTGACCAAAGGTGACCAAAGATAAAGAGGTATAGAAGCGGAAATTTAAAAATCCAGAATCAAAACTGACATCCCTTTTTTATGGATTCAGATGAGATAAAACGAGATAAGATTTTATCTAATGAGACCAATCAATTATTAAATACAAAGTAACTAACTCCAGCCACTATTTAATTAATATGTAAGAAGTCTTAGTTAAGGTGTTGACACGATTTTTAAATATATTAGAAACACTCTTAATGCAAAGTTACTGACAGCTTTGGCAAAATTAATATATTCCAAACCAACTCATTTCGCAAAGCAGGTCGAGTAACATATAAATGTAACATTCACATTTAAATGAAATCGGTAGTGAAATTGCTTTGCATTTCTTCATTCGTGAATATCCAAGGTATACCAACCAACACATTATAGTAGTAAGTACCCAATATACATGTGTCATACAATATTATACAATACGCCTACTTAAGCCGAAGGAATAAATTTTCATTAAGTGTTTCCTTATCTAGCCCATACTGCCTTGCCCGAACTACGCTTCTTATTGTTTTATTTCGCTCGCGTTATGTGCAATTCTGAATTCACGAATCCGTCAGCTATTAATTACTCCGCCGGGTACAGCTTTATCGTTTACATTACAACTTATGACAACACGGAATCTGGTAAGGCTTTTTAGCGAAATGATAAATTGCGACCATTCCCCGGAACAATATCTTTTATTCTAAATCTAGTTCGTTGACTTGGAACGAGTCGAGTTGGACGGTATAATATGTTACGTTCTGCTGTATGTATGTTTCGTCAGAAAGAATTGTTAGTTATTAGTACATTTGCAAATATTAGAAATAATACCTACATGCATGTATGTTGCATAGCAAATAAATAAGTAATGTAGCTACAAACCTAGGTGGATACATTCTTCAGCACTTTTTTCAATTCAATAACATAACTTGTTCATATATTAAAATTAAACAAATATTATTGCGAACTTATTCTTTTTTTTTACTTTAATCGCCATTGTTGCTTGATTCAACTTGTTCTTGTGCTGAATTAAACTAAGGGAAAGCTGAAAGTGACGGTTTATATGAATATATGTACCAGCAAACGTTCTAACAATAAGTAAACTTGGTGATCAAAATCAACTAGACATTAAGTTCGATTTTTGATCCATCCTGGTATATGTTTGTATTTGAACACTATGCTATAGGAGTTACAATTGACAGGAAACTGTGTCGATTTTAAAATAAGATGCAGACAGACAGCTGGTGGGTGCGTCTTGTTTAAAATGCACTTAAGTTGACAATGAATGCGAGGGCTTGCACTACACGATGAAGTGTGATATGCAAAATCGTATTTTGTTGCAATAATTATGTTTTGCCTTTTTTTTATTCACGATTTTAGGTTGCGCTGCTTTATAACATACTATTGTCTTACACCTTGCTTGTATAAGTATGTGCTAGTGGGAGAGAAACAATAAGATGAAAAAGCTATACTTTAATACAGGTTCAGGCATACACATCAATGTTGAATAAGGATATACATAAAAGAAAACTATAAACTTTCAAAGGAGTTAGGTATTCTGAAAGTAAAATGACACTTTGAAATCTTGCGAGCAGTTATCAATGCATACAATACAAACAAATTAAATTAAAGGTAGATTGAACACTGTGAGATATACTGATAACTAACACACGGAATATAAATAAACTTCTATCTCACAAAAGTTTTTTAATCTTCACACAATGTACATTTCATTAGCTAGGGCTATTATCTCAAATAAACTCTAAATATTTATAATTATAAAGGGTATCTTTTCATATAAATAGCTTCCCACATGTTAAGATTTTTGCAATTTGAAGATTTAATTACATCAAAATCATTAATTGAAAAAGTGTGTCCTGTATTAACAAAATGATATGCTAAAGGGGATTTATCAGCATTATGATTCTTAATATAATATAAATGTTCTTCAAATCTAATATCCGCATTCCTACTTGTTTGACCTATGTATGCTTTATTACAGACACTGCATTTAATCTTATAAATTCCAGCACATTTTTTAAAATCAATAATTTCAATATTATATTTTTATTTGTTTCTTAAAGTACTAGAATTTACAATACAGTTGAAAAGTCTATCTACAGATGGCGCTCCAGCAATTGTCTTTGACACGTCGCAAAGTATACCAACAAGGCAATATTTTCCAGGATGCAGGATAAATTTCTAACGTTGCAGAAGTTGTAGACTTGCTTGGTCTAAATCCATGTTCAGATGGTAATAGTAGATTAATTTTTTTATATAGGTTTCAAACGAATAAGTATAGCGTACTTAAACAACTTTGATAAAACTGAAGACAACGTAATCGGCCGATAATTAGTAATATCAATTAGTTCACCTTTTTTTGTGGAAGGGCTTGATTTTAGAACTTTTAAGTTAGTAACAGAAGAATAAATGATATTTAATTAAACAATATATAAAATATAAAAGAACTCATGCACTAAATGCATCTGATAATATTTTATTATTTGATGTATATCGATATACCTACAAGTTCAGTTATTTTAAATGTTTTTTTTTTTATTTTTACTTGATATTATTAATTCTTTGAATTTATTATACACCACAAGATACCAAGATACACCAAGATATAAGAAAAAAAGAAATTATCAAAAAAAATGTCGGTTATGGGGTACTCTGTCACCCGTTATTTGCTTTTTGCAAAGACAGATTACGTCAATTTTGTAACCACGAAATCTACCGCAAACTATGTTAATTTTTTTTTTAATATCTGTAATAATTTCGAAGATATTCCTAAAAATTAAAAAAAATGGCACAAACTTTGAGGGCAGGCTGTATCCCAATATCCGGCGTTTTGACAAAAAGGTTCCCTTGTGATAATAAGAAATCATAAAAATAGTTGTTTTTTTTCATTTATCACACTCTATTCCCTCTCAATGTAAGAATAAATAAAGGAAGTTTTCTTTCACCATACATGATTTAATTCATTTGACATCACATAACATTATTAATAGCAAGAGAGCAAGTTGACAAAGATAATAAAATTGTTTATCTTTTCATAAGCACACATTTCGAATTATTACGACAATTTACAAGTTTATAGTCGTTTGGTAGTTTTTTAAAAAGATGAAACATGAGGCTGGTTGCCATGGCAGAAAAGTTTCCAAGAAAGTGGCACTTACGTCTGAACTACCCCTAGACTGCTTCTTTTGCGAGCAGAATTTAAATAGAAACTGACAACAAAAAAGTGTTTTCTTCCTCTGAAGATGCTCTCGTTATCTTATGGTGACAAACAAATACTAGATATAATGTTGAAAACATAAGACAACAGTTTGCTGCCAGATATTGAGGATGTATATGCATAAACAAGACGGATATTCGACCATCTCGTTTCACATTAGAGCGACACATCGAAATATTAAAAGAAGTATTGAAGCCTTCTGAAGAACCAATATAAATGTTGGTGGTAACATGTTTAAATTATAAGTAAGGTACACTGAGAAAAGAGATTGCATTAAATGAAAAGTTTTATAACTTTTGGTTTTTTTCATGTTAAACGAAAAGGATACATTTTCGTAGAAAAATGTTTATTTTATTTGAAAGTAGGGTGCTGTTGTGCCGCAAAACTATTTTCTTTTTAACTACATGCTTTTGGACGAAAACTAACCGTAATTAAATGGAATGCACCTTAGTTTTGATTAATATTTTATGATGTCTGTATAACTTCTGTTTAAGTAAGACAATACACATTACATATTATATTGTTATTATTATGAACGTATTTAACGACATATTTTAGTTTCTTTTGAGTATTATTGAATTATAAACAGTATTTTAAATAAAAAAAGCGGACGTTTTGGTTTATTTGCGTGGACACGGATATATACATTGATTTTTAAACGTTTGCCTTTTCACGGAAAATACAAGCACCTGTATTCAAGCTGAGTGCTTTTTTACGCGGAAGTATTTTAGTTTTAGTCATGTTCCCCCACGTGTATAAGTCTCAGAGAGACAAACAATAATGAACAGAAGTGAATATTTTTCGCGCGATGTTAAAGAAATTTCAGAGATAATTGGAAACTTTCCAGTTAATGCTGATTTACTTATAAGCCAAGGAACTTTACAGCAGTATATAGTGTTTGAAGGTTTTAAAACTGTTATACACGGGAAAAACGATCTTGTTGTTTTCAACCATTTTATGCATTTGATTACAGTTACTAAATTATTACTTGATTTAGGAGTATGAAAAATATTCCTGTATATAATGAAATAAATAATTTGGTTAGTAGATTTATTTGAAGCTAGGGGAGTATTTATTAATTTAACTAAATATTTACATGGAAGTAAAAATAAATATCGCATTTTATTTTCGTATAGCAGTTTTCTCCTCATATAGTACAGCAAATGAGCAGATATACTTATGTGTAGTGGAAAAATTGTCGCATAGATGGCGCATCTGCTATTTCATTCCAGTAACAGATAATATTTCGCACAAAATAGGCTGGAAACTACGATCGCAACATACTAATCTTATATTTACTAGAGCAACATCTGATAGGAGTTATCACCATTGAGAGAACGATTTCTTTTACGGCACACTGGAGTGCTAGGATGGTCACTGCGACCCAACTTTTCCCCCTATACTACTAGGATTTACAACATTCTAACGACATTCATTTTCATTTTGATTAAAAATGTTCACGGCATTTTGTTGTGTTTACTCTTACATCTAAAATGAATAAATGTTATAAGAGAGGGAAAACCTCCTGAATCAAAATGCTTACGGTTTTCTGCCAATCTGCATAGTTTTCAAGTTCAAAATAAAAGAGAACTTGAATCAACTGTCAATATCTTTCACTGAAAAAACTGTTTCAATAAAAAATATATTATTTCCGAACAAATGCGTGAATTTAAAATTATATTCCTTTTCAAGGAAACACCAAATTATGTTGGCCATCTAGAAAACGCAAAGAATTTTGGTTTGATGCAATTCCTTTTAAATGAAAAGGATATTTCTCTCAGTGTAGGTATTCATTGATACATTTTTGCAATGTTACTTTCACCATTTACTATTTAGTTGTTATTATTTTAAAACGCATAATTCGTTGGACAAGTATTAGGTAACCCTGTCTCATTCAAAACTACAATTCATAAATCTGTAACTAATGATGGCTGTTAGAGTAATAATGTCCCTTTCACATATTTTAGGTATTTGCGGAAAAATTTAACATCTCCTACAAAGTAATACTTTCACAGAGATTATCTGAAATGTAGTGGACAGTCACTATAATAGAAAATATCCAAAAATGCCCCAAGCATCTTAGATCCCATAAGACATATAGCGTTGCCTAGCAGTCGATTCCTTTTCGGTTTCACATGTTCAAGTACTTGTACGGTTGGGTCTCTTTATAATTCCTTCACTCAACGCTTTTAGTAACAAGTTCATTGTTGTCAGGTGCATTCATTTTTTATTATTAAGAACGCCACTTTACTGCACGTTAGCTCTAACCTGTTAGGTAGCCTTTACCTCAATTTCCAATCAATTATTCTCCACATTTTCTTTTAATTATCCATAATATCCACGCAGTGAGCATCGTCCTGAATTAACTAGGCACCCGTTTAATCTGCTCGTATCGGATTAGTTAAAATATTCAGCGTGCAACTTCGCAACAGCCTGTTTCTTTCTAAATACAGCCCGCGAAGCGGACAAAACGAAAAAAAAAAGACGGGGAATAATAAGAAGAAGCGCGAAGCGCCGTTCCAGGAACTCCGTCGAGGCACTTAGCTCGCTGATGTAGCGGCCTCGTTCTTATCACCTTGTTTATGGTCGGCCATACCAACCTCTACACATGTAACTTACCCACGACGAAATATACCTACGGCCTCTACGTTTCATGTGTGCGTGATTCGTATGCATATATAGAACTAGCGTATAGAAAAAGCAACCCCGCGTCCATTAAGAGGCTTTTCTCGAAACACATTAAATCCATATAAAACCGAAATGCATCAAAATGCAACTTAATTTGAATAAATTACGGCCCGTCCATGGTCCGGCCAAAACTACAATAAATTTAATATTACCGGTTCTGGTCTCTCTTTCTCCATTTTGGTTGTCTCTAAAGAAAAAACAAAAAAGAAACGAACATACATGCTTAACACGCATACTTACTCCCTAGTGTAGGTTCCATATATTCCTATTGTATAGAGAAAAAACACAATCGGCATATAAGAATAACAAATTTTGGTGCTTCGTTCGGACTGGTTTGGAATTTATATGAGTCTAATTATTCGGAATTATTTTCCCTTATATGGACGGGTCGTTAGTCTGTAGTAAAACGATTGAATTTATCAACAACCGCTTTTTATTGTAACTTGAGATCTTATCTTAATTAGCTCCATGATGACAGCTTCAATTTTTCTCTTAGAACCTATTTCTTTTAAGGTCTTCGGTGGAATAGTGGATTAAATTAGGAATAAATGGATTTGAGATGCGGTGCATTTACCCATTTACAATTTGTAGACCTATTAAGCTATATCACCTACTTCCATTATTAATTATTTTTGAGATAAGTTCAAGTTTTTCTCACGCAGTTTTGATCACAAATTAGACTTTGCATGCGGGTATAATAATTCGTACACTTAACCAAAAATGGGCAATGAAATGAAAGAATATTGTTTACAAGAAATAATGCATTAAAACTGGTCCAAACGAGGAGTTTATCAAATCAAATGAAAAGGATTTTATCATTCATTGTATTAATGAAACCAAAATCATTGAAAAGAACAAGATAGCTGGATTGGCTCAATGAAATATGTTGTTTTATTGCAACGAACATCAGTTTTGTTTTAACAACTGTATTTGGTTTACTGAATCACCACGAGTTATCGATTTTATGTATGAACTCCACCAGAAAAATGAAAAATTGCATCAATACAATGAATATTACTTGATGATATGATAATCGCAAGTGGTTTACTTAATCTATGTTATTCTTAATCCTAAAAAAAATGTAGTTATTATTGTAGAGGAATAGAAATGTAAGTTTCTGCATACCGAGTGTCTTAGTGTGTAGCATTCCACCAAGAGCAAATTCACTTTCGTCAATATCGTGTCCAGATCTATTATTCTCGAGTTTAGGTACACGCCCTCTAGGGGCCACACGCAAAATTCTTACTCAGAGAGCATCAATCACTGCTGTACACCTTTCATTAAGGTATGCCATCTGTTCGTTTTTGCAATAAATTGCAAACCATTAAACTAACAAAGAAGGTATTACTTAATACTTTATTACGTTTATATCGTGAATAATTAATGAACATTGTACATAAAAATAACAATATGTATTCGTTCATATTTATATTATTAACAAAATTACTATATGAATTCCATAACAATTGAACTCTTCTTACTTTAACTAAATAATTTCCTTCCTTAGATGTCAATTGTTATTATATTTGCACCCGATGAGACGACTTTAGTTATCTTCCAGCATTCGCCAAGGAGTAAAGGAAAACCATGGCAAAAGAATATTATGGGAGCAGCACCTGAAAAGTAGTCCCAGACCTTGTTATTGATAGCTACAAATTACTGTTATTATCCTTGTGAGTTTGTAAAAATCAGCGTCCACATCCCCTCAATTTTTCAGATTTTTCACACATCATGATTTTGAAATTGAAATAGGTTAGACCCGCGTAATCATCTAAAACCAAATAAAACAACAGCAACACCTATTCCAATATTTAACACTAACTTAATCCTAATAATTCTTACCAACAGTAATTAAATTTAAGATTTATATTTTAAATCTTTATGTATAAAGTCCATCTATGCTAAAAGCTATAATTTAACACTAATTTAGACCACTAAAGAGTATGAAATATTCATTTATACTACCCTACTAACTATTTAGTAACATTACCAAAAAAAATCCCGCCATGCGACCGGCTCATTATCTCTAATATCTGTTTCGCGTGGCGACCAATCTAACACCTTAATTAATACGCTAACTTCCGCACGTGGCCGACACTCATCAAATAAAACATGCCCCATTGTGTTTACCCCACCACACTCACAATGCGAATCATTAACCCTCCCAGTTCTACATAAATCTGATTTAAAATTATTGTGACCCGTTATTAATTCTACCTCTTTATACGAAAAATTAACCCTCATTTACCTAAAACGTGTAACGCTACCGATAAATTTCCTAGTCCACCTCCCATTTAGTAATATCTCACCTACCTTGGCAGTCATTATCAAGATTATCCCTAAACGTTTTTTAAATACACTAGGCGAAAAAATGACAATTTAAATTTACTAGCTCAGCGGATAAAATTTTAAGAGGGCGCAAAAGACTTAATAACCTCAAGGTTATTTTCAGAATTGAACTATTCATGAAAAATAAAATGTGGGCGTAAGTAATCAAAATTTATTATTTAAAAAAAAAAAAAACATGTAATTATTACAATTTACAGGAAAAATAAAAACCTTAGACTGAAAGTCCTGGCCGAAATCAAAACCTGCATGAATCTAACAACTACGAGAGGACAATTCAAATCCTCGAACTAACAAAATGGTAGATTTGTTCTAGAAGAAATTTCTATTTCACACAAAATCCACGTGGTTTCAAATTTTAAACCAACCAAAAATTTAAATTTACACAATTGAATTTAAATTACAAGCACAATGCTTCTTCTCACCTTACACGAGGTGATTAACAAAGAAAACTAGAAACAGAAAAATTTAACCCTTTAAACAAAAAACAAAATTCTCTAAAACAAATTATAATAACGGATCTTATACCAATATGTGCACAATAATATAATATCAATTATTATTTAAATGGAGTTCCTCGATTAATGTTCTAAATTCAAATTAAGCGAACAAAATTTTAATATAAATTGAAATCACCAATTCGGTAACCAAGCAAATAAATTACATGTACTTACTCACGGCATCAATCTAAGGAACTGCCCTAAAGAGGCCCAAACTCACATACATATATAAAATTAACATCTGCGTGCTACATCGTCGCACGAATAGCAAAGAAAATTCCTCGAACTATAACAATGAACAAAATATATACACTACCGGTGAACGCAAGAAGTACAAATGAATGAAATCCTATTAACAAAATCTTGTCCAAATAAAAATTTAGAACTGTGGAAACACAGGCGTAGCATTGATAGGGATAATTCGGAATAAATAAAAACACAAATTTAAATTTCCGAAATCCGGGGGTGCCATACCATAGCACTACGTAAGCCGTAGTCCAAAAAAGTTTTACATCCTCCTCATGCAACATATCCTAAGTATCTAATAACAAATCAGACGGATTTTTTAAATTCCCCAACGTTCCTAATACCGATAATGTATTAATTATAATTTACACGTTCCGTATAAATCCCCACTCGTGCCTAATATAACGTACTGCCTGATTTATTGCAACTCATTATGCCTAAAAATTATTTCGATGATTCCCTAATTTAAACTCTTGATCATATATTTCAATACCCCCACTATAAACAACAAAAGCCGTCCCCGTACCACCCTCACCCTTCGACTCATCCATAAAAATTTCTAAACCCTCTTCAAAAGTGGCTATAAATTTGTTGTAAATAATATCTACTACTTAACTCCACAGGATGAATTCTGCTCCCTATATCTGCTCACCGTTCTAAATTATCTGGTTCCAATCTAATTCCTGTTGTTTTGAGTAAGCCCTCGAACCCTATGTTATTCGTGGCTTTGCTAAATGTAAGTTCCCTTAACGTAAATCTACTGGTAATATCCCCGAAATAACGCACGCCGCGTCTGCCGAAGTAGATGAATACGTTTGTAGGCTTAACCGTTAACAATCTTTGCGCTACGATTTTTTTTTGTTTCTTTAATTTTTTTAATTTTACACGCGTCTTCCCATATCGCCCCCGCGTACACGATTGCCTGTTCTACAACGCCCCTGTAAATAGTAACTGCTGCGTTGCCGCTTAAACCCTACGTGACTCGAGCTGATGCTCTAATTTTATTGCCCATTTCCCTATTTTTCGGGGTAACATACTGAGCATGCGTTTTAAAGTTTATCATCTAAAATAACCCCGAGATATGTAACAAATTCTTTGCAATAAATTGCACCCTCCCCTGATTTAAGTACATACTTTCGTTGCCTCGGTTTGCCAAAAAATACCGTCTCTGATTTGTCTGCATTAAAGATTGTCTGGGTTCGTGACAGAAAATAAAATTTTATTAACAAGAAGTAACATTATTTTTGAAAGCCATTAAATTATGACATCTGAGATAGTAATAATGTACCTTTCTCTTACAGAAACCGAAACCAGTGAAAAATAAACGCCGATACTGAACAATTATGTTTCACTCCGGCGGTGGTGGCTCCGGGAGTTATTCTGACGGCAATTCCAGTTTCCACCAACATCTACAGCAATCCCCAGTCTTCGTACCAAGCAGCAGGGCTGTTCCTCAATACCCTTCACCAGCCGGAACTCACTTTGGAGCTGCCGCTCACCAGAGCGCTTGGCCTCATAGTACTGGCGGCTATGGCGAAGTTCCAGGCCCTTCTGCTCATGGCTTAGGTGCTGGCGCGCACGCTGGAGCTCTATCTGCCGGACAATTCTACGCACAAAACATGATGATGAACACGTGGCGAGCCTACGATGGTACTGGGTTTCAGAGAACTTCGCCATATGGTGAGTTTGGTATGTCGATTTTATTCACTCATTAATATTTATGTATCACCTTCAATGTTTCCTTTGCTTTGTCAAAATTCAAAAGTTTTACATTAAACATAATCTGCAGAGAATTCAGAAAGCTAAGGATATCGTTTTCTGCATGAAAAACTAGATTGATTTTCCATCTTAATTCCAACAAACACTACTTGAGTCCTAATGGTGCAAAATGCAAAGAAAGTAAATAAGGGTATAATTATTCCATAGAGATTCTTGTGAGAACACCTTAAGGAGACGATCAATTTATATATAATTGACAGTTTAGTTTAGATCGTTCCTGCTTGCTTCTCAGTAGAAAGAGAAGAAACCTAAGCATATGCAAATGGATTTTTTGTGTAATTTAATCTCGCAACTAATACATTAATACACAGAATGCAAATAAAATCAGTAAACTATGAAGTAATAAGTATATAAAATAGTTGAAACTCCTTGTCAACATAGGTACTAGGGAAAAATAAACCAATAAGCTCATTATTATCTTACTACATTTACAATTAATTAACAACAAACATTGTTGATTACTTAAACCATCTTTAAAACATGTTTATATATAAATACATATTGCTGTGATATTTTCATTGACAAACACTATTTAAACATTAAAATAGTGCCCAAGAAAAATAGTATCATAAATTATAATTTATGTAATACTTATATACTTCTGTTCGTTTCTATATACTTCTAGTGCTAAATTGATTATTTATTTTAAATATTATATATTGTTTCTAAGGATTTTTCATTCTACTGATGCTATAAATGACCAGGATTGTTAAGAAAATACTATGAGGCCCCTTATTGATTGTAAAGAAAAGAGTTTCTTCTGGTTTAACTATTATATGAAATGGTTTTGTTTGAGTGTTTACTGTAGTGTCAAACCTGATATTGCTCGTGTGAGGTTGTAGTTGTTATAAGTGATCTATGATATTTGAAAATGAAAAAGGAATTATTTTACAGTTCTTTTGTAATTTGCTAGACCTGCTTGCCTTGTGTTGGACTGCATACTGTCGAGGTATTGTAAATGAATGTTATTATAAAGGGTAGGAATATTAATTATTATTTTTTTAATTAATATTATACTAACTACCAATGAAGATTGTATGGTCAGAGCAAGACATGCATTTGAAAGTTTGACCCAAGAATCAATTAGAAAGGCTACCCATGAAGAACTAATTCGGAGCTGCGAAAAGTGTCTGGAAGTTCAAGGCAAAATAAATTTTACATTTCTTGCTTTTTTATAATTTAAATATGCTACTTTATACTTTTACTATGAAGTATTCTAAATAAGTTTTTAGTTTGCATTATTAACAATAAGTTCATGTTTTTGAATTTTTGCCTTAACCAATCCGTTTTTTAAAAAAAAAAGTTTTTAAATTCTGTATTATTTGTTTAACTGTGTTTGGTGACGGCTTCTGCTTTTGAGGATACCGAGCAGCAAATGTATCACATGTTCTTGTTATCACTTTATTGCATTCTCCATCAATAATAAACAAATTTAATAACCTTCGTTCGTATAATTTGACCGTGCCGGTATTGTTTATAATTGAACACTAAGTGACATTTCATCAATGCTGGATTGTTTGCCGAATGGTCATGACTTACTTAGATATACCAAAGCAGGATGACATTTTAAGAAACTACATAAGCTACCTTCTTACACCATACATACATATTTTAATAATTATCTTAAAAAGTGTCCATTTTAGATGGGTAATGAATATTACTTTTTTTGTATTTTTATAAGGGCAGTTTGATGAGAAAGAGAAAAGTAGGTAGTTGTAATAAAAAAAAGGTTTGACACTTTTTCAATTCGGAAGTTTAACTGTAATTTTCGGACACGCTGTATAATTTTTTCGAAAAATTCATTCGAAATTTTCCAAGTTAAATACCTTTGCAGTTATAGAAGTTCAGATGCACTCCATCCGTCAAAACTTAAAAAAAAAATGCAAATATTTCAATATATACGGTTGAAAATAACAACATAGTTGTTGTAACAAACTTACTTTAGATTTGAACGAGGAATTAAAAAATGTAATAATATATAAGGTATTCCATTTATAATAACAAAGTTAACAGCCACTTCCGGTACAACCGGATGCGCTAGATTATTAAACATATTTTAGTTCAATAGCGCAGGTCAGCTTTAGTATACTGCGAAATTTTCAGAATTCTCCAATGTATACTCTTTCATATATCAAGCGATGCAGTTCGTCGTGAGACACCTGTATATGCGTAAATACGTTCGAGATCACGTTCAGATAGGAATCTTTCCCTCTCTCTATCTATTGTAAACAACATCCTTAGTATAAAGTTACAGATTTAATAATAATATGACCACGGCAAATTAAATTTGCAGAATAATGTTATACGATTACATTGATCTTTGTACATTTACAGCTCATATCTAATAAATACAGCTGGCCTGCTTTAAAAACGAGGTAAATGAGTAGGAGCCGTGATCATTGAAAGGACAACTCCTCCATCCTTGCTTTGCAAGGGCAGTGATGTCAGATAAAACTAATTTTTTTAAAGCATATTTAACATCTCGTATAAAGATATTTTTACACTTCATATTATTAATACATGAGGTGTAGAAACATAATACCATGGTATCAGGATGATACCCTTTGCAGAGCGCCTTCAATTTACTGTAACAATAATAATATTAATTGAAAAACAATTCCATATTTCACTTAACATAATTTTGCTATTTGACACAACAAATATATCGCTTTAACTTAAAATGTTTAATTTAACTATAAAATGACAAAAAAAGTTTTTTGTTCAGGGAAAAAAAAAATCCGGAAGTGCGGAAGATCAGTAATGTACCGGGTGTACACCATACACATGGTGATCGGGAAACAAGAATGAGAAAAAGACCGCAGACTACTTATTATGCAAATTTCTATCAATGTCGAAAAGATAGGAATAAACATTACTTAAATTACTAATAGGTTTGTTCGTTTTGGCACTCCGTGTCGTTACGCGAAAATCTAGCCGAGTGACGCGGCGTAAAGTTTTTAAACGCAAGCTGTTGCCGTGAAACGCTGGATTGACTCCAGCTTTAGATTTTCTAATTGCTGTTCGTTAAGAAATGCTTACAGTTGCGTCTTGCTGCGTGACGCTAGTACCAAAACGAATAAACCTAATGCAACTGCGGAAATTAATACTAAAAAATCTCTTAAAATAAGAATGTTCAGTGGTTAAGATTGACACATAAATTGCAGATTGAAAAGATGTCCCATGATGTTACCATGGTGGTCAACCAAAGCTGATTTGTTATTAGTGCCAGAAAAGTTCTTACAATCGTTCATGTGTCGTCTAACTCTATTTTTAAGGTATTGTGAGGTTTGTCCAATATAGATTGACTCACATTGAGAGCAAGGAATGGAATAGACAAGGGATCCTTGCATTTGCAGAATAGTTTGTTCAACCAATGTATGTTGTACTTGGCAAGGGTGACAGGTAGGTTTTTGAAACAATCCGCGCATTCTTGGAAATTATAGCTGGAACAAATGGAAATCTGTAATACCTTTCCTCGGTGGGAGCGGTTAAGTATTGCTATCCGAAAAAAAATCGCTGCACATAAAGAAAAAGTATGTCATTTACAAAATCACATCGACTGAGGCAGTGGTTACAAATCTCATACATTTGTACGTGAAGGTTTATTTAACCACGGAAAACTTAAAAATACATCGTATAATCTTAATGCAAACACTCACGACTCATACCAAAATAAAAGAATATTAATAACCAAGACGAGCTATAAGTAGCACTAGCAAAAATACGACAGCAATCCAAAATGTTCCCGTAAGTGATGTTGCCAAAAGAAAGAAACGAAAACAGGAGGATATATTATTCCCAAAACTCTTTAATGGCCTTCCATAAAAACACCTTGGAATATAAATTAATAAGATCTCTCCCGAAATAACCGCGCAATCTGTATAAAGCAGATGCTTAATTGTTCCTGGTGTACTTAACCTCTTGACGCAACGTACCACTCGTGTACGACAATGATTAACGATCAATGCGCCTCGTAGATGCATTACGTTAAGGCAAAGATGGTGGAAATTTATAATAACGGAGCATCTGCTGCATCTTTCAATTTAGTTACGATCGTCGGTAGTACTTTTAATGCAAAGGAAACGTTTTAATCAAATTTAGATCCAATTTGTGATGAGACTTGTACAAGGTATGCAACTCTACGTACTTATATATTTAGAAATCGCATTTTAGCGATAGAAGAATAAAAACATGAGCGTAAATCACTTGTTCGGCTTCAAAAATAAAGGTTAAACGGTTCGTATCTTTCACGGTTTGAGTACCTATGTGGGTACTCAAACCGTGAAAGATACGAACTTGAAGGAGTTTATCTTTCCGCTCGATGAATCCCTACAATATTCTAGTGGAAGATCCTTTCGCGAAAACAGATACCTTATTGCTTTCATCTGGGCGCAAAAGTTCTCTCACTGTGCCGGGAAGTGGTTTCGGAAAAACTTCAAAGGAAAAGGATTCGATAATAATGATTTAGGATCTGTCAGATTTCGCTGCTTCTGGTGATAAAGTTTCTTTGAAGTTGCTATAAGTAGTTAATTGATGTACCTATTCAAAATGGGGCATATGGATATCCCTACGGGTCTAAATTTTGTACCTATTAATTGATCAAAATCGAAGTAAATCCTCAAATAACATATCGTATTTCGAGATTTATTATTAGACACAATTTAGGAATTTTATGAGAGTGCTAATCAGATGTAATATTTATATGCTCTTTAAATGTGTAAAGATTGCAATATAAGGTGAATAATTATAATATCTCAAATATTGAATATGCATTAGTAAAAATTGCAACTGTATTATAATATATTATAGGTATTATACGTCTTGCTATTACAAATAAATATTTCACATTACGAAAGCAATTAAAACTAAATTATATCTCTAACTGTAACTGATAATTAATGACGGTTTATATGAGAATTTCAATTTGACTTCGGGATAAATAAGTATTTCTTGAACATGTTAACACATAATGTGGGAATAATCAGATAGTTACATTATTTGTCAATAAATATACAGGGTTTTCCACAGAAGTTTTCCGCCTTAACCAAATTCCTGTTTGAAAAATTTGGAGTTTGCAACAATTTGGCATTTACTTTCTTTTTAAAATAATTTCACCTTTTTTTGAACCGGAAGTCGCCGTGAAATTTGTTATTTTAAATGGAACACACTATATATTATTACATTTTTGAATCCACCATAAAATTCTATGACGATTACTACCAGGGTTTCCTATACCTATCTTCAACTGTTTTTAAGATATTACGATTTTTGTTAAAATGTTGACATTTACATCGTTGCATGTAACTGATTAATTCACACTTAGTTTATGTGTCAGAAGTCTCCCACTTTAAAATTAACAAGTACTAACATCGTTTTACCAAAACGTAGTAAAAAATTCCAATGGCATTATACAGAGTGTTCAAAGAATTGTAAAAGTTGCAAAACTTCATTTTTTTCAAATAGAACACCCTGTATATCTGTATATTTTTAAATGTAAAATTGAATTCTGCACCGATTTACTGTAGCATTTCCTATACCTATGTACCCTACTCGTTTTGTTTATTACCGCTATCAAACGGTCGAATAATTTCTATCTGGTGGGCCATGACTGATATCACAACAATTTATTATTAGTACCTAATTATTGTTATAATCATTGTTTGTTACACGTCGTGTGCTCAGATGGGTGCATATTATTGTGGAACTTACGAATTAATGAAAAATATCGAAGGAGCTTATTTTAATCTGGATTCTTTTAATTTATTTTATATTCACTGAGAACTCAAATTCCATTAATTTAAGAAAATGCTGTTATTCTTTTTGATTCAAATTAAAAATGAATCGGTCATTTCAAAACATCAATATCGAAGTATCTATCAATAATCTAAAGCCAAAAGAGTCGCCCTTTCAATGATCACGACGCCCATTAGATGTTTATCCAGTGTATAAAATATCAGATTAATATTTTATAATCATATGTGCCGTGCTATTTGTGCCAAACATGTTCTATTAATGAAATGAAATAGGAAAAGTGCTATCTATGCGACAATTTCTGCCATACATATAAGTATTTAACGTATTTGCTGGACTATATCAGGAGAAAACTGCTATAATAATATTTAGGGCAAGAGTACTTACTTAGAAAAGTGAGGACTAGATCTAAGGAAAGGCAATCTCAATGTCATAATTGCATTATATTAACTGCAATTTTAACGATTTAATATCTACATACTTCAATATACATTTTTTAGCTAAATTAAAAGATACTGGTGTTTGTTTCAAATAAACCTTGTTACCAAATTGAATACAGGACTATTTTTTGATACTATTCAAATCAACTAACAACTTTAGCTATGACCAAATATTTGTTAACAAAAATATTTAGCTGGAAAATTGTTTTTTCCGTGTAATTAATGCAACAGAAGTAGATCTTTAAGAATATGAAAAACATATTATTTGAAGCAAATATGCTCGTTTTTTTTTTCTAGCATTTCTAAAAATAGATGTGATGCTATTATCGTATCGTCGAATGGGTAAAACTGAACACAAGGGATGATAATTGATTCGGCCTTATATAAATATAAAAATGGCGCCAAATCTATAACACTTAGTTCATATCTTCAAAGAGTAGTGACTACTTTAACTAAACGTGGTATAGAATATAACGTGGTTTAACCTAAATTTTGGTCATAACAATCAACAAAATTCAACAAAGGGCGTTTATTAATTCATCACCATAACTTTTGTTAGTGTATGTATATATTTTAAAATGTCTTTCAACGGGAGCTCTTTTGCTTCCAGATGGCGCAATGGATTTTCAGTTTGGAGAAGGGAGGGAGTGTGTCAATTGTGGAGCCATTTCAACACCTCTTTGGCGAAGAGATGGAACTGGACATTACCTTTGCAATGCCTGTGGCCTATACCATAAGATGAATGGTATGAATAGACCTCTTATAAAACCATCTAAAAGACTGGTGAGTTAAATTGTTAAGAATTCTCTTTTTTTTTAATTTTTAATAGGAGATCAATTAATTGGAAGACAAAATTGTAAAAACAATAGTTATATGTATCATTAAGCCAGAAACTACAGATTTGTGAGTATGGGCACGGTTTGTGGGCCGAGGCGCAATCAGGGCTCTAAGTGTGACAAATCTTAATTTTGTTATTAAGACTAAGGACAGGTACTTTGTTTTTGGCATTAAATTTATATTATATATATTTTCCGGGTTTTTACAAAAAATAAAATTAAAATACGCATAACTCTGGTTATCCTCAGGTAGTAAACAGATATCAAGAAAAGGGACTTGGTTGAAGACAAAAATTGTATAAAGAAAGCAAAGGATAAATTAAATATGTGTCAAATCAAAGGTTATGCTTTTGGCTAAAACCAAGTAAAATTGGACGTGACTCAAGGCCAGAGGAAGAGCACTATTACGGTGATTTGGGCGATATGAAGCTGTATTTTTGTATGATTCCAATAAATAGATATTATTATTATTATTAATTAAACAAATAGACGTCATGGAGTTAATATGTAGGTTATCAGCACATATTATATTACGTTAGTACTTTGACGCTTCCATGAATATATATTTTTTGAGCTTTCGTCCAGAAACACTGATTTTGCATTTACGCATCAAAGCGCCGGCAAAAATGAATTCTGATCCCAAATCATTAAGATATATCTATAAAGGAATAATTAAATCCAAACTAGAATTTGGAATCTTTTTGTATTTCCCTAGAGCTAAAAATTGGATCAATAAATTGAATTCACTTATATTTCAAAGTAAATTTTCGTTTGGTGTTTATTCTCGTTCACTCGATATAAATATTTCAAACCATGCTTCTATTTTTACATGTGAGCTACTTACCATTTATATAGCTATTTGTAAAATTGAAGAGTACATAGATAAAAACGTTTCTTTAAGTCAAACAAATATTTTTTTGCTCTTATTTAAAAGAACCTTTTCTTTCAGTTAATACATATTTCTTTTAGTCAACACAAATTTCTTTCATTGAAAGAAATATGCATTAACTGAAGAAAATGGTTCTTTTAAATGGAATGGAAATGCATTGATAATTTTCAATTCAAAAAGTGTCTTATTGGTTCTTCAACATAAAAAGCTTTTCGATCACAACTTAGTCTGGGATATTCTTCAGAAACTTTACCAGTTGGAATTAGAAAATATTTGCATTCATTTTATTTGGGTTCTTAGCCATATTGGATTACACGATAATAAAATTGGGGATAAATTAGTAATAGGTGGAAATCAGATTGTTTCTAATTTTAAATTGTACCATGGTGATTTTAATTATTTCATTCACAAAGAAATTATTCAAGATTTTCAAAGATGGTGGAATGACTCTGCTAGATTTAAGGGCCAAATTATTTCCCAATACAAAATGTTGTTAATCTAACAATTTGGCATGAAAATTTTCCTTGGTTATCAAGAAGGTTTATAGTTATCTTTTATAGATTACGAATAGGTCATTGTGCTGTGGAAGCTCACTTACATAGAATTGGTGTTATTGACTCCCCCCTATGTCAGTTATGTCAAGAAATGGGTGATATCAATCATAGATTATTTGAATGTAAGAAATATGAATTGGAAAAAAGAATTAATTATTTTCCTCCATACAATATTTTTTCTCTGGTTGCTTCTAATAACTTCAAGATTTATATGTTTATTACAATTGAGGTTTAATTTACATAACTGATTATATAAAGATATGTTAGTGGAACAAATAATACTTTGTATCTAGTTTAAGAAAAGTCTTGAAGCTTTCCTGCGAGGGATAAAAGCCAATATTTCCTATTAGAAGAATAAGAAAAAGAAGAAGAATCCAAAATTAAGATTTGTTGACTCAAAAAATGATGTGTATCACACGCACAGAAACCATTTTGCGAGTATTGATAATTGTGTACACAAACCACACTTATACTCGCAAAACTGTAGTTTCTTACCTAATAGTGATAAACTAATAAAATTTAACGCCAAATTACTCCAAAAAAACTACAATATATCCCTAACTTATCTCCCAGATTAATTAATTTATTTAAACAGTACAATATGCAAATTGTTACTCACCCCACTAAGAAAATTAACTCTTTCTTCTCCAGATTGAAGGATAAGACGAAGTATCTTGATAAAAGAGATCTCATTTATTGTATTCAATGTAAGGATTGTAATGGAAAATACATTCGCCAGACATCACAAAAACTTAAAAATCGTATAAGTGCACATAAAAGCAATGTTAGACATCATCTTAACAATACTGCACTCAGTGTCCATACTAATGACACTGGCCATTTGTTTGATTTTGATAATGTCAAAGTTTTAGGTGTTGAAAACAATACATTTAAACGTAATTTCTTAGAGATGTGTTATATTAATAAAACTCCTTATTCTATTAATTGCAAAAAAGATATTGATAATTTAATTAAGTAATATTTATATAAACCTAATTTTTCATTAATTATCATATCATTCATATTACCAAATTTTACGTTTGTCATTCATCTGATTTTGTCTTTTTACATTTATATCAGCTTTGAATTTTCAAAACAACCATATGTACTTTTTTATTATGTTACTTCTTTTTGTTACGATATGAATTTTACGCTATACTTTCAGTCTGTTATTATCTCTCTACCAGTACTGATGCATACTTTTCAATTTGATGTACTAAAATTAATGTAATTTCATTTTTATGCAAGTCTAATTTTTATATTTTTGTGTGCTTGTGCATCTTATTGTTTTCTTTGTAGTGCCCTGAAGAAGCTGAGAAAATTCAGCGAAAATTTAGTAATAAATTAAGAAATTGAATTATGGGTATTTGATCTTTAACCCCACCTTTTTTGGAGTAATTTGGCGTTAAATTTTATTAGTTTAAAGTTACGTTGTACTCGTTACTTCTTCTACTTATTAATAGTGATAAACACAAATACAATTTCGGTAACTTTTCTTCGTCGTTTGACATCTATTTATCAATAGTAAATGCAATGGCGATACCAGTTTATACTACTAAAACATCCGCACCATCAGTTTTTTTCTTACAGTTTATTACCTAAAAAAATCTTCCCATAGGTATTAACATGAATTATTTTAGAAATTTTGTAATAAAAATTCATCTATCAATCCAAACATGGTATTCACAACCTTCAGTGAATTTTTGGCCGGCCTAAACCGAGAAATGACATTTAAATAACCGCGAAATTAGTGTTTCTGGACTTGGGCGCAAAAATTATATTAAGATCTACTTCCGTTGTTTCAGACTGCCACAAGACGACTGGGCCTGTGTTGTACGAACTGCGGCACCAGAACGACGACGCTCTGGCGACGGAATAACGACGGCGAACCGGTGTGTAACGCGTGTGCCTATACTTCAAGCTGCACGCGTCAACAGGCCTCTGGCTATGCGTAAGGACGGGATACAAACGCGCAAACGTAAGCCGAAAAAACCGGTTGGAGGAGACCGAGAGGAAAATGGGAACTCGTCAGTGGATGGTGAGTACGGTTCAGCTTCTTATTGGCCGCGGTTCGCATTCGACTGGGCGGAGATTGTAGCCAGAAAAAAAAATACATTATGTATGGGATCGGTCGCTATAGGAGACGCCGGCCCCCTTTACAAACGGGTCTTCTCGTTCCTGTTACCCTGGTAGAGGGTGTTGTGTTGGTGAAGTAATAAATGCTAAACATAGAGGGGGATGGAGGAGGGGGCTTGTTTAGAAATACTGGCAATGAATACATAATAGATTAAAGAGTACATATCAGTTCTGAGGGCAGGCCAGTGCGGACCAAAATGAATGTTGGCAAAAAATACAAACCTTTATATAAAAATAAATCGCCAATAGACTCAACAAATAAACTCAATCACCAACAGAGCTAAATGCGTTCTAGTAAGCTTGGCGGTTTAGCTAACTACACACAGAAAAATGATTTCTTAATTCAAATAAAAATATATTTTCTTGACTTATTATTACAAATATACCATTTACTTTACAGGAAAATCTTATAGTTTCATTAATTACACATCTTTGTATAAAATATTTTAATTTCTTGAAATATCACTGAAACCAAATAGTAATTTTCTTCGTCGAAGTATTTTAAATCCTTAAATTTAGTTGGTCGGAAATGGTGGGAATTGAACACGTGCAAAGGTATGTATGTTAATTGATTCTTATTGGCGATTTTAGATTATCTGATCTAACCGTGGGGATGCTAGCAAACGCGTACGCGAGATTTGAGTATGTGAGTATTTGAATCAACTACATATTTATTTAAATATTCAAAAATTTATTAGTCTTCGTCGAAGTGAACACTTCTTTGCGTATATATAAACGAGCCGTTTACTTGACTGGAGTGATAATCACTTGTTTCAAGTAATCGTTTTTCTGTGTGTATCGAAACACTCTAAAAAAAATCGGTAAAATTCCTGCATGAATTTGGAGCAATTTTGTGCCACTAAAACAGGTATTTTACGTTTAGAAGTATTTTACGTTTAGAAGTAATATATAGGTAATTGTTCGAAGGTTTTTCCATGTAGCCTGGCGTATTCATAACTTTTCCAAGATTTTTCATGTGGTCTAGAATACTCACAAGTAAAATTACACACACAAGTACTTAGTGATGATTTCCGTAGAAGTTATACTTGTTTATAAGAAAAATTACAAAGGAAATTTTAGATTTTTTTTGCTAACAAAAAGAAAAATATTGTTGAAATGGAAGTTCCCTGATATTAGAGTTTATTTGATTGCAATTTTTACTTTTTTTTAAATCTGAAATATGTTTCAAATGTTTTTTTATATCCTTACTAGTTCAATTATTAGAACTAATTTACTTACATTTAGAACATGTTTCTGCCGTTAAACCAATCTCAGCTATAATCGTCTCACAGTGTACCTTAAAATGATAAAATGTCATTCTTAAATTTTGTTGTAAAATAGAAATTTTTGAATTAATACGACAAAGTCAAGGATATCTATATGAAAAATTGTTCATCCTTAACCCGCAGAGGTATTGTCTTTTTCTTCGTTTAAATAATTTGCCACTTTTTACGCATTTTCTTATTAACCTTTCGCATTTTTTTTTTTTTTCAAATTTTGATTAGTTAAATATTATTAACTTCGCCATTTTAATTAATTAGATATCAAAGAATAACATTTTATCAATTTAACATACACCGAGATCATTCTAATTGATGATGAATGACCTAACAGCTGAAATGATTTGTAAAATAAATTAATAATCAAACCAATATAAAAGTAAAAGGATTTACAAAGAGTTTTTACATTTCATATAATTTTCAAAATGGATATTTACAAATTCGTTTTTATTTTTACTATATTTATTTCCTTACCACTTAAAAATTACTTTATTTATAACTGTGATTTTCCAAATTGTTAGGAAATTTTAAGTTTTTCCTGAGAGATATTAATATTTTTCTTACTATTGTTACAATGTTTTGTTTTTTTTTTCTAAGAAACAGAAATTTTTCCATTAATATTCACGTAAAATATTTATATTATGAAAAAAATTGTAACATTTTGACATTTCCTTTAAGTTTCTGTACGATTACCCCCATTTAGTGTGGAAAATTATCAAGAAAAAGTCATTTTTTCCAAAAAAACTACCTAATTTTTTAAATTTACTAATTTCATAATTTTAGTATAAAGTATCAAAATAGCAAAATTTCAAATAATGATTTTCTTTATGGACAATTCTGTTTCTAACATGTAAAAAAATTTGAAATTACAATTTAATAATTATGGGGTTCACTTAAAGAACACTTAAGCTTGGTAATATAATAGCTATGCATGAGGCAGTGGGCTGTGCGAGACATAATCTGTGTTTTGTTCGTGAAGCAGATTGTTAATACTAAGCGCGAACATAAATGCTATCAACAAATTAATATATTTCTGCTAATACCTGTAATAATTAAGAGGAATTTTTCCAAAGAAAAATTTTCTCCTCACGCAGGATACGAACCTACACACTCTCGTTTACCGTACGAGCGCTCTACCAATTAAGTCAGAGAGGAGCGTGTAGTTTAAAAATTGTTCTTGGGAAAAAATCGTCTTAATTATTACAGTTAATTTGTTAATTTCTTACTGCAAAAAGTTTGCAAACTTTGCATAAATACTATTACCCAAACTTCTCAAGAATTGTAGAAAAAAAGTTGCGCTTTGTCTTCTTCAGAGACTTGTTTTTTTCCAAAAACTGGTTAAGTTTAATGAACGTAGGGTAGAGTTAAATGACAGAGAAACTCAGATGTGAAGTACCTATCCTACTGAAAATGAAGATAAATTATATTTGTGTTATGATGATTTTGTCTAAAATGTCTAGAATAAGTATTATACCAACAAAAAACTTTTATTGGCATAATAGATACATACAAGGTTTTTTTACTCTATGTATCTACACTCAGAAAAATACAAGTATAGATTCAACCAGAAGATGATAAATTCAACAATATTTTTCCTTTAAATATGGCGAAGGACCTTTTTGTTTGAGCGAGGATTAATGTTATTTTTGTTGGTAGAGAAATGAAATTTGGTTGAAGTAAACATTAAATATAAATACAATTAACAGTTATCAATTAAACCATGAAATATGTTGAATCAACAGTTAAATTGACTTTATGTAACACCATAGGAATGTGTCGACAATAAAAATATTGTATTACACATGGAAGGATTTTTGTCGGAGCGCCGTTATAATAATAATAATTATTTCAAATAATTAGATACACAAATACAAACATACTTACCAAAAGTTTACATTCTTCATTCATATTCACACAAACAAACTTGCAACTTTTGTAACCATACAATAACCAGAATCACTTCAAATTACGTTTTGGGTTGTAGAAATTGAAGAAGATCAGTAGGATAGTAGCACATCTATTTCGTAGCAGTTTTTCCCTATATACTTTAAATACTTATATGTATTACAGAAATTGTCTCATAGATGGCGTTTCTCGTATTTCGCTCCAGTAACAGAACATATTTAGCACAATTATGGTGATAAGTACGTCTATAACATATTAATCTGGTACATTTGCCAGAAAAACATCTAATAGGAGTTGTGATCGTTGAAAGAGCAACTTCCATAACCGCATACTACAGCGGCGAAATGATTCTCGCGGTCAACCCCCAATATGCGGAACAAACACTTACCATGTTTACAATATCGACCGCAATATTCAATACGTGTAAAATAGATTAAAGATTATTTCGTTCAATTGAATATCTTTTAAATAAATTAAACTTAGAGGATTGTTATGAGTTAAAATTTATTACCGTAAATAAATTATTCACAATTTTTCACGTTACGTTTCAAAGGGTTGGTTAACCCTTCTAGAACTATACAATATAAATTTGCAACAGCAAACACCTAACAATTATTTTACGTTCCTGCAAAAGTTTTGCCATATCCAACAAACAGCGTTGTAATTAAAAAAAAATTGGGTAGCTCAATGCAGATTTTTGAGGGGCAGTCACCGTCAATAACACATTCTTTTGCGATGTTAATGTTACAAGTTACAGAAAAAAAAATGTTTTTAACACATTTCATGTGTAGGAATGACTGATGTTTTTCATTCTTTATCATCAGAATTTTTTGTTATTTGCAAAGTACTCCAGATTATGCGTCTATTTTGAGCGTATTTGTCTTTCTTTCTCCATGTGAAAAAAGTTGCCTACAATTTTTACCGTAAATTTGCTTCATCAGGTAAATTTCTACCATTATACATCACATGCTGAGTATTTTCAAATTTACGAAAATCGTATGAATATTTATATAACTGTATATTGCCGAACGCTACATTAAAACCTAATACAATCCATTGCGGCGATTCAAGAAAATAAATATAAAGGTCCTCAAATTTTTACCCAATTAATATCAAAAAATTGTCAATTTACACTTTAATAAATTTTTAGAAACATAAAATTGGTACAGTTTTTCCTGTATTTTCCTTTGAATTTTTACATCTTAAACTACATGAAAAAGCTATAAATTTTCCGAAATCTTTCCATGTTAATATGTAGAAAAACATGTAAAACAAATTTAATGATTTATTGTGGAATTCACAACGTATTACATAATTGCTTATTTACCATGCAAATTACTGTATTTTTACAGTTAGAGTTCTGTAAGTAACTTTTCAACTAATTTGCTACTAATTAAAATTATTTTCATGTCAAGATAAAGCATTAAGATAATGTTTTTGATGTACAATTTCAATTCGTAAATATAAACGTTTCTTCAATGCAAATCGACAATCATCCACCACACACCCAGCTCAATCTCAACCACACATCTCAAAACCACACCCACGTCCAATCTCAGTCGAAACCGCTTCGAAATTTCCTCGAACACCGTCCTACTGGTCATACTCCCTCGCCCGCAACAAGCTCGGACTATAAAAGCGAACCCGTTACGAACAGTGTTTGCAAATCAATCCTATCCCTTCAGCAATCTTCGTTTTCCCATGGATCACCCAACAATACGAGTTAGCGTACACACCAAATCACTACGGAGCGCCAAACTTATGCGTCTTCTAGTTGGCTAACTGTTGCTATAACTATTATTTTTTAAAAACCCTATATCTAAGTTGTTGTAAAGCCGCTTCTTACAAAAAGGAAAATCTGACTATGAAAATGATATAATCCTCCTGCTCAGTGAATATATATTAACTTTTAGACGCGAATAGATAATACCATAATAATGATGTTTATTCTATATGAAACTTTAATAGATGAAATGTCACTAATATAAAATAATATATCTTTTCGCATACCTATTTATAAATAAGATGATTAAGCTCCCAAATTGCGGCTAAATAATTAAGAGGCAGAACAAAATAAGTCCAAATCGAACGAAAATAATGTACCTATGAATAACTATCATCATCATCCATGATAATACTTATGACCACTTTTATATTTATGTCTAATTTATACTTATCTGATCACTGAAGAAAATAGATTTTTTTTTTTTTTTACAATATTTTGTATGAGCATTTAATAACACAGTAAAATACATCTATTTATTAACGATCCTTTTATTTAATATTCATATTAAATCGAAACATCAATCAATTCAATGCTTAGCTTCGGATATTAGATTAAAAGCTAAAAGAATTTATTTCATTTTATATATTATAGACTGAATCAATCCTTCTGCCAAATTAATACATCATTGCATTTTATTTCAGTTTGTATTTTAGAGACCAATACAAACATTAAATATTTTCTTTTATCAACTTCTTAGCTATGAGAAATACATTGTAAGATTTTATTGAATTTCTTAAGGTTTATTCGTGAAACAATTTTGTTCGCCATTAAAGTATTCCTAAATTTTGTATACGATAAGAATTGATCAACATAACAATACAAATTTTGGGTACTAACTTTCAGAAGCGCTTATACTAAATATTTTTTAGCGAAAATATGAGAGTTAAGTACCTTAAATAAAAATATAATTCAATGCTTTACCATTTTATCTATGCTTCCTCTTTTGTACCAACTGAAAATCTACTTGTAATTTAATCCATAGAAGAATACACAAAATTTAGTTTCATACAAAGTCATTATTTTTTTGTTTTTTTTACTAGGTTTATATGATTTATATATTTTTTTGTCATTTTTGAAAGCCCTTTTTAGAAATCTGATAACTCTGATATACTTCTCGAATTCACTAAATTGCATAGATTCGAAAACAACTACGGAACGGTATAGAAATCAACCATTGCGTTATAGATAATTTTTCACCTTTGCAAAAACCAATAATATGTTGGGTAGCCGATTAAATAGAATTAAATATGTAATGAATTTACAAAGAGAATGAGAAATAAAAATAGCTATATTCTTGATTCGAAATGCTGCAGACATTGAAAAACTTCGTCTCTAAAGTCCAGCCAGAGACGTCCTAGGCAATTGTTCTACTATTATTCACACATACAATTATCAAAATTCTTTATGATATTCTTAAAAAATCTGAAACCATTTTTAAACATCTTGAATGATTCTACAGAATTTGTTTTAAATTTAGACAGATTACGAGCTACATTTGCCAAATCCCCAAAACTTTAATGATTCAAGAAATCCAATTTTTAGATTGGATTGATTGGTGATTGGGGGCCTATAGACCTTTCCACTGCTATTTTTTCAATCTATTTGTCCCTTTTCCTAGAAGACGCCCTCTAATTTGCCCTGTTAATTAGGCTATTATCTTTTAGAGCGCTTCTTGGTAGCTGCAGCTGTGAATCTCTACGCCAACTACTGAACTTGTCCTCGCTAGCTTCACAATGACAACCATAACTGGATTTTTCCCCTCTGTCAGGAATGCAGTTGATATCTACAGTCTATTTGTACAATGCCTATTTTATACAGACCAATCGCAGACCTATTTTTACAGTATTCCTCCTGTTTTTTCAAGAAGGCCTCTTTTCTTTTAGGAGACACTTTTCCTTCTCTGTCAGTGATTTTGCACCCCTCGGATGTTATGTATCCATTATATGGATTTTTAATTTGAATTGTAGTCGGAAAGAAGACCAGGTCCACAATAACCTGACGAACCTCACCTGGCCAGCCGTCCACCCCTCCAACCATCTTGTTGCACATTTATATAACCACACCAGCATTCAGAAATTTTTTAAAGATGGTTTAAATATACTTTTGGATTCTAATTACTTTGTTTACGAAAATATCCTCCACAAACAAACTTTCGTGTACCCATGGTGTTTTTATTAATCCGATTGGCTGATTCGGTCATTTATATTTTTTGCACTGGTGTTTTTGACAATTTAACTATACAACCAACCTCTATTGTCACCTTACATATGTGAACGATTCTTATTATATTAGCATAAAATGCGTTAAAAATAAAAATAAATACTGTTTATAAATAGAATGTTGTATAACGTTAAGGTTGGCCCCTTACTAGAGTTTGACCAACCATTTGATACTGGCCATAGATTGAATTTTTTTTTATCTTGTTGTTCTGTATTCAAAAATACTTTAAAAAAGAGTAATAGAGGGTTTTTTATCACACGCAAGCTTAATAATCGTGATAGTTTTTTGCCATACAGTACTTTTCACGATTCCCTTATGAATCTTGGTTATTTTTTGCCGACTTCTAATGTAATTTGATTGGATAGCTATCCATCAGATGATTAAATGCAACAAGCAGATTGAATGTCCACTAGTGGCTTTCCTCGCTAATTATTAAAAAGCCCATTTTATAGAAAAACAATTCAAATTAGGAATTACTCAAAACCAACACTCCGACCTATTTTTGCGTAGCCCTAGCGAAAATTCCTTCTAAAACGGCGCGGCCTCTTGATGCCCTTTTTACGAATTGAAGTATAGTAATAATAATAATGATTTACAAGAGACATAAAATACTTTCACTTCTCATTAGACTTTAATATTTTACTATTAACTCTGTCCATAATAAACATTTTCATACACATTAGAGCCCTACAAAATACAACGCTATATAACTGTAGATCTTCATAGTACAGAATCAAATGATTTTTATGTATATACGATATGAGTATATTGATGGTGCAATCACGCAAATATACTTTATATAATTAATAAATAGAAAAAAGTTTTGTTTTTTAAATATTGTAATTATTAAAATTGGCACTATCGAATATCGAATAGAAAAGAATTAGAGATGTTTTGCTTATTACGTACAGCCACACACATTGTGTAAGTCTATCTATCGCTAAAATCACGTTTGACAGTCAATGCATCACGAAACCGTGTTGAAACATACAACAACAGATCTCAAGCAATAGATTCTACTGTTAACCATGTATTTTAACCCGTACGAAACCATGGACTATGGAAATCGTTGCTTCCCTTTATTACCGCCCTGAAATCGTACACGGTTTGATTTTTTTCTTCCCAATAATTTAAAGTTTGAACGTTCTTTCTAAAATCGCACAAGCGAAAAGCTTCACAGCTTGTCACTAGCAGGTTAATAAGCAAGGTAAGTCAGAATTCCTAGAAACACACACAACTTCACGGTTTACACACAAGCATACACAAAACTAGACTAACTCTTTTACAGGCGGCCAAGCTTAAGAAAAAGTGTATCAGCTTATGGAAAGCTTACAACAATGATGCCTCTGCGCCCTCTAAATATTTAAACTCTTTTAAATCACCCCATTTTTACTGAAAAAGAATTCAGTATTAATAAAGAAAGCTAGATATATGAAACCATATTTAATTATAAAAAAAAATTGGCTGGATTCTTCTGTAATAAAAAAAAGAGAAAATCAAAGGACTTAACAAGACAAATACCAGAAATAAGAAAATAAGAGAAACACTACCAACTTTTCAAAAGTCGACAAACGAGGTGCCTAATTGTGTCCCCAATCTTTCTCATACTAGAAGATACCTTATACTTCCATAATTAGTATATTATATATGTTACTACCAAAAAGAGTTTCTATGCATTATAAAAAGATATGAGCCACGTCTCCTTTTTGGGAACAACAACGCGTATCAAGTAAAAAATATAGGATTAGGTAGCGCTTAATTGTCGAAAGTTATTTTAAACTCTTTCAGACCGACACGAACTGAATATAATAATAAAAAATGCGTATGCGATATAACGGCTAACAAAAACCATCATTGATTCTGAGGAACATGAGCACGAATCATTCCAGAAAATTTACGCAGGCCACTATAATGATTTACCTGTCCACCAACCTTCACATATGGAAAGCTTCTGTAAATTCTGTGCCCGTAAATGATTAAGACAACCTTTTCTCGAGTTCAGACTGCCAAACATTTGTTGCCGCAAACACGACACAACAATCTGCTCAACTTTTCATTATCAAGCTGCCGCGACAACTAAGCCAAGCAAGTGAAAGCTTCGTAAGCTACATGTTACCGGGTTGTGTGTCCTACAAAATAAGATTTGCATTTGTTAACTTTGAAAAAATCGCAAATATTATAAACTTTAAAATTTTTCCTTGTATTTAGACACACTAAAAGAAGACAAGTGATAATTTTTCATAAATAGATATCTTCCTGCGTACAGTTGTCTAAGTGATTCGTTTTTTGATTAAAAAGAATCTGAACAGATACAAAAAAAAAACACATCCAACTTAAATGTTTTCTTTGCTACGATAAGCAAAGTCATTTCATCGTGTCACGCTGTACTTCAAAAGCTTTACATTGTCTCTGATCTGACACTTTATTAGAAATTCACCAAAAACAAAATAATTTTAAATACAAGATATCATAGAATATTGATATTTCAACCATTTTTGTCATGCAACCATTATAATAGTACATAGATTAAACCCGAACTGTATAATATAAGTATGCTGATCAGAAACTCATTTAGCGTATGCAGGCTATTTAACATAAAGTTCATGTTTTATTCATAAAACAATAATTAACATGTTTAAAAAGACAATTGATAATTTTTAATTTATGTTTCTTTTTGGACTTAACATACAGGTCCCGCGAATGTTAGATTCTTCAAACTTCTATAAGCATTATTTGAAACCTTCAAATTTCTTGAGCTGGCTATGATCTACTTAAGTAAAACTTTTCAGCATATACACCGTGTTATATATAGAGATTAAAAATTCTTTAAATAGAGTAAATCATATATATCGAAATTCTAATTCAGCATTCGTGACACGTACATTCTCAAATGATAATTAGCATATCTTTAATTAAGAAAACATAAACGAAAATATCAGGCTCATCTTACGAAATGACCTTGATACAAATTATATACTTTCGAGCTTTTCGATAAACTATTCTGCAATATATTGACCATTCTATGAAAAAGATGATTAAAATCATAAAATATGTGTGTTTAATTGAACATTTTCGCACACCTATATTTTGGCATCCCAAAAAAAAACCTTTGTAAACATTATAAAATGTATAAAAAAACTTTAATGAACATTGACACCTTTTTTTCAATTTACAGTACCCAACCGTACTAAGTCACATTACATGCTTTTGCCCAAAAAACTCAGACTTACTGTTTCCTGTAGTATAGAAAAGTAAATAAATTGTGTCTGTATTAGTGTTTAGCCTTAAGTTCCATTTAATTATAATCTGATAGAAATAGGTACGATTTTAACGAACTTTGAGTACTACTAGAAAATATTATATAATACTATATTAAAAGCAAAATAAAAATGAATTCTACATATGAACATGAGTTTTTTACCTACCGTATGTATGTATAGCATTTGTCAGAGGTCAAATAATGGGAAACAGTCGAATTAAAAAAAAAAGTAGGAATTAAGAACGGCTTCATGTCAGTGTAACTTTCTTTGCATGACAGAGTATTTATTATTGAGTAACTTACCGTGTATCATGAACTTTTATAAGGTTGTTGAATTTATTAATTACAAATCAAAAATATTCTTCTCGACTTATGTTATTTAAACGTAGCAAATAGATTTATAAATACGCAACTAATATTTCCTTGAAAGGAATTTTTTAAGAACAGAAAAAACAATTAATACCTTTATTTTCTTCTTCAATAATTCCATGAAATCAACGACTTTCTAGTGTCTGAACAATCCTAACCTTGGTAACCAACGTCTCAAAACATTTTGTTTTGTCTTGGAAAAAAAAAATTGAAAAAATCCCAAATTATATGTTTAACTTCCTTTTCCACAGTTCACAATCATGTTACCTTAAAATATACTTCAATAATATAATTCCAATATATTATAATGTATAAGTTTTACTTTAAATTTATAAATGCATCATTATTCATTTCTGTTATTTTGAAGAGAAGGTAAAAAAATATTGTAATATCATGTTTTTAATCACATCTGTATAACTTATTTTATTTATTTTTTTAAAGGATATACAAAGGATAAAATATCATAACATAAAAGGACTAACGATCTAATTGTAGAAGCTTCTGCATTTGCAAATCTTCAATCATCTCTTTTCATAATATTCCTTCAATAGTAAGATATCAATTGCATGACAGCTACATGTCGAAATCGAATCTTAGAATCATAAATATTAAATATATATAATTTCTATACCGACCATATGCTAATTGATCGCATTACAAATAATTGCGCCCAATGTGGCTACAAAGAAAAAAAAAAATACTTTAAATTTTAAAAATCTATTTTATTATCTCAGGCCATTTTAAAACATCTATATTTATTTTCTACTACTAAATATCCATGCCAATGCAATCCACTAATAAATCAGTACCCACTAAAATTCCATTTTCCCCTTTTTTAATGAATTTCTATGGTTCCTGATTATTAGTAGTTGCATATAGCATATAAATATTAATAGAAACGAAAATTAACATATATTTTAAGAGAATAAAATAGATCCCCTGGCTGACAAAAAGGATTTATAGTTAAAAAGTGTTGTATGGAATTATGTCTGTTATTGATTGCACTTTTTAAACTACTTATCTATCTAAGCATATACAAAAGATATAAAGAATAACAACGAAAAGCGAGAAAAACACAGACTTCTCGGTTTTGACAATCAAACTTGGACGAAGTTAGTTCGAAAATAACAGATCCCTTTCACAGTGTAGTTTTTTAAAATTATTTTTTTATATCGGCTTGTGCATGTTTATAACATTCAATATATTAATATGTTTTACAAATAATAGTAAAATTTTAAGCTATTTTAAATTTTTTATGAAGTATTTGTTTTGTATCATAATTAATATGAATAATTCATCATTAAGAACACAAATTGAAAATAAATAATTAATGAATATACTTAAATATTTGACATGTTATATTTTAATTTCAGATTGAGGAAAAGGTAATTCAAGTAAGATTGTACAGAAACTATCGCCTGGTACACACATCTTAACAAAAGCCTTAGTAAACTTTACAAATAGTCACTGTATAAACTATAATAAAACTGTGCCCATCAAAAAAAACATTTTTTTTTTTCAAAGAACATCAAACGTTCTATAATAAATTTCGTTAAAAATCAACAAATCACAAATTGCAAACACTTTCTGTCTCACGTCTATAAAAAATTAATACTACAAGGGAATCCCAAACCGGAATTCAACAAAAATTGAACTTTAGGCAATATAGAGCATTATGTGCGCTAACCTTTTTGTTCTGACATGACTGAGGAGAAAACACGCCATTGAAAATTGGCAGATTTCAAATTTCCCATATAACTCCAGTAAAAGAAAAAGAAGCACTGTAAATCCAATAGTTACAGCATATATCAATATCTTTAAAAATACGTGACTACCATAATACAGTGTTCCGTAAGCCTTTCATCATACTGCAATGTTTGCAACAATACAAAAAAAGTTCCATATAATTTGTTACTTTTATTTCTGCTTAAAACTATAGTTTCTATTCTACAGGGTTCCAAATAAATATAACCACTGCTCGTATAAATAACAGAACTTCATATTAATTATTGTATAATGTATATACTGGTAGTTTATTTGAGACAACGAATATTCTGAAACCTGCATCAAATTAGTAGTTTTGTTTGAAACTTTTTTCGATCTAACAGATGCGCTGTAATCGCAAAAAAAAAACATGATTGTAGGTCTAAAAAAAATACACAAAAAAAGAGGACAAACATATTTAGTTTTTTTTATTTTAACATAAAAACCTCATCTAGTTCCCCTAACCTCTTTTTGGCCACTTAAAGTCTGAAGTTATACAGAATGCCAACACGAGGAAAACATGATGAGGGATTACAAATTAATGAGTTCACTTTATATCTCTGAGGATTCGATTTAACTTATCCTAATGGCAAAAATAGTACTTAATATATTCAATGATCTCTTAAAATACCAAAAAACAACACCCTGGAATATCTATCACACAGTAAAAAAGGAGAAAATAAACCAACAAAGTTAACAAGTAGAAATTATTGTATCCTTTATCAAATATTAACCAGCACTCAGTCGACGTGATGTGCTTGTACCTAAAATAAGAGTCAAAGCCACTGGGACTGACCTGCAAGGCTACCCACCCCCGGCCGTCAGGAGGTTAAATACAGGGTTGTACCCGTTACCATAAATACCAACACAAGGCGTTGCATTTGTGTGTGCCAATGTGTAATGGTATAGTAAAAAGAGCAGACACAATTTTATATCATCAAATTATATTTGGGAAGAAATCGTTTGGTGGCTCTAAGTTGGCATCTTGGGATTGTGATGGGTACTAAGTGTTCGAATATTAATTATCAAGTGGCACGATTAACAATAATTAGGTAGAACCCTACCGGCCCCAGTTTCATGCATGGTTTGTGGTGATCGCTCTTATGGAAAGCATTATGGCGTCTACTGCTGTGATGGGTGCTCTTGTTTTTTCAAGAGAAGCGTAAGAAGAAATATTATTTACACCTGCATATGTAAGGTAATAAGTGTTGGTTTTTAAAAATTATTATCATCGATATTTTAATAATAGCAGGTGAAGGTCGATGCATTATCGATAAAGCCAGAAGAAATTGGTGCCCATATTGCAGGCTTCAACGTTGTTTCGCTGTAAAAATGAATACAGCTGGTTAGTTAGCAATAACAAACATTTTAACAATCCATAACAAAAGGAATTTCTGCTCTTTTAGCAGTGCAGGAAGAACGCGGTCCGAGGAAATATAAAAATTTAATAGGTAGTAAGAAATTTGCCAGCGGCCTTCATACCGATTCCACAGAAAAAATCTTTCCTTCAAAAGCGACCTCAATTAACTACTCCTCAATTAGAATTGGGCGGCGCAGATTCTATTATTGGCCGTCAAACAAGCAAGATCCAACGCTGGGTTTGGAACGTTAACGAGGACAGCACAGAATAACGTTTTGGCATACCTCTGGTCAAGTTTGTTCATTTTAAAAGCAGCCTATGGCCTTACGACACCCTCACTGTTATACCCAGCGCACAAGCAGCTTCCAGCATCTGCGAGATCTGCGAATGGACCAGTGCGATTTGGAGATCGTAAAAATATTTTGCTCTGTAGATCAGATTTAATACTTACGCGAATCAAGCAAATCTGGCTGAAGATAAGCAGTTTTACTATTGGACAGTTGACGTAAGTTTTGCTTGCTTAACTCTTGGTGCCGTTGAAATTTAGCGCTATTTTCAAAATCTGCTTCACAGATTCGTTATTCGATGGATCGAAGACGGTTCAGAAAAATTCTTATGACATTCCGATATTGTTCTTGCCGACGGCTTCTCAACTTTACGACTGCTTTTTCGACCGATCGTCGGGCAAATACCAATAGAAAGGGTAGTCACAACCAATTTAATTTGTTTCTAACTTATCAGTTAAATAATTAAATACTTTATTAGATATATATGTGCTTGAAATTATCTTATACTCATGTAGTATATTCAGTTCATGTTTGTAGATAATGTTTTTCTTAGTTAAAAACTATGCACTGTAAGTATATTTAATAAATAGTCTAATAAATAAAACAAAAATTAAAACTTATTATATATCTTTATTGCTAACATGATGGAAACAACGAAAAAGAGTAAAATACATTTCCTCCGATAAAAATACATCGATTGTGCAAATATCAAGTCTTTACGAGTATCTAGGTTTAAAGATAATGAAAATAATCAATGTGTCTATATGTACAGAGTCGTTTAGAAGTTTCATCTGTTTGAGATGTTCAAAATTACTCAACTGCAAAAGTAAAGCGAAAAGTTTATAAGTCATAAAAACAATAAAAGAACCAAAATAATTTTTTTTTTTATTAAAAAACCATAAAAACACTCTCAAAGAAGATATGTTTTCGTACTAATTTAGGAGTTCATGAAGCAAAGCCGGGGATTTGCAGTGATTTTGACATTTCCCATTTTAATTATATCCTTTGCCATAATGTTTTTCATCAGCTACTGAAACTCGCGCAAGGTATTTCGACATCAAACGACATATCCATCTGTAGATACTCGAATAAGGATTGGTGTTTATATCTATACAGGATTTTAACTATCAATATCAATTAACTATTTAATTGCGTCAGGAGGATTGTACATACGTTTATCTTTTATAAATGCACGACAATGTAGATAAATATACGCATGTAATGATTGCACAAAGATGATATGCTTTCATGTAGGTAAATGTCTCTTAGAGCTTGCTATCGACTCTGTACACATAACAAGCAGGTACACTTCGTATCAAGACAATGGGCTTATTGAAGACGGTATAATGTCTAATCAGTTCAGATTATTTGAAATAACTAATTAAAAGCTGCTTCCCCTTATTAGAGAAATAAAGTGGAAATGTTAGGTTATAAACTAGCTGCACATATTTAACTCAAACGTTGTGGGAAAAGTAGAACTACATATCCCTAAAACTTTTATAGAGAAAGGTTTTATAGGCATTTTTAACTCATTTTAATGAATAAACAAAATATTAATAGAATTTTTTGTATACATATTCCTATAACAAAGAAAATAACAGTTAAAAATGATTACAACCGATTTAATAAAAACATATGATAAAATCGTAAAGATCAAGGAAGTTTATTGAGCTATTAAAAAAGAAAATTTATAATGAAGCATTGAATGATCTTTTTATGAGGTTATGTTCGGATATCCTATATAAGAGTGATTACTCCAATAGTAACATCACGTACTAGGTATTGCCAAACTTTAAAAACGAGCAAGATCTTGAAAAAGCTCTTAATCATGATTCTGACTTGGAATTCCGCTGATTAAAATTATTTTAAAATCTAGTACGTTTAAAAACAGTGCCCAATTTATAAAATTTGTTTCTATTTTTAATTAGCTTATTATATACTTTTCTGCATGAATAAAAAATATTTTAACATTGTGATGAATTTTTTTTTTTTAAATGCACAAATAGATACAAACAAGTACAACTAAACACAATGAATAACATTAACTTGTGAAACATTTGAAGTGTGTGTGCGGAAATCGACGACTACTTTGATATTACATTAAAAAAATGTTAATATATACTTTATATGAAGTATACTGATGTGGGGTAATATTACTTTTGTCGAGAATCGATTTCTAATTTATTTAAAATATAAATATTTTTTCTATTAAAAAAAAATAAGTGTTTTCGCTCTCAAAATAGCGATGTTAAATTATTTTTTATATTGGTCGTTGTAATAATTTCTAAAAATTGCGTTTCTTTGCTAATTTAACCAACTCCCTAGCTCAAATAATAACAAAGCCGGTACCGAGATAATTTAAAAGAGCCAAAATATAGGTACACTAGGGACACTTTCTAATTGTACGACCTCCAGGGTAAAATAGAGCCCATATGTTTAGCGTGGATAGTAGACGGATTTATGCAGTAACTGGCCGCTTCGAAATATGTAAACACAGATTTGCGGTCTCTCGGTCGGTTAATTTAAAAAGCTTAGGTGGATTTATTTAATGTGCGAAGTTGAATGCATCTCTTATGTGTTTTTATCTTTGCCTAGGAATAAATTTATTTGATGTTTGAAGTATTTCGAATAACTGTAGTGTTATTAAATGGTTTTAAAAGGTATTTTCATTTTACAGTTAAACTACGACTACGAACTAAACCAAAGGCATGCCAATTATACAATAAATAGCAATATCAATGGGTTTATTACTTTTATTCATCTTATACGTATGCAAATAATAATGATAGTATCAAAATGGATCGCATGAAGACATTTAAAGTATTCAGCTATACTGAAATCAGCAAAGCATATCTCCGTTATGAATGAAACACTTTTTTCAATATTACTGAACACATTAACTAAATTGCGACAGCCCCTATGCAAGATATTAAACAATATTGTAATAAGGATTATTACTAGTTCCATTTTTGGTGAAGTGGGTGTTGCGCCAATTAATTGATTAAATGCAGAAAAATTTGAAGGAATGTTATTGACAGAAATGCATGTTTTGTTTTGCCCTGCAGCGTTACCCAAATATGCTTATATTTTTTAATCTAATTAATGTCTGATGATTTCATATTTTTTTTTTAATTCTCTCCGACTTCCTTCTTTAACATTAAAGAATAAAGGAGATATGGCGAGGATGCATTCAAAACCAAGATTTTTATATCAGATATTAAAACGAAAAGCTCTACACTCGTCAGAAATATTTTTTATTAGTTATAGTAATGGTAAGTTTCCATTAATATTATAATAACAAGATAAAATAATATTTCGATTATAAATTCTCTAGTTTCAAAGATTTTACCTCAAAAGACAATATTTTTTCAAAAGAAGTACAGAATGCAGGTTTAAATTAATAATTAAAGATTACTTTATATAAATGTTAATTCTTCATTATGTTAATACCGAAAAAAGGAGCCGCGGTGAATAAAAAATGAAAACAATCATTATGAATCAATTGGATTAAGAAAAACAAACATATTTAGTAAAGCTGTAGGAATGTGTAAAGAAAACAAAACATCTGTTTGTATACAATATTATATTTAAGGTAAGTAATTGAAAAAATTCGAATTGTGCTAACCGAGGTAAGTCGGCAGGCATAACTATGCGCCTTTGATGTATTTAGTTCTCTCTATTTTTTAAGATCACTGTTTTTTCTATGTTTATTTACTGCATTCTTCCTTATATTTAAAGTAGATTTACTACAAAAAGAAAACACCGAGACCGCACATTTGTGTTTACATATCTCGAAGACAGCAGTGAATGCATAAGCCGTCTATTATCCATGCTACACATTTAGGCTCTATTTTATGCTGTAGGTCGTACAATTAGAAAGTGTCGCTGGTGTACACCGTCGAACGGGGCAATATGGGACGTTATTATCGGTTTTATAACTGTAAACTCTTTTTGTTCAACTAGAAAAATCTGAGAAAAAGGACCTAATAACATTTTGAAAACATCACATACCCTTATATATATATTTTTTTTAGTGATGTCCCATATTTCTCTGCATGTGGGATAATAATAGACATAGCTAGTTTTTACATTAAAAATCCACTTGAATGTAAATTTTGGTTTGCATTGGATTCTTGAAAGTTTAAATGGAACATATATAAAAAAAAAGAACTGAAAAAAACTTGTTAGTAAATAAGCAATGAACTAAAACAATTAAGGGGGTTACTACATATCTTCATCCATATGGGAAAACAGCCATTACGTATATCCCTTTTTCTCAGAAAGGCCTTATCTGATCTCATTGATTTTTTTTACACACGTTATCTAGTATTGTCCCAACAGTTTAAGTGAAGGATTTCATAAGATTTCTAAAGACGTTTTTCTGTTTTGAGTTTTACAAAATCGATATTTTCTTCGCTCACTTTTTTAAATTTTCGAAGCAATAAGTTCCACCATTTTATACTATCACCAAAAGAAATGTATAAATATTTTCTACAATTATAAAAAATTCAGAAACTTCATTACAACTTTTAGCAGCATCATTAATAACTAAATTTAAATCATGAGATACACAATGAATTAGGAAAATCTATTTTAAGAAGAGTTTAAACTCCGTTGTATGCTCCACTCATAACGTTTGCCCCGTCATTGTCTCCTACATTTGATTAATTTTATGTTATTGTTTTTCAGAAAATTTAGTGTTTTCTTATATAAGCTAAAAGCTGAATGATCATGAACCTCAAAATAACTTTAAAAAAAATTTCTTATTTCAATTCCAGTTAGTTCGTCTGCCAATCTATTACCTTTTCTGGGAATCTATTCCCTTTTAAACAAAATTCTATTACAAATAAATTTAACCCAGTGGCAACACTGAACGTTACTGTTTTTATAGTTATATTCATAGTAATAAACCGCCAAAAATTTAGTAAAAATTAAATATCTACTAAATCGAAAGAATTTGGGTCCCTTCCAACTTTGGGTCCTTCTTAGGACACCTATACATATTACGGCCATAAAGTTATTGCATCTATTACAATATTTATCGGCAGCAATTTTACACCATAAATAAACTTAACCAAATATTGCAGCTATTGCATTCGGGTCAAAGTGTTTCTTATAGAAATAAATCAAAGGTTACATATTATAAAAGATTTTAACATGTATATCTAAAATATAAATAATTAAAAAAATAAATCACTAAACAGATCTAGGATATTGATATGTGAATTTTCATTTATATGAAATAACTGAACTGATCAAACATTTACCAAAAGAAGAATGAAAGTTGAGTTGGAAGTAAATAAATAAGGATATCTTTAGAATACAGGTAGGTTATATACAGAATTAGTTAAATATATTGTCTTAAGAACTACAGGTGTGAAAAGTCATCTCCAGTCTCCCACTTCCATTGAAGATTTAGCACGCTTATCGGGTTAGAAAAACAGTGATAATTTCTCTATCTTATATGTAGTACATTGTACATGATCACAATAATCAGTAGGGTAATTATATAGTAGTAATAAATAAGTTTCTTTTTTTTCATTTATTGTAACAACACGTTTATAATATAATCTCGAATTGTATATAATATTAGTAACAACATCGACGGTAAAGTGTTCTCATCTTAATCTTTGGTGATTTAATAAAATTGGTAAGGTATATTAATAAGTAAGACAAGTTACTTTCTGAAGACTCTAAAGATTGTCTATGATCGTTGAAGTGAGACGGTGTGGATTTGAAACGGCTATAAACATCGATATTTTACACTGTGACACTTCCGATTTCGTCGAATTTACCTACTTAATTTTCTTTGAGTAATGAAGATATTAGAATTAATTGCAGAATATTTTAAAGTTAACGATGTAAATTGCAGATGATATAAAGAAGTCTACGATCATGCAAATAAATTATTACAATTATTATGTTTCGAGGTATTCACATTTTAAGACTTTTTACTTGTTCTAGGGGAATTTTAAATAAAATAAAGTAGGCTATATGTATACATATAATAAACAACTAATGTTTAATAACTAATACATCCAGTTTTGATATTCTCCATCATTTTATCGAACTTTACGTTTTGAATGTTAAAATAATAATCACTTTTTTTTTAAATCAAAGAAAAGAAATTTGTGGTAATTTATATATAAAGAGTATTACAGATCATTTCTACACTAATATTTTCTTTTTTTTTGTCAAAAATGTGCGCATATGTAGCCTAAATATAAATTATCTTTAAACCATTAAAATAAAATCATTTAAGCAAGGAAAACAAGACTTCATTTAAAACTAGAAAATTGTTAACAACTTACCGGAATATGGTATATTTTTCAATAGTTCATCACGTCAAGTCTTCAAAGTTTTTATCATATTGATTTTAATAAATTGCGAAAAAAAGATAATGCTCTGAAACACCTATATACATATATCATTTTAAAATAATTTTGTCTTGGATTGTATCACTGAAAAAAAAGAACTATATCTCTTTTTTTTTGTTTAAAATAATATTGATATCATTTTTACATTTTCACCTTATTTGAAACAACAAAAATTAGTAAACTTAAAGTAGCGCCAGTCTTACAATCACTTAAACAAAATAATTTATTTGATATCTTACATTTTTCTCCAAGGCAAATATTTAAACAGACAAAATTATATAGTAAAGCTTGTTTGAACCCAGCTATTCATTTCCAGTAACAAAACTAAATTCTATTCAAGCAAAATATAATCTATTTTAATATATGGCGCGCCATCTATAGGCTAAAATTGCAGACACATTTAATAGGATATCCTAGAGATCTGAGAGATGGCAGCACTAATACTATTCATATTCGTATTTTTGTTTCGTATTTAGCGGTGTTCAAATAATAAATAAAAACATTTCTGTAAGCGTAAGGCAAATATCACACTATAAAAGATATTTGACTACAAGAAACTTTATAAAACTTTTATCGCTGCGTGAAGAAATTGTAGAGACGCGACCGTAGATCCACTTGCGAAACCCGTCGCTAGATGCTGCTCTATGTTTTACGGGAACCGAGTTTTCAGATCCTAGGCCAGCTTTGCTTGAATTTTCGAAGCAATAACATCAATCACATTATTCAATATAGTAATACCAGAAAGATGGCAACTGCGAATCATACGCGTGTTTATGTAAAATTGTTTAAACAAAAAAGACATGAATATCAGCTTTTTTGCTTTCCGTTATTTTTCGACGTTGAAGTTACTAAAAGTGATTACGGGAAATTTAAATTTGGTTATTTGAGCAGGTATACAATTTTGTGAACCAAGATTACCATTCGATAGATTTCACATAACCTAGAAAAATTGAAAGCATTTCATATTTATGCTTTTGTACCGGTTTCTTCTGTTTTTTTTTTATCTTCACTAAAAATTTCAGTAAAATGTGTACGATGTAAAAATCTTTATTTTATTAACCTAATTTCGTATAAAAAAACTACTTCGATAGTTCTCTAATATTTATAGTTCCAATAACTAACTTTTTTATTTTAATCAAAATAAGCTATCTTACTTTAATGGATTGTATACATTATTTGAAGATAATTGGTTCTTTATCTCTAATTACAACGGTTTTTGGGATATCTACAATTTTGTAAAAATTTTAACATTTCCAACTCCTTCAAAAAAGTATCATATTTTACAAATCATCAGACATAATAAAGTCATAATGCAAGAAAAAAGTCGACGCTTTAATTTCTATTAACAAAGAACACTAAATATATTTACAGCGTATTTACAAATCAACTTCGAAATAAGAAAAAATCGATTGAAAAGCAATTTCTCGTTTCGTATTTTTGGAATTCCACTGTGACAATATGTATGATATTATGTATTATAAAATCAAATTAAACTTCATTTATTTCTATCGTTTTTCTCTTTATCAAGATTTTGAATTTTCAGCTTAGTTTTCTTTGCTTTTGTTCTTGCTTCAGAAGTTAGACTTGTTATTTCCTTGTTACATAAATGAATTATTAACCCGCGATCTTTATGTAGGTATTTGTGGTACGAGTTCCTCCATTTAGTTTACGTCTTTTAATCACTTTACTATTCCTTCACTCGACGCTTTTACAAAACTTTTATAGATGTTAATCCATTACACTATAATAGTTTTTATAGTGTAATATCTGTCTAATACACATTTATGATGTTTTACAACGTATTTATCCATACTAATATTATTTTTTTAAATATTTAAATAAAAATACATTTCTTCTTAAAAAACGTAATTATATTTCTGAATTTTAATTCCTTTCAATTCAACGTTTATATTAAATTAAATAAATAAAAATATCGTTTACCCCAAAAATAATTATTCCATGCGTTATAGACTTTGGTTGATTTGCAAATACATGCTTTAACCTGCCTCTGAATAGTAATACAAAATAAAATAACTTCTTACGATTACATACGAAATGGTTTGATTGTCTAAAACATCTATTCACGCCTACAATTTGTTTCTGTTGACGGGAATATTTTTGGTATAGGTTAACGAATCGAAGTGCTGATCGGGTCAAATCAGTGTATGAGGGAATCCACCGAAATGGACAGGGTGCCATGAATTGAGGTGACCACGCTAGGCGGGCTTATCGGTATTCTATATGGGGCCTCTTCTATTTTTTCTAGGTCTGCGGCGCCAGCCGAATTCTGTTTACATAGCCTGGGACTAACCTGAAAAGCAAGAAATAAGTCGGTATGAATGCAAATTCGAGATTTTAGGATGCGTAATAACAGTATTTACACACACATTCGGGAATTCAGTAAAACAATTTCATTTGGCATCCGCAAACGTTATATTTGGTTAGCCTTTTTTTCTGTTGCTCTGATATATGACGGCAATAAAAGTTAATAGCGTCTGGCCATAACACCTTAGGGTCTGCATTAGGGGACGCCTTCGCAAATATTCTGTATTTGCGGATATAATTTGAAACTTTTTGTGAGATTTCAGGATTGCTGTTATTCGTAGCTCTTTTCTATTTCGTCCATATTAAGAAAGATAAGCTGGAAATAATCTGTTCAGTGTTTTAAAGGCATGTTTTCTTTTACTCCCAATATACGAAAACGTTTTTCATGTAAATTTGGTACATTTTCTATTCTATAGTTTGTTTATACAGTGCATAATACAATATGTTTTCAAAGTAAACTGAAATATTGTTATATCTAGGTGATTTGTCATTTAATTTAATGACAAAAACCTACCATATAAATGCGTGAGTCTTCATTTTTGAGATACACTTTAATAATTATTTTTTTTTGCAATTATATAGGGTGATTCTACCCTATTCTACCTCTATATATGCGACAAACTTTAAGAGCTGATTCCTGAGGTTATTTTGATCATAAAAGTTCATATGAGTATATGTCCAAAACGGTTTGGTTTTAAAGTTATTGAATGTTTAATATAAATTATGAACTATGACTAACACGATATAATTATCACAGTTTGGTTCTCAAAAAACATTGTGTTGAGAGGGAATTGGGTTTTAATTTGTATTTCAATCTTTGTCAATAGTTGTCAGAAGTATTCATTTAGTTTATTGCAGTTTCTATTTTCTAAAATGAATTACACGAATGCTGAGATGTGTGATTTACATTTCGTTTACGGTCTTGCCAATGGAAATTCACGTGCTGCTAGACGTCTTTATGAAGAACGATATCCGAACCGTATCATCCCGTATCATTCAATATTTGCCCGTCTTCACAAACGTCTTAGTGAAACGGGAAATTTTAACAACGGACGACTGATACGGGCACATCTACAGTGACAACTCCACAAGTTGAAGAAATAGGTACTAAACGAAATTGAGGAACAGCCACTACAAGCGCCAGAAAATTGCGTTTTGCTTAAACATTAGAGCCCACAGTTTGGAGAATATGAAAGATCAACTGTTGTATTCATATACATTCAACGGGTGTAGGCACTTTGCGGCGATTTTCCGCAAAGAGTGGCTTTTGTCAATGAATGCAAACAAATCGAAAATCCTAACTATTTGGCTCAATATTCTTCACCGACGAGCTACTTTCTCTAGAAACGCGATTAAATTTCATAATAATAATGATAATACACAATTTCCTTGAAGAGGAGTACCTACTGCTGGAAAAGGTTCGTTACAATTAAGTTACAAATTGTATTTAACATGACGGGCTCCAAGCGCATTTTAGTTTAGTTGCTCGGAATTTTTGGACAATAGTATCCAGATCGGTGATAGAAAGGGAGGTCACAACCGTGGCTCCTCGGTCTCCAGACTTAAATTCTTTGGATTTTTTCCTCGGTCACCTAGATATTAGTTTATACGACTCCCATTGAAATGTCGAAGAACTGAGAAATCGCATTATCGAGCTTTTCAAACATTCGAAATACCCTGGTATTTTATAACGGATCGCCAGTCAATGACGAGGACAAAAGCTTGTATTGCAGTTGGGGCGGTCATTTTCAACAGTTAGTATAAGTAATTTTGTTTTACTAATTATTTGGTTAATTTTATAAAAACATTAATTATGTGACTTATATAAACATTGTCAACTTTAAACTAAGCGATTTTGGACATATGTTATAACTTTTATGATCATAATAACTCAGGATCAGCGCTTAAGGTGTCGCAATATTGAGAATCACCTGTATAATCTATAGGGTAATCAATTAAGAAGAGGACAATGACGTTGGTTATGTAACCCTCATAGAAGAACATCATATTTTTTTAGATAAAAAAAGCGATACTCTAAATTATTAATACAAAATATTGACAACATGTTAACGGTAGTAAGCTGACACGTCCAATTATATTTCAGGTTTAACGGAAAGTTTTTAATAAATAAATACTTCATTCTGTGATATCGCTAATATGCCTTACCGGTTCGCAACTTTCAAAACCACATTTCGTGCAAAAAAAACGCCATTTTGCGTAATGCAAAGTTTAGTTTGAGCTTGCTATAAGAAAACTAAATACACTCAACAAGTACAAATCCTAAATCAGAAGTTCATTTGATGCACGTTCTGTTTAATATATTCATCAGTAAACTGTTTTGATCAATTAATTTCACATTTAATGTATTATATAATTGCATTAAAAAGAGCACTTTTGTTTAATGTTATTAAAGTTCAAATACTGACGAGTCGCGCCTCTATTGAAACAGTTTTTAATGCAGTTACATGAACGAAAACAGTCAGTATAAAACTTTATATTTTTTAGATAAAATATGACATCATTTTGACGAAATTTATATATCAACATTTTTAACCTCTCTCTCTTAGTAACTTAAAATTAGTAGTAAAACTCACCTAATAAATTAAATGAATAAATTTAACAATTTAGACAGCTTGATGTCCTAACTAAATTAATACGTGCTATTGTTGCAAATACTAGTAGAAGCAATATAATTACCAAAATGTTTAGCTTATTCTAATAGGCCAAACTGTGTTGCGTTTGAATACCGGTCATTACTCGTCTACGATGAAATATTACGCCCCTGAATGTGATGCCGTAAATCACGTCAATACAAAATTGCAGCTTGAATACTTGTTACTATTAGCATATCGCTTGTGAACAAGATATACAGCTCAAACTGCCTTTTTGAGGGAGAAGCAAATCAATTTTTTATCACTACCGTTCATACTGTTTTCTTGTTTGTTGAGAGATACTAACTATTTTTTCACATTAAAATACGTGTTTAAGGTTAGTGACTAACGCAATGACCCTTAATTATCGTCCAGAATTAAAACAGAAGTCAGTATTATTTCAAAAACAACACATATTGGAAAAGGGACGACATATTTACGTATTTTCTTTGGCACAAAATAAATATTACATTTGGAAACTTAGTTGACCTGTATCGGCATTACAAAAAGAGTAAATTATGTAGTATCAATAATAATTACATAATATATTCTTATAGTAACTAAAATAAAAAAGTTCTTCGATTTTGACTCTGTTTCTTCATTTTTTAGAAATTGCTAAAATCAAACAAAAAAAATTGGCGTAATTTAATTTAAACATCACATGGTTCTTCGATTTTCTTTACAGCTGAAATTAATATAAAATATATGGATCATAGAATTTATAAAACAGCACTAGAAAACAGGACGTTCACCTTGAACGCACCATTTGGTAGAATCTTCAATCGGGGCTTTACGGAGAAAAGGCGTCGTGCCGAAGCTTCCATAGTGGGCTGGCTTTCCAGTCTGGAAAGAATGATAGTCACATCCACAATTGGTGAGGTAAAGATGGGTTATTATCAAGGGTAATTAGACCCATGATAACATATGGAGCTATAGTATGGTAAAGATGCCGCAAATGAGAGCAACCAAAACACTGGGTGGCATGCAGAGGCAATGAGATCAGCCCCTACTACGGCAATGGAAGTAATTCTAAAACTGCCACTAATACATATTTATATACAAGGAGCTGCAAGGTCTACAGTACACACACTTTTGCATAGTTAAGTACCGATAAGTAAATCGCACGGCACTGACTATAAAAAAACTGTTAGATGAATTCAAAGAGGCCCTTTTAGGAATGCCATGTGATGCCATGTTCAAAAATTCAACCTAGATAGAATATATAAGGTTACAATACCAGATAAGAAGGACTGGGAGATAGGCACTACAGTAAGAGCGGCCTCAAACTGGTATACAGACGGCTCTAAAACGGACCACGGCGTTGGAGCTGGAATATACGCTATATGTACTATATGAAACATTCACAGGCCTTCTAGGCCCATAGCTGGGTGATGCGTTGCCATTCGTTTCTATCCTTCGCCTTCATCTTCCAGTTTTCAACTCCTTCTTCCTTCAGGTCTTCAAGAACTGAAGTTAACCACCTCGACTTTGGGCGTCCTTGTCTTCTCGTTGAAGTTACCTGCGCACCTAGCAGTTTTTTTTTTCCCGTACGGTCATCTTCCCTTCTGTAAACATGTCCTAACCATCTTACTCTCTGCGCCTTTATGTAACGTATTATTGTGGTTTCTCCAAATTGTTCTTCTACTTCTCTATTTGTTCTTCTTCTCCAAATATTTCCCTCCTTTATTCCTCCAAAAAAATTTCTTAATATTTTCCTTTCCCATGCGCCAAGTCTCTCTCCATCTTTTTTTTTTCATAGTCCATGTCTCGGATCCATATGTCACAATCGATCTAATAATTGTCTTGTACATTTTTACTTTTGCGTTCCATGATATATTTTTTTCCTTGCTTAGCTTGCTTAACGCTCCAGTATATCTATCCCCTTTTATGAATCGCGCTGCTATTTCATCTGTGTCTCCTCCCTTTCCCGAAATGCATACTCCCAAATAACTAAATCTGGTGACCCGTTGTAATTTTAATTCCCGTTCCCCTTCTAGCGGAATCACTAGCTCACTTACCCTCCTGCCACCATCACGACCTCTCAACATTTTCATGTACCTTGTCTTTTCTTTTCGTTAATCTCCAACCCGGTCTCCTGTGCTGCTTGTATCAGGTCTTTCATTATTTTTTGCAGTTCTTCGTTCTTGCCTAACAATACAACGTCGTCCGAATATGCCAGAATTTGGTGGTTCTTAAACACTAAAGTCCCTGTTCTGTTTATTTTGCTGTCCAAAATTATCTTTCCAATCGATATTGAATAAGGTTGTCGACAGTGGATCCCCTTGTCTCAAGCCTTCCCCAACGGCAAATGGTTTCGATGCTCTATATTAATTCTTACTTTAATTGAGGATTTCTGCAGTGTCATTTTGACTAGCCTTATTAGTTTCATCGGTATGCCAAAGTTTTCCATTGCCTCGTATACTTTTTTCCTACACACTGATCGTAAGCTCTCTTGAAATCCACGACACCACATACATATCTTTTTATATTCCCCGGTCAACGTCTGTATTCTATTGAAAGTAAATGGAATATACGCTAAGAAGCCTAAAAAGGGCTCTTTTGGTAAGCTTTAGCAAAGACACAACGGCATTCCAAGCTGAGGTTGCTGCAATACACCAGTGTGTCCGAGAAATAGAAAGATGGACCGAGCCAGGTAAAAGCGTCGCTATCTTCTCCGACAGTCAGTTCACATTTAAAGCGATTAGTTCCATAAGCGTGGACTCTAAGCTGATTTGGGACTGTGTAAGCGCCCAAAATGAGGTGGGCACCCGAACGAAATTAACCTTGGCCTGGGTCCCTAGCTGCTCGGGCGTGAGAGGAAATGAGGCGCGGACGAAGCTGTCCAGGCGAGGTTCGTCAAGGTCATTGGTTGAGCTGGCCTTTCTTTCCGCACTACCAATCGCAAATTAAAAAAATCCATCAACGAATGAAGAGAGTGGTGGCAAAAATCACCGGGGCAGAGAGAGGCCAAAGAGTTTCTAAGGGAACAAGCACCCGAATTTACTTATCTACTGAATGAAGACAGGGAGGCTATCAAAATGATAGTAGATCTGCTTACTGGTCACTGTAGACTAAGTAGGCATATGTGTAACATAGGCCTGGCGGATGACGCAACCTGCTGATTCTTCCAAGAGGAGGAAGAAACACCAGTTCATGTGCCAATGTGAAGGCCTGGCGAGGACGAGGTTTCTAGTAATGGGCGTGGAGAACCCCACAGCTAGTAGCTACTGAAAAAAAACCGCTCTCAAAGATGATAGGCTAATTAAGAAGGCAAAATTAGAGAGTGTCCTCTAGAAAAAAAGGGATAACAATAGATCTTAAAAGGTCCTGGTGAAACAGGTCTATAGGTCACCCCAACCCTATTCTAATCTAATATTCAATTGCTTTCTGGTGCCAAATATATAATATGGCAAATTTTTAGACGATAGTAAAATTCAGTCTAAACGGTAATTAATTAATAACCATTAATTTTGGAGTGATACCTCGTATTTCAGTTGGTATTCGTTGTTGCAATTAGTTCATATTGTGAGGGTTAGTAACGTATACTTATTTTTTAAATAACCCCACAAGAAGTAATCAAATGAGTTAAGGCGGGAGATCTCGCTGGCCACTCCATGTAGCCTCTCTTCTCAATACACCGGTTTGGAAACGTATCATCGAAGATATCGAGGTACATTTCTTGTATAATGAGAAGGCACTCTAGGCTTGCTGCATCTATATTCTCCCGTTGGGTAAATCGGGATTTTCGTTAGACTCTAGGCTTGCTGCATCTATATTCTCCTGTTGGGTAAATCGGGATTTTCGTTATTGAGCTTCTCCCTCAAAAACTGCAAATACTTTTCTCCTGTTAAATTATTATTAAAGAAGAAAGGCATATAACTCTATCACCGATATACTGCCCATACATTTATTGTTTTAGGGTACTGAGCACGTGCTTCACGTAACCAGTGTGGATTCTGACATGCCCAGTATCTCCAGTTTTATCCAGTGGTGGCTAGTGCATGAGTTACAGATTAGATAATAGTAATTGCTCTGGAAAAACGTAAGCACTAGCCGCAAGAGTTTGTTTATTCACCTGTCAAAAGTGTTTGACAGTTGAAATTGGCTCACGTAGTACTTCGTCTGTTATCGTTCATCAACTAGATATATAAGCATTTTTAAGTGTCATTTAGAAATGACAGCGCCTATTCAAAAATGAAGCAAAAATTCTATACTGCCATTTAAAGAAAAATACATGACGTCATAACTTTTTCAAAGTCATTGCAAAAACGACACTACTGTTATTAAAAGATAGTTCTTTTTTTAATCGTTTAAATAAACAAACATTTACTTAACATGTTTTATGATTTTTCTCAAAAGAACATTAATTACCGATTAATTACGCTAATTAATTACCAAAATGTATTTCACTTCACATGATGAACAACATTGTTGTACTTTCATCCTGCATATCTGCCATTTGCTACTTTTTTATGATCTGAGGTGCTCCATTTGTGCCTCTCCCATTATTCCCAAACACTGAAGAGAGAGGTTAAGAGCATGTCCAATGCTGTTGTAAAAGCAGCATTCATTGCAGCAAAACATTTTCCCGTTAATACATTAAAATATTACAGAATGTCATTCCTGTAGTTACAAAAAAAATGCTATCTCGAGGAAAGAGAAAGCAACTGCAGCGTCTTTAAAATAAACTTTCCTATAAAATTATAATATACCAACTATAAAAATATAGATTTTACAAGTTCTGCAAAATGGAAAGTATTTTTTTTTTTACTTCTGGATATAAAGCACAAATAGGTACATACATGTACATGTCACAAACGTAATGCCTTTTTTACTGCGCCACTAATGCTCGGTTTTATTTCCTCCAATCTTTATGGCGAGGCGTTTCCAAACCTTAGTCTGCAGAAAATATGGTCACAATATTTTCTACTGGTTTACCCTTTGATTTGACTTTCGTTTCAATGGGAATATAAAACATTTATTTCGTGTGTTATGACTTTACACAATGATTTATGTAGGTATATTCAAAAATGTTATTAAAAGATAAGATTAGAAATTCGTTGTACAATTTTCAACAAGTTTCAGCTAAGTGAAATATTCAAACAACAATAAATTTGAAAAAGAGTATTTTACAGCAAAAGGCACCATGTTGGTGTGATGTTCTTGCTAAAAATTAATTGATATAATAAATACTTACATTTTGACTATTCTCATTCAATATCTCCTCCGTTCTATCCAAACTGAACTGCCTCCTCAGCAGCTTTCCAACTCGTTCTTTCGGACTTAAACTCTTGTAGTGGTTATACGGCGTGCTCAGATCTTCTTCCTCTATCCTCTTGTGTCTCCTGAATCCGCAAAGCGAACTGGTCGAGGCGCCCAAGAGGGCAGCGGCGACCTCACTGGCAGAAACGGGCGTGCCCAAAGACATCGGCGTATCGCTGGACGTGCTCTTCACCATCACGTGATGATGGTTGTCGTCCTGGCTCTTGACCAGGGCGGAGAATTTCGAACATTCCATGGTTTTGATGAAGGTGGGATCGGGATTGGGTGAGCGCGGTGGCGCGCTGTCTGGGAAATGGTCGTGGGACTGTCGGACGTTCAACTGTTCTTGGGACGTTGTCGCTGTATAAGGGGGCGAATCTTCTATCTGCTCGAAATCAGGTTTACAGATGATTAAACTTTCGTCTAAACTGGAAAATCACGACAGAAGAATGAGTTAACTTATTTAGTACGTGAGTATTTGGTGCGGATATTTGTTTAAGTTCGACTCACCCGTGACTTTCCCTTCAAGTGCGAATAGGAAAATCAAATATCATGTTAATCATTTAGTAAATAGATGCAGAGGGTGGGTGGAGTGTTTTTAGTTTTTAGTGTACCGAATAGATTAGAGTGTGTTACATTAATAATAACAATAATGGCCTTCTATTTCTTATAATATACTATACAAAAGACGTTTTCCATTGTACATTGGTTTTAACCAGGTATCGGCTATAGCTAATAATTTTCTATGGTATTTTTTCTGACGTCATAGTTCCAACCTGCTTGAACCAATTTTAACCGGAAGCTTGACTTGAGTATTAAAAGTCTTTAATGATGTACATAACCTCTTCTTACTGTTTACAACTGTTTGATATCCTATCTTTTGATCTTTTGGTGGAGTCGTGGAAAAATATAGTAAATAAATAGTAGATGTTGAACTCGAAGAAAGAGTTAATGTTTTGATGGATAGTTTAATCTACGGTAAATACAGAAAAATGTGTGTTTTATATTTCTTCTTAATAAAATTTTCTTTGCAAATGATAACTTTACATATGATGTCTTTGAGACGGTCATTAATACAGGTAAATTAAAAAAAAAATACGGTTTATATAATGTTGATAATGCTTTATCAACATCATTCAAACTTGTTATTTGGAGAATTTGAAATATCATCCAACAGCATAATGCAAGGCGCAAATATTTCTTTGTCACTGATTTTCTTATACTTTTCGTAAAAAAAGGCTAGTGTAACGTTAGTATTTCGAAAATATAAAGTCCAATGTTGTAACCTATAACAGTTACAACCAAACGTATTGCTGTGGTCTGGCACCCCGGTTTTCGGAAATTCAAATTTGTTTTCTTGTTCATACCAATTTGCTTTTATCAATGTCGCGAAAGAGTTTCCACAATTTCATTTGTTTATTTTGACAAGATTTTGTTATTTGTATTGATCTTATTTGTTTATTTTAATTGTTCAGTTGTTTAAATTAATTTCATTCAGTTGTACATATTGCGTTTACCAGTTTTGTATATGTTCAAATGTATATTCTAGAAATTTTCTTTGCATTTGTGCGTTGCGAGTGCACGCAGGTTTTGATATTTGTATACGACTGTTATCCCTTTGAGGCGCCAGTTCTTTGAATGATAGTGGCCGTGTAAGTAGATGTAATTTTAGTCTCTTTGCTACCATTTTGGTATTTCATTTTTAACTTAAAGATTTGTTCGTTTAATTTGATATTAATTCATCCATCAAGGAACTCGGTAATTTAATAATTGTTGTTGTATTTTATTGTGTGCACAGTTTAGGTATAAGATCAGTTATTATATTTGTTCTGGAAGGTATTTTTTTAGTTTAAAGAGTTAATTTTTGCGTTTTCTAGTTTACTGATTTGTATTTTATAATTAATCACCACGGTTTGGGTGATTAGAAGCATTGTGCTTGTATTTAAATTTCAATTTTGTAAATTTTACTTGTTTTGTCCACGTTTAAAGTAATTTAGTTTGTTTAAAATTTTGAAACTACGTGGATTTTTTGTGAAATAGGATTTTCTTCTAGAACAAATTTGTCTTTTGCTTTGTTAAAGGATTTGCATTGTCCTTTTGTAATTGTAGATTCATGCAGTTTTTGTTTTCGTCCAGGACCTTCAGTCCACGGTTAAATTTTCTGCAATTTGTCATTAAATGTTTTTTTTTCTTTTTTTTATAATAAAATCATTGATTGTTAACGTCATTCAAAATTTCTGTTCTTTTATTTTTGAATTAACCATTTCAATTTTTGGAGTCATTAAAGAAAGTCAGTTTTCAAACGCCCACATTTTACTTTTCATGATAGGTTTTATTGTGAGAGTAACTCTGAGTTTAATTGTTCTTTTGCGCCCTTTATTTTTATCCGCTGAGCTAATAAATTTAATTTTCATTTTTATAAATTCATTTTGTTTTTTTTTCTTTTGTACCTTCAGTACACAGCAGTATATAACCGTTTATATTCGATCGGACAACTTGTTGTTAGTACCTGGTCCTTACCTATCATTCTTGTTCACTAAAACTGCAAACTTCTTCTAGACCCCTCAACACAAATTGCACTAAAATAGACGTATATTGTAAATATAATAAACATCTTATATTCCGATTTAAAAAGTAAAAATGTACAATTAGGACTCTGTACTAATCTGCACAGGTCTCTGGCTAGTTAAACTAACAATAAGTAATCGTCTGGGTTTATTTTTAGCTTGCCAAAAATTGCCTGTCTTTTTGCGTCCAGAGCCTCACTTTTTCACAGAATTTCGTAAGCATTCTCTGTCATACCCCAGAGTTGATACTAATTCTCCGTACCATGTCCTATTGAGAGAACTGTTACGGCGAGAAGATGATGCCTACTGGGCCGCAGTAATTCTCCAGTTTTCTTTTTTGATGGGTATCTAAATAAAGCTCTTCTCACAGATTTACCTGGTTGTATTATTCCAGTGTTCCTCTTTAACCCAACTCCTTACCTGTTCTCGTGCTGCGTTTTTAGGCAGTCCCAAAACAAGTTCTCAGCTTATAATGTGAAGCTAATGATCCCTTTCTTGCCAGCACATAGGCATTTTCGTTTCCCTTCATTGCTGAATGTCCTGGCGCCCACAGTAAATTGACTTTATTGCGGTCTATCAGGCTATTAAATTCTCGAATATATTCCCAAACCAGTGTTAATTGTATCTTAGGATTTACTAGTGCCCTTAGCATCGCTTGGCTGTCTGTTGCAGTATAATAACAATAATATCTATTTATTGGGATCATATAAAAATGCATTTTCATATTGCCCAAAAAGACCAGATCACCATAATAATGCTTCTTCCTCTGGTCTTGAGTCACGTCCAAATTTGCTTGGTTTCAGCCAAAAGCATGACCTTTGATTTGACACATGTTTAATTTATCCTTCGCTTCTTTTATACAACATTTGTCTTCATCCACGTCCTCTTTCTTGATATCTATTTACTACCTGAGGATAACCAGGACCATGTATATTTGAATTCTATTTTCCGCAAAACCCAGAAAATGTTTAGAAATTTAAAACCAGACAATGTAACCTGTCTCTTTGAAAATACATTATTATTAGATACAATATAGCTCTTTGATTGATTTCAGTTGCATTATGAGATGTTTGTTTGAAATGCCGTGACATATTTTCCTAGTGAAAAGATGGTTATTGTATTTTTCACCCCACTTTAGGCTCCAGCTCCAGTCCTGTTTTCGGTTTTTGATCTGTCTGTAAACCAAATCAATTCTCCGAAGCACTTTATGTACTTGAATTGACTTCAACTTTTCCGGTCCTGATTTCCACCTCAAAATTTCTGTTAAGAAGATATGTCAAAATCATTATTTCCAAAATATTGCCTTCTACATGGTAGATAATATTCTTGTGTCCCACCAATCCGGCATATCCGCCACTTAGTAGTTTGTGTAATCTGAGATACCTCATTCTTGTTTCCCATCATTCATTCATTCATTCATTAAAGTTAGGATGGCACTTGAGTAGGTGCTCATTGTACCATCCCTATTAATTCTCTTATTTCCACTCGAGCAGCTTGGTGTTCTCTATAAAGCCCAGCATCTTGCCCAGTGGGAATTTGAGAACCTTCGAGGGCTCCAATAGATCTCTCCCGAAATATTTCTGCCTGAGTACCCTCAGTTCCTCACATGTGCAGATTACATGTCTCCCCTATCATCATCAAACGTAGAGGAGGAAGACCTAGGAGGCATTCCATTGCCGCTGTTGGAGTCATCCCCTTTGCTCCTATTATTCCAAAATGAGCAAGATACAGGCTTGCGTATAAGTTCAATTATAGCAGTTTCATGCTGCATCTGATGAATCCCAGTGCATTTATAATGAAAGAATATAAATATAAGAAAAAAATCGATTCTTTTAGGCGATTTGACTCTGAGGGGCCTGACAAGCTTCCCGGCTTAGACATTATCACCCCTTGAAGAAAGAAATTGCTAATATGACTTTAAAACTTACTGCTGTTTATAAACTCCTTGGACTAAAAATTGATGATAAACTAACTTGGATTACTCTCATCGCATCAATCAACCCTAAATTAAATAGAGCGATGTTTATTCTATCAAGAGAGAAATCATCGTGTAACGTTTGAACTTTAAAGATGCTATATTACGCACATTTCTATTCAACAACCTTTTAAAATATCTTTGTATGGTCAAATAACCGAATATATGTTAGCCTAAACAAGTTATTAGGTATTTGTTTTAAATAAATACTTGTATCAATATATTTTGTTGCTCTAGCAATTTTTCTTTTTCTTTGAACAAGCACATAATCTTGAAATCATAAGAGAAGAGAGCCCTGCGTTACAAATTGTCGAGTCTACCAACGACACCCGTTTGTAAAGTTATTTGTAAAGATACTTTAAATGTAAAGATAAAAATATGAACGTCATAAATGTCATTCGTTCCTAACATATTCATAAGACAGACTTTTTACTAACCCCGCATATTCAATAATGTTAAAGGCAAAGATATTAAAGAAACAAAAATAGGATTTTCATACCAACGATATGTAGCCCTACTGATAGACGTAATTTTATTATGATTTGATTAACGTTGTCTTATAGCAGATATAAGGTACACTAGAGATAGTTAACTTAACGATAGAAAGTTGCTATCCCCTTATGCAATGTGGTGGGGACCGATTTTGAAGGATTCTGGTGTCAATCCACAGGCGATGCGTGCCACTAAGAGCGCGAAATTTAAATTAATATCCCACTGTTTTCCTTTTATATAATTATTGTTTGAAAATTGAATGCCTTATTATTGCAAGTATACATTCTATGCAAAATCATAATAAAAAATTATCACAGTAATATTGCCACGAATCGACCTTCAAGAGTGGGGATAGCGCTAAGATATATAATTGTTGTAATGATAGTTAATGGGACTCTCTGTTAATAAGGAGTTTAAGTATATTGGTCCTTGTTTGATTCTTGCTGCCCGGCGCCTCCACCAAATGTTACATTGGGGCTTGACGGGGTAACTCAGAGGTATTTACATATAGTATAATAATTACACCTACCTTGGGTTGCAGGGGCAGGAATCAACCAAAGACCAATACACTTAAGCGCATTATTAACAGAGACTCCAAAAGGGATACATCATGGAGTATCCTTTCGGAGAGCCTCCTTGCGGAGTGTCTCCTTTACAGAAAGTCCCCTTATCTATCATTACAACAATTATATATCTTAGCGCTATCCCCACTCTTGAAGACCGATTCGTGGCAATACAATCAATTCTCAAGCAATAACATCAATTTGTAAACGTATGAAGGTATTATTGGAAATAAACAAATATTTCGCAGAGAAAAAGCATTGTATTTTGTTTATAATTTTATAAAAGAGGTGCATTAACAATAAATGTTTATAGCATGAAAAATATTTATGAAGCACTATTACCTGCCAGCTTCTAGTGAGAATCAAAATAATTTTGCAAAAGTGGATACTACGCCATAAATTAAGCATTTATTAACAAGCACTTTACAAATAAAATCTCAGATCGGATGAAAATAATAGACCAAAATGTATTATTTCCATGTATTACACAAACGCCTAAATAGCGTACAATACGAAAATATATTTTTTTGTGAAACTGCCATTTAAAATACGTAACTTTTATTTAATTTTCTAAACGTCAACATGACACTTCAGTTAACTGGAAATGACTAGAATAAAATAATCATTTCTGCTCTAGAATAAGTTTTTTTAAAAGAGCTGCTACTTATCAATGAAATTAAATAAATGTATTGAAATGGTTAAAAAATATAAGCGATTTTCAACCTAAAATAAATGATAATTGTGGTGGCATACTTGCGCCTAAATTATATGCAATCTTATTAACATAATTTTTGAAAATTCCTCTCCTTATCGGTTGTCGAATGTGAATGGCATTTCGATATGTCTACTCCTTAACATATTTAAAATACTCCCAGAAGAACATTATCTAATGTAACGCTAAAATACTGATTTAATCCATATACTGAATACTTAGGTAAATGATGTTACTATTCTTTAGAGCAGTTTTTGAAAACATCAAATGGTTCTACATTTTGAGGTTACAATTGCAGTAAATTTTTTATATGTGTGCTTTCCATGTAAATTTTAAATTGTTGCAGTTGATCTTATATTTTATATTTTATACCACTGATTTTTTTTCCATTCTGTTATATTCTGTTTACTCGGGTCATTTTCATTTTTAACAACGAGGAAAGAAAACCCTTTGAAGAAAGAAGAATAAGCGCCTTATGTTATTAATACCATTGCAACTAACTCTAATTAAAATTGGAAGATGAAGAATAATACGCTAAAGCAAGTACAACATAATTTGTACCCACTTGAGATTATTAGCTTCAAACGAAAACTGCGGTAATTCGTTTCCAACATAATATCGGCGTTTCAAGCAAAATAATATCTCTTTCGAGTTACAAGGCCTTGTCACGTCGTCATCAAACGGAATAAGCATTAAAGCCCGGTGCTCATCTAAGCGAATGAAAAATAAGTACGGCTAATTGAGAGCGCAGCCGTTTTTAATTAACTTCCACCTTTTATCTACCGCATATAAATTTGCCATTTAGTGAACAAGAACGCCGGAAAAATAACCCACTCCGTCCTCTTCATGTTGACACTCTCAACCCCTAATTACGTTCACGCTCTAATTGGAAATGTGACGAGCATCAAGCGCTGTTCGGCGACCGAACGGGGATAGCAGAAGAGGTACGCCACACTGTTAGAAATATCCAAACGACTACGTGTCGAATTGTATTAAATTTGAATTTACAATTGGATGCGGCAAGGAATTGGAAGTGCAAAGTGGGAATTTGAATTGAGCCATGGGGTTTTACCGCGCGAGCTCGTAGGCAAATGAATGAAAACATGCGAATAAAGTTTAGGAAAGGAATATACTTCAAGGTGGTTCGGATAGTTCGAAGATCAAAGAATATTCCTTTTATTTTCTTTTATTAAACTAGCATTTTACCTTAATCGAATGTTTGAAGTCTTAGACTTTTTTGACGGCCGAGTGTGACTTAAATTACTTATTAATAGCCACATGGAAATAAAAAGAAATTAGGAAATGAAAAACTGTCTTTTTTTGAGACCAATAAAACGGAAAAATTTCAAACTTAGTAAACGAGAATCCTCAATTTGCACAGAACAATTCATTCAGTTTTAAAGAAAAACATGATGTGCCTATATCACGTTAATCTTGGACGCCATCTCCAAAGCCAGTCCATTGGCTTCAAGTGATGGTAGTACATCCTATCACAACCTATGGAGCAATAGCTTGGTGGCAAAATGTCGTAACAAGCCAAAAGCACAGCAAAACTTATGTTCGTTCAAAGGATCGCAAGTATGGCAATCACAGCAGCATTGTCTATCTCCCAGTCATTGGCACTAGAAGCTCTTCTGATCCAACCACCCTTTCGTATTATTGTGGAAAGGAATGCCAAACTAACAGCATTTCGCCTATTGCACATATCGAATCAATCACCACATATTCGTGTCTGTGTGGCCAACAAGCTGCGGCAATCTGTTGTGTTGAACAGCATACTATGAACATGATGTATACTCGGCCATTATCCCAGGCGTACTTCACTACTTCCTTTCCAAATAGAGAGGAACTGAGATGCAACGAGAAATCGCTGACACGGGCAAACACCTGTTGGTTTAGAGACGGTTTGAACATCAAGTAGGCACAGGAATATTTTTATTGTAATCCAAGAGTGAGGAGACACCTAGGACAACGAACACCGATCTCTCAAGCTAAAGTCTATGCTATTGAGATGCGTGGTAGAAAGGTTTTGGATAGAAACTACATACACAAATCAGTAAAAAAATTCAGTTTTCTGATGGCACGGAATGATGACTGTATTTAGAAGACAAGAAGACAGTTGAGCATATTTTTTGCCACTGCTCTGCCGCTACAAGACTGAAGTATGTAACTTTTGGGAAGATTGATCCTTTCTCTAGAAAACCTGAAAACAGTTTTATTCAGCAAAATGCTGACCTAACTAGATAACAGGCGAGAGCCCTAAATAGAGATATAGGGTCTATTGTAAAACTAATGGTCGCAATGGATATGACGATTAATCGACATGTTACCCCACTAATCACTAATTTCCTGAACAAGCAAATAAACAATCTGAGAAATACTGAGAATAAGCGAAGGAGTCGTCATTGAGCTAATCCATATAGACCACATACCTGATAATTTTGAAAATTTCGACATAATTCCTGCGTTGCACAATCGAGTACTTTTCTCCAATTATAGTTAATATTACTAGAGTTTGACATCTTTGAGCTTTTAATTTATTTTTTCTATTTTGTTCGTTCATAAAAATGCAATTGTAACACGCTTTTGCGTATCGAAAAGTGCTTCATTGTGATACGCCTTTTTTCATTTCTATAGGTTGGCTGTATTGAATACATTATGACAGAAAGCAAAATTGACGTTTAATGCATGTAAATTGTAAATACTTTAATCAAAAATTCTATACAAATTTAGTTTACATTGTTATTGTTATGAAACGTGGAATTACTGTATACATTTACACTGACGGAACAAGTATCTTGAGCATGTATTGTTATGCCAGGGCAAATTCTTCGTAACAAAGTTTTGCTGAGTTATGTTATTGCTTTAATGGTAGACTCTGTGATGAGAATCATTCGATGATATAACTCTAGAATGACCAGATGTACTTGCCCCGATAAGTTTGCGCTACCAGCCACTTTACTTTTCATAGATGTTTCGATGTAACCTCAGCTACCGCAGATGACTTCCATCCCATGACGTTTTATAGTCAGCAAATCATTGCCTGCGTCTGCTAAGTGTGTAGCACTAGAACGTCTGAAGCAATGTCCAGTATAAAGCTCTGAATTGGGCAATTTTAGAAATCAGCTATTAATTTAGGCATTTTGCCAATCGTATTAATTCCAATCGGGGCACGATATACAATAACCATTGCGATATGTAAGGAAAAATCTGACTGATTATATTTTTTGGTCGCAGGGCGACATATTTTTTAATTAAAGTAATTCATCTTTCATCCGTAATTGCAAAAACTCTTACGATATTATTTTTGTTTTAGGTACTGTCACCAAAATAATATCACTCTTAAATTCTAATCATGTATGGACATATTTGTAATTCATCTCGTCTACAGGCACCTGTGTAACCCATTATTAAAACGATCTAAAATAAATCCATTACATAAAAATTACATTTTGCAAATATATCGTACCTTTATTACTAAATACAATGCGTCAGAACCTTCTTCTATAAATTTATTAATATCTTCAATGCATAAAATTTTAGATTTCTTAGCCTCGTATCCCTCAGAGAATCGTTTTAAATAGGCTTGTAATTTAATATATTTTGATATGTCTGTATTTTATAAATGGAAAAGCAAGAACGAAGCATGAAATACATAGACCATAAGGTAGAAGATTTCTTTTTTTACCTTGTAATTCAAAAATGCAATAAATGTTTTCAGATATTGGTGTTGACATTATCTCGTACAGCCCATAGTTCAAATTGATGGTAGCATTTTTCATATACTGCTTTGATTTTTTCGTAATAAATTTATGACGGCGTTATCCGCAATTTCACGCATTGTGGTGGCGTACAAGATAAATTTGTCTCAGTATCAACTCATTTTTTACAGTTTACAGAGACTATATTATGAAATATATTGTTAAAACAATTTAAATAGGCGAATTTGAATTTTGAATTCGTCAAATGTCAATCGTATGCAATGTGACCAACTTCATATAAAAATAAACTCAACATTTGTAATGAGATTTTTATTAAGTATTATTATCAATTTATAATGCAAAATAGAAAAAATAGTATAAAGGACTCGTTTCATAAGGCTTTTTCATGCCTTATGAAACTCGTACTTTAATATACTATTTTTGTCAACAAGTTTTACAATTAAGTAATTTTTGTAAAGTAATTTCCAATTACCAAATCTAATTTTGCGTAGAGAGATTACCTAATAGAAAATATGTAATAATTTCTTTACGATAAATTTACTGGTGTGTTTATAATTGAAAAAAAAAACACTACTTTTTACTGCAGATATGTAGATAAAAGAATGCAAAAAAAAAGTTATATGTAAAAACCCAAATGGAAAAAAAAGCTGTCAATTGCACAGAGTTGAGATTCCAAATGCATATACACGAAATTTCCCACTATTCATAAGAGCGCAAAATCATTGATTTCCGTTTAAATGGCGCAATAATTGGTTGGCTTTCGCATTGGCGTGAAAATTTGACAGAAATTTGTAATTGGAAAAATAGAGGACGAAATAAAATATATACCTGTTTGGAAAGTCAATCCCATTCAAATTATTTGCAATTTCAGTAAAATCAATAAGGCAAAACCGGTAAAATTCGTGGAATCCTATAATTTAGAGCACGTGTACATGCGGAACAGCGATGTATGTCCTACATATTTATTCTATACTGTCAATATGTACCAATATGTTTGTTTGTTTGGAGATTTATATGATACAAAAGCATAGAAAACAAATTTAATCCAATATCAGGTTCAATTATAATTTAGATGTCATACATGACGAAAGCACTTTTGTTTACATCTCACCACGAATTTATTTGTTTATTGAGTGTTGTGCGTGGGCTTCACCGGGCAGCAGATGGCAGTAATATTCCAAATAATAATGGAATGTTCATTAAATGTATAAAATTCTAGCAATCTGTTACCCGTACATTATTACGTGTGTTTCCGCGAATTTAATTTAATAACTTGCTTTTATAATTAATACGAGTATAGATATAAAAGGAAATTCGGATTACGTTCGGTGGAATTTCAATTTAATTAAACCGGCCGACAGTCAGCCGAAATCGATTGTCGTATTTCATGTAATGCGGTTTCGTGTGTTGTGGAGACTGTATTTTATGTTAAGGGTGCGTAATGCTATACATATATAACTTCACTTACTCGATAGATGGTGGTACTGGAAGGGATTTTTCGAAGCCTGCCTTCCCTAAGAGCCAATACGTGTCCATAGTTCCTTTACCCTTGATTTTGGTCGGACCGCGGTATTCTATCTGATAACCGCCAGCCTTTTCTAGGAGATCTTTCGTTGTCTCAGACAGGTGTATCCTCCAGGCAGCACCTGAAATGTTGTGTCCTAAATAAGGCGGTAAATTATTTATATAAAAAACATGAACATAAACATGAATTTTCCAGCCTCAACTCCAAGGTCATGTTAATTGTACCACAAAGACAGTTTCAGTTCCGGCAGATTTGTGTACTGTTATTTAATATAAAGATGCCATTTTTTCAACACTGTCTTTTAACGAAAAATAGCAAAAAAAAATTGGTGTGGGATAGTCACTAAATCACCAATTTTAAAATGTGTTCGATTCCTTCCTCTATTAGCGATGTAAACCGTATAAATCAGTGGCGGCCCATGACAATATTAAGTGGTGGGGCCAATCTCCGGCCAACTCTCAGAACAATTAATGACATATTATTAAAATATATATACAGCGTGCCCCACCGAACTGGGTCATTAGATTTTTTTGAACTTCTAGCAGGAACTTGATTTTGAAACTTGCAATGTAGACATGGCTTACTGTAGTCTATTTAAGGAAAATATGTTCATTAGCATTTATAGCACTTTCGGTATACAGGGTGTTGACATCAACTTTCTTATTTTAAATAGAATGGCACAATTTTTATCGGTACAATGAATGTATCGAGTCATTTGCAATTAGTTTACATGAGGGTTCCCTATCCCTGAACTCAACCGTTTTTGAGATGCAAATATCTCAAAATTTTGTTGATTTTTTGACGTTTGCACTGTTTCAAGTGAAATTAAATAGCTGATGAGGTATCAGATATTTAGTGATTCTACTAATGTCGATACGTAGGTAGAAAGTGTTATGACAATAATAACCAAATCACATACAGGGTGTTCGAAAATGCGCCTTCAATGTGGATACCTTTAAACCAACAACACTTTTTTATTTCAAATGGAACATGGTATTTTTTACTACAGCATTGAATGCAGCGTAAAATTCTATATCGATCGAGGGTTTGGTATACCTATTTTTGTTAGTTTTTGAGATATTAACATTTATTGCCTAAAATATTACTAATTTCCAAGTTTCGAGTAAATAATTTTTTTTTCCTAAAAACACTGTATATTATTTTTTAGAATGATGCAATATCTTTTTTTGCATTGTTTGGTTTCCATATCTGAGATATTTATCATTGGAAGTTTTCCAATTATTAGCAACTTATGTAATTGTAATTATAAAATATTAATAAACCATAATTATTATGCAACAACAAATTACATGTTAATATTTTTGCCTTCTTATTAAATACATCGAAAATAAGTCAAATTAAAAAAAAAACTAAGAAACTATTATTCTGAAAGAACATTTATATTGGACATTTTCGAAGACTTTTAATAGTTTGTTTCTGATTTATGTTATCTGTCTGTATCGCTTAACACCTAGTTTAATACAAAAAGTCAAGAGGCTGCATTGTTTTCGGAGACCCATGTCAGACGGCTCCCCTACAAAGAAAATACCTGGTCTAGTAAGTGAACAGTATTTGAAATATTTATGGGTGTATATTTAGGATATCTGCTTTAATTCCCTTTGTATTTTATTTTTTTGAGGTTTTTATTCATTGCAAATAAGTGTAGGTATCTAATCATTGTTACATGCGTCTTGAATGTAGAATAAGTCTAAAATATTATTTGTATATGTAAATTTCAATGTTTTTCTTATTTCTTTCGATTTATAATATTTTACTTGTTAAAAGAAAATGTGTGAAGGAGTTGACAGCATTAGGACTTACTATAAAAGATATGACTTGTTAACGCTGCATAGGTTTATCACTGCGCAATTTGGTAAATTACCAACAATGGATATCACTTGTTTGTTAGCACATCTCATGGCCTACTATTATCTAATAATTAATGTACGTTCTCTATGACTAAAAGACATTACTATTAGTAAGAAACTAGTAAACGTTAGATATCTGAAACATAAATATTTAGATAGGTTAGGCAAATAATGTACAGTGTTTTGTAGGAAAAAACTCATTTTATTTGTTTGAAACTTGGAATTTAAGCATATTTTCAGCAATTTTTTGTAAGAAATGCTAATACTTCAAAAACTATTAAGAATAGGTACACCAAACCCTAATCAATTGATGTAGAATTTTGCGCTACATTCAATTCTGTAGTAAAAAATACCATGTTCCATTTGAAAGGAAAAAGTTTTGTTAGCTTAAAGGTATCCACAATGGAGGTGTGTTTTTGAACACCCTGTATATGATTAAGTGATTATTGCTATAACACTACGTCCGCGTATTTACATTGACTTTCGTAGGATCACTAAATATCTGCTATCTCATGAAATATTTGATTTTATTTGAAAGAGTGCAAATGTCAAAAAAAATCAACGAAAATGAAAATATCTTAAAAACAGTCGAGTTTAAAGATAGGGAACCTTCATATAAACTAGTTGCAAATCCATATACCATTCCATTTAAAATGAGAAAGTTGATATCAACACCCTGTATACCGAAAGTGCTATAAAGTTGAAAATATTTTCCTTAAATAGGTCACAGTAGGCCATGTCTACATTGCAAGTTTCAAAATCAAATTTCTACTAGAAGTTTAAAAAAAATCTAATGTCCCAGGTCGGTGGAACGCCCTGTATAATATATAAATGAACTCATGCTATTATTTGATGTTGAATGTTTATTATTATTTTATTGCTTTTCTGATTTTGTTATAAACCATCATTTTCTACGTAAAAGCGCCTTTCTTTGAGAGATAAGAAAAACGGAAATTATTAAAAATATTGGGGGTAAGAAGTATTCCCTCCATTATCATTAGCTTCTTACGAACACAGATTACGCCAGCTTTTGGATCATGTAATCTGTTGCAAATTATGTTAAAACAGTTTTTTAATATCTGTTATAATTTGGGCGATTGCTTAGAAAAAAAATTGCGTAGTGCTTCTACCATGGCACTCTTTCAGTGTGTAGAGTTTCATGGAAATCCGAATTTGACAGTCGCTTGATACTGAAAGTGTTACAAAACATTACAAATATACAATGTAAAAAATATTTGAAATTTTATTGTAATCATTTTTTATTGTGTACAACTACCTTTTTTTAAAAAAAATATATATAATAATTTAGATCCACTCATTTCCTTTATAAATTTCTTGTTTCGGGATTAATTTATTTCCTTACTACATTTTAACAAGAAACAGTTCATTTACAAGACCTTTCTACGAAATAAGACAAGGGAAAGCAATCAATGTTTCCCTACAGAAAAAGCAATTACATTTACCACGAACGGTGAACGTTCTAATTCATTCCTCCCTTCAATAACGCCATTCTTACATCAAAACGAGTTTATTTTAAACGAGAGATCGTCGTTCATTACCTGTAGATTCCATCCTCGAGGCGGTGTTCACCGTATCCCCGAAAAGACAATAGCGCGGCATTGTCAGTCCCACGACTCCTGCACAGCAGGGGCCGCTATGGAGACCTATCCTGAGACGCAACGGTGTGCCTGGCAGATGTCTGATGCGAAATTTTCCGCTCTGATGCAACAGATCCAACGCCATTGTCGCCACCTGTTGGGGGAAAAGATAAATTGATATATTTTATGAGTTTCATGGATTTAAAGGGATTTGCTCGGCGTGCATAATAATAGAATTACACTAATGTCTTTTATAAAAATTTATGTTTCAGGTCGGTTGATTTTAATTCTATTCAATCAAGTCAAATGCTATTAAAGCGTAAACTTAGTGTACGGTAGTTTTATCGCTAATGCTTTATTGGTTTACAAGAAAAAAAATCGTTTAGACAAACTACATACTGAGTATTATATACCCCATTTTTAACTGCTTTAGTCGGTAGTATTCTTATTGATGTCTAAATATTTTTGTCACGCCTAAATAAGCAATTATTCCAAATTCACTCAGATGCATTTGTAAAATCTTCAAAATCTACGAATTCATTTAAGGTGTGAACAATACATACATGCGGGTGTACGTCAAATATAACAAGAATAGATAATCACTCATGCATCTTTGTTACAGTAGAGAAACATGCAACAAGAAACTGCTATAACCGAACTTAGCAAGATACAGAGGCTTGTACATTTGAAAATAACAGGAGTAATGAGGACTACTCCTCTTGCGGCAATGGAGTGCCTGCATATCTCTATTCTTCACTTAGTGACAATGGCGAAGGCAAGAATGGGCAATTTCAGATTGCAAGAGCTACTAAAGCGGCAGATATGCAGGATTGGGACATAATAATATTGTCCATCATGTGGAAGATAACATTTCAAGAAGAAGACTGAAGAACTATTGAGCTTAGCAAGTACCATCTTCGCACTGTAACAGTTTCTTCCAGGCCATATGATTTATTGAACCATATGCAGCAAAACTGTGTTTGAATTCTTGTGAAATGCATATTGTTTTTGATGTATTAAATTGTATTTTGTCAAATATTCAGATATTCTCATTTGAAGATATTTTTCTTAGTAATGTTAATAGGGAGATGGGCCTGTAACTTTGCGATCTATTATTTTTCAAACTGGAAATTATGATCGCTTTTTTTATGTAATCTGGATATTTTCCTGTTTTTAGAGCAATTTTGCCCATTTTTTCTCAAATGGTTGCCAAAATCTCTTTATTTGTGATCTCATACAAACCAAGTGCTTTGTAACATTTTAATCTATATAAAAATGGTAAAAATTACGTCACCACAGGTTATTCCAAATGACCCTCAAGTGAAAAATAATGGAAGCAAGATTTAATTGTTGAATGTCAGACTATGAAGCCTACGCAATATACATTTGGTAGTAAATTATCCTAAAGCCGAATCTGAAGCGATCATTTAAATAATACATTTTGAAAGAAAATCCAATCTCAAAACTATAAAAATGGATGAGCAAAATATAGATTGGAGAACGAAGACACCTAGGCCTTACCCTACACTTTAAATGTCAGACTATGAAACCTGCGCAATATACATTTGGTAGTAAATGATCCTAAAGCCGAATCTGAAGCAAGCATTTAAATAATACATTTTGAAAGAAATCCAATCTCAAAACCATAAAAATGGATGAGCAAAATATAGATTGGAGCACAAAGACACCTAGGCCTTACCCTAGACAATAAACTTCTATGGAACAAACATGAATTGAATGAATAGTTGCAAATGTAGCTTAACAATTGCAAATTTTCTTAATTGAAATTATGGAAAGCCACTTTTGATTACCCTCTTTTCTGTCATTAAGGTTTGAATTTTTCATTTTCATATATCACGATGTTCCTTCTTAATCATTCTTCTTATTACTATAATCCATTTAAAATGTTTGGTAAGTAATTTACCCTAAACCTAGGCGCATAGTAATTAATATCTCAACTTCATGTACCTGTTCAGCGTGATCGCACACCCTGACTGGTACACCGCCGACGACCATGTAAGCATCCCCGATAGTTTCCACTTTGTACACATTGTAAGCGTTGATGGTGGCGTCGAAACAAGTGTAAAGGTCATTGAGCAGGTCGACCACCTGGAAGGGGGTCGAGTGAGCCGAAATTGTGGTGAATCCGACGATATCCGAAAAGTAAATCGTCACTTCTTCGAACTCCTCGGGGTCGACTGGCATCCCCAGTTTGAGTTTCTCCGCAACGGAGCTGAAAAGCAATCAAAGAAAATCCTAAATACACTTATCTAGACGAAGGGGATTTCTAAGTAGTACGAAAACTAGGGCATTTAACAAACGTTTCCCTTATAGGGAAGTATATTTGAAGTAGAAAATATGAATACAGAAAAGTTATGTTCGTTAACAATCAAAGGTGCTTCAAGTTTATAAGCAACCTTCGTCATAGCTATATCATACTTGACGTCAAATTTAAACCAACTATTTTTGTGAAAAGATGTTTCCCAATATATAGGAATTTTTATAATATTTCATGGAAAAAGTGCCTGTTCTGCCCGAGATTGGCTTTTTGGTAAATGTATTTACAATGATACATATAATATTGGCTTTTTGGTAAATGTATTTACAATGATACATTTACCAAAAAGCCAATCTCGGGCAGAACAGGCACTTTTTCCATGAAATATTATAAAAATTCTTATATATTGGGAAACATCTTTTCACAAAAATAGTTGGTTAGTAGTTAGTAATAATATATTTGCATTTTATAGACCAATACAGCATCAAACAAGTCACACAAGAAATCATTTTGTTTTACAATTACACAATTATTAATCAATATACCTAAACTTTTACATTACAAATCTGTAAATGTCTGTAATGTCCATTCGTATCTATAATGAATAGATTCAAGATGTCACTTTAACTACTGAACAAGATAATAAACCAAAATGTCCAAGCGTTAAATTTTAAATTTAATTGTAATATACAGGGTAACATAAAAAAAACTACAATCCATAGCACCACTAGAGGAACGAAAAATAACAAAAAAAGTTCCTACATACTAATGTCCGATTGCTTTTTTTTTTCAAGTTGCAAACTGTTTTTTATATTGTTCTTGTATTTTAGTATTACCTAGGCAATAAAAAATATTTTAAGGTAGGCTGTGATTTCATGAAACATGTAAATGTCAAACCAATATTAGCATAGTGTCTTGAAAGTTTTATTTCAAAATGGTGCGCTATACTTTCGTAGGATACAAGGACATGATCATGTGTTACGGTGAAGCTCGTTCAAATTCTTCCGAAGCTCAACGGATCTATCGAGAGAGATACCCATTAAGGCATGTTCCTAATGTTAGGACATTTATTGACGTACATAGGCGTTTGGGAGAAGATGGTTGCTTTAAAAAACCAAAATTTGATTCTGGGGTTAACAAAACTCGTCGTACTGTTGCAAATGAATAAGCTATTTTGCAAATAGTAGAAGACAATCCTAGAATAAGCACCAGAAGAATATGTGCAGCTGTACCAAATGTCAATCGTGAATCTGTTAGGGAAGTCCTCAATGAACAACTTCTTCATCCATTTCATTTCCAAAAAAACCATCACCTATTGGAACAGGATTTCCTACCGCGTTTACAATATTGCGAGTGGTTGCAAAATAAAGGGCAAAACTTTCTGTCATTAATTTTGTTTACCGATGAAGCAGGTTTTAGTCGCGATGGCATTTTAAATATTCACAACATGCATTATTGAAGCGATGAAAACTCTCACCAGAACGTAATACGGAATCACCAGTATGGGTTTTCCATTAATGTGTGGGCAGGTATAATCGACAATTATCTATCAACATCCATTTCGAATGCCCAGACGATTGATTGACAGGCGAACTCTGTCGATTTTTTTTGGAAAATGAACTGAATACTTTATTAGAAGATGTTCCATTGAATATTATAAGAAGAATGTACTACATGCATGACGGCGCGCCAGATAACTATTCTAGCAGAGTAAGGGATTTTCTGCAAACAAAATTTGGAAATTGGTGGATTGGTCGTGGGGGACCTATACCATGGCCAGCTCGTAGTCCCGACCTAATCTCAACGATTTTTCATTTTGGGGATTTATGAAAAGTGAAGTGTATGCCGCAGAACTAAATAGTGAAAAAGAATTATGGAACAGAAATGTGGAGTCTGCTGATAGACTTCGTAATAATGCTAACATATTTCAAAGATGCCGTCAGTCATTAACACGAAGATTGGAAATGTGTATTCAGGAACAAGGTCACCAATTTGAACACCTTATGCAGAACTAATATGTATCTGATATTTTTGAATGTTTGAAGCCTTTTTAACTTCAACAGCTTGTAACTTGAAAACAAAAAGCAATCGGACATTAGTGTATAGGAACTCTTTTGTTATTTCTTGATCCTTTATCACATGTTGCTATGCATTGTAGTTTTTTTTTTATGTCACCCTATAGATGAGCAAAAATACACTTTTAATTACCTTACTACTAAACAGTAACGTCTATTTTTTTTAAATATAATGTAAAATAGTCATAAAAATTGTATAGAGGTTGAATTGAAAAGATTGTGTAATCACAGTTATTGACAGATATCTACCACGTTTGCATTATACGTTTGCTTAATACAGTCGCGAGCAAATGTTATAGGCACGTTTAACAAAACTAATGGGTTTCTTGTTTCTTGCATTTTTTTTGTGACAGTTATTTATATAACCGTCTTTATGGTTACAATAGTCTTTATAGATACCTTTTGTAAATCTATTATTTTTTTTTATATATTTTCAAGCCTTCGAGATGTCACTTTCCCCCTCCCATCTAAAAAGTATTGTAGCTGTACTAAAAACACTCTAATATGCAAGCAAATTAATAAGATCCCTTAAAATACTACATATTTATAATGTATTACCTACAAGTTTTTATTTTCTCATTTCTTACTGTGGTATTCGCCCAAAATTTAGGGTGCCTATAACATTTGCTCGCGACTGTATTTTTAGCGATTTAATTTGGTGTTATGCAGGCCTATTAATGTTATATAGCAAAACCGTAGCCACACGTCCAACACGTCACTTTGTTATTTTAAAATCGCTATCGTGCGTCGCCTACAAAAAACTGGCAATGGCATCAAACCATGATAACTAAGGTAACCATGTGGGGTAACTAACCACAGTGGTTGACAATTGATAAATACAGGAAATTCACAATTATTATTGTCAATGTAGCTTAGTTGAATAATTTAGTTTGAAGACGTATTTGCTTCTGTTATAAAAACTACATATTTGAATGATATGGACAGAGCTGTAGTAAGTGTAAGTAAAGGCATTTAATTGAGCTTAATTGTAATTCGTACAACTCAACGTATTACAGTCTCCCTCAATTAATCGTCTTTACTTCCACCTTTTTGAAATTTTGAAATTTGAAGATTGTCAGTAAGTCAAATTTCGCGCTCGTAACTTTTAGTTCGACAGGACTATGTAAATCTAATAACATAAAAACACGTCATTAACTAACGATGATGTAGCCTGCTTGCTAGCTTGAAAATCCTATATATTTCCTATTTTGCGTGATCTGGAATTAAAAATGTATCCCGCTTATTTCATATGATGCAAGAATTTTCATTGGGATCGTAAAACGTATGTGGTTGTGACAAATGGCGCAATAAACCGGACGCTAACTAGATCGTATCGAGCCAAATATTCAGTACTGAAAGGTCGCGCTTATTCAAGGCATGTTTCACAATAATACAACCGAATGCAGACATCAGTAGTAAGTTAATATCGTCTTCTTGAGGTCAATGCGGAGAATGAACCCTGTGCGCTAGTTGCACAAGCTAACATTGGTTGTAATAGTTCCTGCCTCGTCTTTATTAGATGAAACTGACACTTGGAACATAATTCCTTCTTCAAATATTAAAAAAAATGAGAAATTCAGAAAATAATAAACAAACTAATAAACTCTCATTTATTACCTTCAGAAATAGTTGCTATCTAGATAGAAATATAGATCACGCGATCTTTCAGATATACGCAGGAAAATCAGCTCCAGAAACTTGTATAGTAAAGCTTTACGACCGAGGAAGTTTTCGTCACAACGCCATAGTGGCAAATGAAATTATTGCTTCCAATAAATTACGTGGGAAGCAGTGGCGGAATACGTTTAACACTTTATCTCGAAACTGGGTAACGCCGTTTTGCGAAGTGCTTCTTATTAGGGAGTGAGTATTGACGTTGCTTAGGAAAGCTGTCGGTTTAGACAATCGAATTTCAAGTAGCTAGTTAAGTGATTGATCATTAAAACTTATTAGAGAATATTAAATTACAGCAGAGGTTTGTGGATCATCCTAGAACTTTTGCAATTTTGAGTCAAATTTAGATCATAACTTATGTGGTAATCTTGCGTAGATGTTTTGTCAATTTCATCAAAATAATAACTAATTAGTTTCTCAGGTATTAATTAAAACATTTCATTTTATTGCTGGCAATAAGAAATACCATACCATGAATTTGTCCTAATTCTGAACATATTTTAAATTAATTTCTTCTTATTTGACTGTAATAATTCTCTAAAGCACATACTTTTATTGGTTTTCTTTTCGGTCGATTAAATAAAACTGCTATATTTTAAATTATTTTACGTTCTGGAAAGACATTGTTCCCATTTTCAAAACATTATACTCTAGTTTTGTAGCACACATTTTTTACGTCATCGTAATCATAAATGTTTTTGTTCGTCTTAGATATAAATTATATTCTGGTTCTATTATATTTTAAATCGTAATGTAAAAGTGTAACGTCTACAAGAATATTAAGATATAATTTTTGGAAAGGATGGCATTCGGAAACGTAAAATAATTGTGAATAAACGAGAAGGGATAATCTGCGGTTTAAAACAGTTTTTCTATTTCGCATATACAATTGTGTAACTGTTTGTGATGAGATTTTATGTATTGGTGGTGCGACTCGTGGTTTGACATGACATTTTATACAGGCTTTTGCACGGAATTACAAGAATTGTGTCACAAACATGGAAACCTTAAAATTCCCTCCATGGATAAAAGAATCCCATTTGTAATAATAAATAAACGTAAATTAATGTGAAATAGGAAAAATAGTATAGAAGACACGTGTTACAATAACTGTTGTAATACAGCACATACATTGAACGAACATCAATGTAAAACTAGTATTTTAATCATCCCTGTCCTTATACAATTCCGGAGGGAAGTAGTTTAGTTATTAATTCTCAGAGGCGCTGGTGTCAAGTACATAAAGTTGCCTATGTAGAATGGAAGCATATTTCAAAAAATATGTTAATTAGATTGCATATAATTTAGGCGCAAGTTTATCACTATACAATTTTCTTTATTCTAGGTTGCAAAATCGCTCCCATTTCTTAATCATTTCAATAAATTTATTTAATTGCATTGACGAGTAGCACCTTTTACAAGAAAACCTATTGTTCTAAAGCAAAAATAATTCTTTCGTTTTTCGTTCTATTCAACTAAAGTGTCATTTTGACATCTAGAATATTAAATGAAAGCTCCATTTTTTTAAATGATGATTTATTTTCGTGAAGTAGATACTGTGAGATTCAAAAGATTGTCAATTCCGCTCCTATAGATAGTAGCAGGCTGTAGGTATATGCCGTGTGTTTGTAATGAAGGTTTGCAACTTTGTGTCAGTGTTACTGTATTATTGTTGGTGATATTAGATGTATATATAAATGGTTTGAAAAAAATTATAAGATAAATAAACAAAGGATAATTACAACACGAACGCCAATGTCACTAAATGTCAAGAAAATTGATTTATCGTATGAAATTTGTATGTGGCTAACTTCACTCATTAAATCGGTAACAAGTATAGATAAATTTTTCCGGAAAACAGTTTTTTTTATTACGACAACCATTTTGAATCTCACAGTATATGTATGTATATGTAAATATTGTACAGTGTTTATGTGTTTATGTAATGTTGGTTAATATGTAAAGCAGTACCCGCTTTTACAAAATACTTTGATTCCCGCTAGAAGCTGGCAAGTCCATGCTTCATATATAATTGATATGCTATGAAAATGTAACGTTAGTTCACTTTTTTATAAAATTATTATAAATACAATACTTTCTTCCGAACTATTTGTTATTTTCAAAAATACCTTCATACCTTTACAAACTTGATGCTGTTGTTTGAAAATTGATTGTACTATTAGCATAATTCATCATGCTTTTGTATAGATTATACGTTTGCAAGCAATAATGCTTTCAATTCTCGCAAGTCATTTGTAAACATACGATCTTGGAAATGAACATTCGAAATTCTATTTTGTGATTCTGCTTATTTATGTCAGCACGGCTAACAGCTAATACGCTCTGGATTGTTGAACAATATTTACTAAAGATTGCATAACGTTATTAGTTTTGGAGTAATAAAACATTGATGTGTCTATTTCTTTTATAGTAACACTGTACTTACTTAACTAATAAAATATCAAAATAGTATACAAATATGTTAAGTGGAGTAAAAAAAATACGAAATGGAATTTTTGGAATAATTTATACACACAAGTTTTATATTTGTAGTCGTAGATACAAGTATGTATTATACAGGGTATTCCACGTAACTGGTTCATTAAAAGTTTATGATGTTCTATTATTTACTTATATTTGAGATTTGTCACCAGTATCTGTTCGATGGAACTATAATATAAAACACCTTAACCAAATATCATTTCGGTTGACCGGAATGGATGTCAACTTTCTTATTTTAAATAGAATGATATAATTTTTATTGCATTTTTGGATTCTACAACTATAAATACGTCAGTTTTTATTAGCTATTCCTATAGCTACATGTGACCTTTTTGAGTTATTTAAGTTTTTCTTTTTTTTAGTCATAATCATTGACTCATTGAGAAATTAATATATCGGTTAATACTGCAAGTAGAGACAAATTTGCTATGTTATGAATGTAGATATAACCTAAGAAAGCGTAAGCACACTTTACATTCTAACATACAGGGTGTTCAAAACTGAGGAACAAAGTGACATATTTTCAAATGCAGAAAACTCTTTTTTTTAAATAGAACAGCCTGTATTTTGATTCGGAATTACGAAGTAAATATCATCCCCTATCGCTTTATATAAGCATTCCCTATACCTTCTTTAATAGATTTTGATATGAGCGAATTTTTGTTAAACAGACTAAATATTTTTTTTTTTAATAGAACACCCTGTATTTTAATTCGGAATTAAGAAGTAAAATCATCCCCTATCACTTATCTCAGCATTCCCTATACCTATCTTTAATATATTTTGAGATATGAACGACTTTTGTTTAAACAGACTAAGTACCCTATCTTTGCATGTTTGTAGCTGGCTCTGAATGGGATCAATGTCAAATTCATTGACTAACCAAATGTGTTTATGTATATCATTGTAATTACACTTTCACATAACACAATATTAATAGAAATGACTATTCGAACAAACATTCTTGTATGGTTATTCAAAAATAATACATGAATTTGACGTAAATCCATTTCAGCGCCAGCTACAAACATTTAAAGATAGGGCTACTTAGGCTGTTTAACAAAAAGTCGCTCATATCTCAAAATCTATTAAGATAGGTATTAGGGAATGCTCATATAAAGTGATAGGAGGATATTTACTTCCTAATTCGAATTAAAATACAGGCTTTCTATTTAAAAAAATGAGTTTTCTGCATTTGAAAATATGTCACTTTGTCCCTCAGTTTTGAACACCCTGTATGTTAGAATGTAAAGAGTGTGTACCGTTTCTTAGAGTATTATCTACATTCATAACATAGCAAATTTAGAGTCTCTACTTGCAGTATTAACCGAGATATTAATTTCTTAATGATTCAATGATTATGACTAAAAAAAAAGAAAAACTTAAATAAACTCAAAAACCCAACATGTAGCTATAGAATAGCTAATGAAAACTGACGTATTTATAGTTGTAGAATCCAAAAATGAATAAAAAATTATATCATTCTATTTTAAAATAACTAAGTTGACATCCATTTCCGGTAACCGAAGTGATATTTGGTTAAGGTATTTTGCATTTATAGTTCCAATCGAACAGATAATGGTGTCAAAATCTCAAATATAAGTAAATAATAGAACATCATAAACTTTTAATGAACCAGTTACGTGGAATACCCTGTATATTTTATTTAATGATGCGATGAAAAATGTGTTATTAACTATTCAGAGAATGTGCTTCTCGCCTATTTCAACTATTTACAATAGGAAAAGATGTGGAACTCCTCAACTTTGTGGTCCCGTTATTCAATGTTCAAATCAGAATTCATTATTTAAACAAGGAGTAGATATAAATCAATACTTAAGGTTACGGGCCTTCTTAAAAAAAAACCAGTGAAGGTTATTGTGTTAAGAAGTCGACAATATTCACCAAACAACAGTTTGAAAGATTTTTATGTGATTGATGCGTCAGCGTCTACTAAATTATATCAGGAGTAATCCAATTGTTTTAATTTAACATTTCATTAAACATTAAACATGTCAATAAATCTTGAAAATGCATAAATCATATGCACATATCAACTAATTTATACATTAAAAACGGTTATTTGACATTTACTCCGAATACAATCATCCATTTATTGTACATACGCAAACAATGATGGCTGGAAAGAAATTTATCTTGAAAATTTATTTATTGCGAAAAAAGTTTCATCTCCTCAATTGGATCAATCAACATTTCAATTTCTGACTCAAGTACTTTATTTGTTGGTTGTTCGATACACCACAAAACGCCAGTTAATATAAATACTTAATAAATTTGTTCCGACATTATCAGTAAGTTTCTAATTAAAATTCGGTTTGAGGAAGGAGTTCCTGTGTGGGACTAAAAGCAGAAGAAAAAGGCATTATATGCGCTTCGGTGGAGCTCTGCCAGTATTTTAAGATATCCCGCTAATTGCTTTCTGAAGATAAACAATTCGTTTAGACGCAACCTTCCTTGGCGAATGGAGTTTTAGCGGAGTTCATAATTTGCGATCCGCTCTTTGACGTTGAAGATAAACTGGCCCTTTACAAGTCTGTTACATCACAGCTATGTAAGCGGTGGAAGTATACGTTTGCGGAAAAGGTTTTGGATTGGAATGCGAGTCATTAATAATATTAAAGACGTTCAAAACTTTGTTCTTATAATTGGCAATTTATACTTCATAAACTTGAGGCAGAAGAATCCCAGAAGAGATATTACGTATGTTTAATCTTCATTAAATACCTCAAATTTAAACTTAACTCCATTAACTTCCTCTAACAATTTTACTCATTCCTTTCTGCAAGCACATATAAAGTTATCTTTATTGTTTATAGCTGGAAGCAACTCTCCTGATCCATGAACACAATGCGTATGAATTGAATTTAATTGAACTAAAAAGCACGGCATTAAAACCTAAAAGATTTTTAACAAATTGCGAAGGTATTTCGAAAGCTAGAAGTAGTAAAATCGTCATAAAAATAGTCGGTTCTCCTAATGGAAACTATAGAGCATGCAATAATGCCGAGTAAAATGTTAGTATCTGCTAGAGTGGATTAAAAATTTATTATCTCTTAAAATACAGATTATAAACTACAATAAGATTGCATTTTCTGCATTGTACTTATATCCAACATCTATTTGACAATACTCGCAAGTTTGGAGCATTAATTTTTGTATTACAGAAAACTTATATAATATTCAAATTAACATAAATTGCACTACAATATCTACTAACAATAATAACTTATTTTCATAGTCAAAGTCGTAGCCTATCAGGTAAAAATCATTCGACCAATTAAAAGCGTCAATAAACAAAATGAATGAAAGTGATAAAAAAAGTATTGAGAATGGGTATAAGAAATGTGTAGAGTTTAGTTCTACAACACACAGTGTAAAAATATATAGATTTTTTTGAAAAAAATAAGTTTTACAGCTTTCAAAATTCTTTGATATGAGTGAATGATCTTTTTACTACTTTTTGGTGAAACAATGTTAATAATTGGTAGTTTTACAATGTATATCTCTGATCCTTATAACAAGTGAAAATTAATCAATTACACGCAACAGTGCAAATCTCATTACTATTCTATTTTACTTAAAAAGTCGGATTGGATTGCATCAATTATTTTCTTTTTGTTAGTCTGTCACAGGATCCAAGAATAGATAAAACAATAGCGTTGATTGTTAACTTAATGCTTTCTAAAAGACAACGTAATTTAGTGATACCTGGTAAGCTTTTCGCATTACTAAAGATCAAGTGTGTATAAGTTAAAGCACGTATTTTTGGAATCTTTTTTTATATTAAAAATAAAGTGAAACGAATTAGAAGCTAGCATATATTTATATATTATTTAAAATGATAAAATAATCCTTTATTTTTACTGCAAATACAGTGTAAACTATACATATTCATAAATAATTTCATTGAATATTACAAATGCAACAAAAAACTCGTGATATTCAGATATATCCAAAAATGGACATCTGCTTTTCCATATCACCCTGATGACGTGAACAAAGTAAAGCACTCTTACCATAATTTAAGAAAATGAAAATAGAAATTGTACTAAAATTAAAATAAAGAAAATTACAAACGAAGTTGCCATACCCTATATCGGTTCACCCTGCTGCGGTTTCAGTTCCGCTAATAATTTGCAACTTTGCAACATTGTTATTATTTAGTTGCACTTTTAAGGTATTTTCCTCAATTTTGTTTTTATCAAGGTATACAAGTACAAGCTTGCTAGCATCAGATCATAAGCTTTGGTCGCTCTTGAACTTTTTCTATTTCGTTGTTTGTAGAATCAATATAGAAAATATAATTGTTGGACATTATATTATTGTACATATTTTATAATGGTTAGAACTGTCAAACTATATATTTTGTAAAAAACAAATGATAAAAAATTAAAAAAAAAGGAGATAATTAGCAGAATTCAAATTTCCCGCATTTATTTCTAGGAAAAAAATTTCATTTTTTTCTCGTTCGCTGCATTTAGGAAATCTCAGATTGCTCTTGGAAATGAGACATAATATTAGAAAATTTTATAGGTATGTAACCAAGTGCAAATGCAGACTTTTTATAATAAATCATAAAATTGGAATTTTTGTAAAACAATAAAATTCATCGATTATAGTGTATCTCTGTTTAGTACGTTCATTAAAAGAGCGATAAAGTGTAATCGATGGATTCATAGAGGAACAACTCTCCAAACATACATTCATTCTGTAAAAGAACTAACACCTAACAGTAGTAGGGCTATGGGGCTCCTATATCACTTTCAAGGTCGTTCGTCCACCAGGTCCCCTCCAACTCCACGATTGCGATCGCGACGCGATCGCTTTGATTCGCGATTTTATTCGCGAGTTTAATTTAATTGTGCTTTAATTGCAGTTTTTGATTACAATAAAAGCTTCACCTAACGATGATGACGTCCACTGTAACGGTAGATGTGGAAGCTTTTCTTTGAGGGGTGAGGGGTATCATAATATGTAACCCGCGAATTATTTTTGATTCCCGCGAACTTTAATATAATTTACGATTTTTGCTTGCGATGACGTCCACTGTAACGGTAGATGTGGAGAGCTTTTCTTTGAGGGGTGAGGGGGTATCATAATATGTAACTCGCGAATTATTTTGATTCGCGAACTTTAAATATAATTTACGAGTTTTGCTTGCGATGACGTACACTGTGGTGGAATATGTGGAGAGCTTTTCTTTGAGGGGGCGAGGGGGTATCATAATATGTAACCCGCGAATTTATTTTGATTCGCGAACTTTAATATAATTTACGATTTTTGCTTGCGATGACGCACACTGTAACGGTAGATGTGGAGAGCTTCTCTTTGAGGGGCGAGGGGGTATCATAATAGATAACCCGCGAATTATTTAATCCGCGATTTCAGCGCTTTTGATCACAATAAAGTTTCAACCCACGCTGATGACGTCCACTACATGTGGAGAGTTTCATTTGGGAGGTAAAGGGGCATACGATATTAATTAGCGGCTCAACACATCCTGCAACATATTTTGCATACCTATGACGTAGCTGCTTTCTCTGTAGGTTTCACATTTTTCAAATAATTTTGTGATAATGATTCTACCTCTTAATTACCTCAGTAATTTTACTAATGATAGAAACATATTCGCTGGTATCTGATTCCTAGAGATTTTAAATTTACTATATGTGAGTAGTCTTTTACTAATAATACCACTGTTATGTAGAACATATTATTTAAAATAGTTGTAAATTAGGATATGTGACGTAGTCTTTGCTAATAATACTATATATAAGAAAGAATAAATAAAGTTGTATTCTGAAAGCCCGCAAATATTTTAATTCGCGATTTCATTAAATAAAACAACATATTGGATTTTATCGATTTATTTTGTTAATAAAATAATAAAAATAAATATTTATTATAAAATATTTAAGAACTACTTATCGAGTAATATATTTAACACATTTCCACATTACGCTCTGTACACATACTTAATTTACCTTAACATGATAAAAACAAGCAGAATCACCACTCTTTACAAAATTTGGAACACCAATTATCGTCTACAAACTTATATTAACAATACATTAAAGTCTATATATTTTCTTAGAAAATCCGCTTCTGATGACCTTTCACATAAATCTTTAAATAAGCTTTACAATTAATATTATTTAAATTTTCCCAATAGATCCTAACTCTACATAACCATCACCATAATTAATATTCAAATAGTTTTCTCCCAGCCAGCGTATCTCCTTCTGTTTATAATGTGGTAGTTGGTGAAACGGTCCTTGAAGGTTTAAACAAAACGTGCATAGAACGTTCCCCATCCGAAATAGACATTTCTTTAGGCATATAAGTGTCATTGTTTAATCCTTGCATATCAATAATCAGAAAAGATTCATAATGTCGTCTAAATAATTTTATCCCTATGGTTTGATAACAAAACAGGTTTCAAAATTTCCTCCATATATTTTATCCGTCTTTGAAATCTTAATCGATCTGCGCACGAAACACCCCATCTGAACATCTATCTTCATCTTCACACACTCATATTTCACTGGCACATTACTAAACGTAACGTTCATGTCTAAATTAATTCTTAACTGTTCCATTGAGAGGTTCGTACTCCAAACACTGTTCATGCAGAATAAGACAGTACGCAGCAGTGTTAATACTAAATGCTTCTTTGGATTCCACTTGCCAATTTTCACATATACAGTATAGGTTTTACCGCGTCATTCTGTTTTCGAACAATCAATTACATACACAGCACATTCGGAAATTTCATAATAATCATTAATGGTGTACTCGACCCACCGTAATAACTTGGAAGGCAGTGTACATGTGGTAAGGCTATAGCATAGCGTTTATCATTCATATCTATGTTCATATCATTGTAAGGATAATTTTCTGAATTAAGATATAGTTTGATATTGGTTATTTTTGAAATGGTCAAACAGCGAAGAGTCTTTTTTAAAATTATCTTTCCTCTCATTTTGAAAGCCGATAAGTACATAGGCGCGTTTCTCCATATTTTACTAGATTTAATTTGCCAAAATATCTGTTTTAAGTGTTACGTAGTGACGGTAATGTCATACAGTTCCCATTTTCGGAACGGGATTTTTATTGTTTTATTGTGTTGAATAGCATCTAATAACTTATATCGAATATCATCGTTAACGTTTATGTGAGTAACATGCCATTCGAGCTTCTCGATTCGATAGACGCCTTCTTCGTGCCTGCCTCTACTGTGTTTGTGTAACAATTGTCATCCGTTCGGCTTCTAACGAAGAATTCATCTGACTAACATTTATTAATATGCGTTTATAATCCTCAAACATCCCCATTAAGAATTTTAGTGGAATACACGCATTAAATTATTATCTGATAATGTGGGTTGACTTTTTTGGAACGGCTCCATCCTGCCATTTGCAGCAACTTACTTTGATTATCACTATAGGAGACTAATGCATTTTAATGTTGTAGTAATACCAGGTTTAGTAACAGCGATCAATTTCCACTCCATTAATCTCATAGCGTATTTGTTCAAAATAAAAGAAATGCATTATTTGTTAAAGTACAAAGTGGCCGGTCCTTCATGCGCCAACTTTAAATTTTCCTTGCAAATATATGTAGCTTTCACTGGGGAGAGTATATGATATCTTGATGTTGGATACAAATGCGTACTTCATCTTTAGGTTAAAATTATTTGTTCTCGGGTAATAAGTGTGGTATCTTGTTTGGTTATTGTTTCGTCGAAATTCAGACCTCCAAATATTTCTAATTTTTCCATTGTTAACACTTTCAGCCCAAATTGGACTGCAGATATGAAATATTTGGCATGTGTTAAATGTTGAATGTCTAGATCGCGAATGGTGAGGATGAAGTGTTTCCTCCTACTTTAATATTTTCGTTGGCAAACGATAAACCCTATTACAACTTCTTCAATTCTAATCTAATAACAATCTGTTCACCTCGGAAGTCTAACGGGATCACCGTCTTGATCCACAATTAAAGTTATGTTTTCTATACTATTTCTGTTTACGGGTAAATAAATCACGTGTTGCGGCTCAATATATATACTATAAACAGGCTCCACCTGTGGCGAAAATTCATACAATGTATGTGAAGGATGTGGTACCGTGGTAGGTGGGACGATATATATTGCATTCTATGCGTATTGTCACAACTTTTAAAACATCTGCACGGGTAAGTCGGACTCGTGCTTATGATTAGGCTCAAGAAACTTTTTACTGAAACCTAGAAGTCTACCCAGAGTACCTTCTCGCTCAAAGTTTATCGTGTGTTTGCATTCGATTTCTACTTCAACGTATTATTATTCGTTTGAGCGTATCGAATCTTTGACATAAAACGTTGTAAATATTCCTCAATATCACTTATTTCATATGATCCTACGGGGATTTTTAACACCTTATTATCATAGTAAAATGTGTTGTTCTTTCGGTTATATTCGGGAATCGTATTGTATGTATGTAAGCTTATGAGTCCGATAGCATAGTCGTATTTAGAGTTCATTTCAATTGGTGGATAGTAGTTAGCAGAGAGCACATGGCTCGTTCCTTTTAATGTGAATGTATATGACATGACAAACTACAATGTTTGCTACGAGTTATTTTATTAGAAATCTAGACATAAATGACCACAATTAACTTGATTAAAATCTTGAATTTGTCAATTATTATATTTAATTATTGTTTTCTCCCTTATATTGAAATAGTCTAATAATTCGAAGGCGGTTTCAGATTACCAAACGAATCAAAATAGTAACACTAATTTTTCTTTCTTTATAATAAGCAACCAATGTGTTCCGGGGCCTTCTGAAGAATCTAAATTGACTACCGCACATTCAAACTTTATGAGGAAATTTGGGTAAACGATCTCTCATGAACACTCCTCGAAAATGAGGTATATTTCTAGCAAATTTTAGAATGTCCACGTTAGTTAAAGCTCTTAGCGGTAGTCGTCTTAATAGTTTTTTGACGGTTTTATGAATAAACCCATTCCTTTTTTGTACGGTCATATATAGACCATCACCTTTTTTCCCTAATGCGATGGCTTTCCATTGTTTGTTATGTTTTGTGCCTCTACTAGCTGCTGTTGTGCATTTCTAGCCTTGTTAGCAGCGTTGGCAATCCCAGCAGCACCGCCTGCTAGACTACCGAGCGCGCTGAGACCCCGCAAACAACGGTATTAATGGTAATCAATCCACCACTCTTGGGAATTGGTATGATTCGCGGAGTGCGGTAATACGTTTGCCTCCACCTGCTTCTTTATAGCTGCTCTAGCAAGCTTTGAGAGATACTTTTGCCCCTTCTTTCAAATCAATAACTTTATGTCGTTTCATTTACATTTAACCTTTTTAAACAACAGTTTTCCTAAACGGTTTCTGTTCTAACCCCTCCCAACTTCGTTTAACCTTCATAATATTGGTAACAGTCCAAGCAGCTGCTTTTTCACCCACACTAGCGTCACTCGCTTTAACTCTTGACCAGCCTTTGTCTTGAAGAACTTGTCAGCCTCGTGTCCTGCTACTTCAACTCTTTGCTTTGCGAGTATAGCAATGTCGTGATCTTTGCACGCCACGTCCCAACTGATTAATACCAGAATCTCCCACGTGTCACACCTTTTCCTTAATTTGTGCAGGGCCGCAATATTGATATCCTGGTAGGTTGCAACTCTATAGGTAGCTTATTTATAAGGTTATTGACAAAAACCTCCTCCCTCCTTTAAGGTTGCGACATTTAAATGAACTTGTCGCATAAACCTGATTTAATATATTATACAGATGATCTTTTGGTTGAAAACTCATTTACAATGCGACTAGTTCAACAAAGGAACGTCCTAAAAGTGTTAAACTTGGATATAGATGATGAATGTCCGCAGAGACATGGAGTTTGCTACCTAATAGCGCTACGTTGTAATAAATTTGTGGTCCTTCAAACTGTGGGAAGAACGAATATTATGCTTACGTTATGAATTGATGAGAACGGGCTCAGGTTTGAATAATTGTATGTGTATCCCCAAATCTTTTATATCAGCCGAAGTATCAATTCCTTGAGAAGGTTATGAAGTCATCAGGTGTTACATATTACGCATATAATGAGAAATGAGAGAAGTTGTAGATCTATGGACGCAGGAGAGAAATTCAGTTTTTGTGTTCACGATGTAGTGGTGTGGATAGCAAGATAAGATTATAGACTTTACTTTTGCATGGGTAGAACATAAAGGCTGTAGACAGCTTTTATTTGTGTCAAACATATTCTAGAATCCCAAACAACTAGTCCGCGATAACTGCAATTTTTAAGTTGTTTTTTAAACAAGATGATCTTGAATATTGAAACATGTATATGATGACCAAGTCGGTGCTGACATGACCTTTCATCAATTCAAAACTATGTGTGCTGAATGTTGGAAGGATAAGTATGAGATTGCGGAATTGATAAGGATAGAGATATTGATAAAGGTCGTTATAAAAAAGACTTTGATTGGCATATATACTTCTAAACAAAGCAAACACAGCTCATTCACATTCTTAACTATGTCGAGTAAGTTAAAAAGAAAATCAAACAGATATTGATATTGTGATTTTCATGTAAAGTAAAATGTTCTGTTATTAATAAAAAGATTTAATACTCCGTTGAAACCGTTTAGGTACAGACTGATTTCCAATACAACGGAGTACCTGTATTATCATTACAACAGCTATCTGTTCCATTTCAACAGGTGCGTTGCATTTACAACGGGGGTAAGTGTTTAATTTACAATAGGTAGCTGTAATTTCAACAGGTGGCTGTTGCATTTACAACGGTAGCTGTTGCATTACAAACGGGTAGCTGTTGCATTACAACGGGTAAGCGTTTCTATTACAATAGGTAACCGTTCATCACAATTGAGCGAAATAAACATGGAAGCAAGTCGGAACACGAGAGCTGAAATTGAAAATTCTAAAAGCTAGTAAGAGCAATACAAAAAAACATATGCAACTAAACAAGGTTCGAGCGGACACACTGATGAATTGTTACAGAAACGTTCAAACCAATTCCTGAACCGTTGAAAGAATTGGGTTCAACGCTTAAAGAAGAAGTTTCGAATCCCTCAAGGGCCCCTAATTAATAATAAAGAACTTTACTGGAAATACCAACACAACTCAATCATCTCCTTCCCCCCAAACAATGCTAACACCACATCGACAAATATTAGAAACAATTCAACCTAAAAGTTATATACTAAGACTCCTCAGCGATACGACACCAAAGCGTTAGACACCACTTTTGGACCAATAATAGATCCTCACACTAGCTCGTTTAAAATTGGTAACGTGTTATAAATTTTTTTCTGGAATGATATGATAATCAGCGATAAAAGTGTATAAAAGGTACAGAGGGTTTGTATGAATTGCTGTACAGAAGAAAGCCCGGCTAATTACACTCCGGAGGATGAAAATTCATATCGCGATATCTTACTACGTACCTATGTGTTATATAGCGATTTCAATCCGAACATCAGCTTGAAGGGAAACAAAAGTACAATATAATAATAATCAAACAGCTGCTGAGAAGAGCTTCTGGTAAAAGGTCATATGATCGTATCGGAGGCGCCATATCAATATGTATATTTGGAATGATATCAACGAATTAGTTGATCGTCTTCGACTCTCTAAAAGCATCCCAGCAAGCAGGAAATACTAGCCACAATAAAAAAATCATGGTCTGATAATAGAAGAATTGAGAGAGGCAGGTGTTGTACAATAAAAACAATGTTGACAACAAACACAAATCATTTTCAGAAATGAGTATCGATAAGTTTCGACGTTTTCTTAACTCTATAAAAAAAATTCGAGCTTCAAACGTTACCGTCCGGAATTCTTCCTGAACGTCTGAAGGAGACGTTAATGCCAAACGGAAAACGTATCAGATATGTGGCTGATCCTGATTGAGATGAGGATTGTGTAAATGTACGTTATAATATCCAAAATAATGCAACACAACAATAAAAGATTAACTGACGCTCGAAACACAAATAGGTTCTGAAATGAAGACGTAGCTAAAAGAATAGAGTTCCAAAAATATCTGACTTGGAATCGCGCAATAAAAAGTTTAACAGTGGAGCTGAACACAAAAAAACTATTAACTAAAAGGGTGTTAGACTATTTAAAAAACACACAGTAGTCAATATAATATGAGTAAAAGAGGACGTTGTAATGAACTAACCGACATCTAGACGAAACTTTCTCAAGGCGAAATGAATAATTAAGAGTTTAAAAACATTAATGGCAGGCGGCATATGAAGGGAGTTCTTACCTTATAAAGGGAGAATAACGGCTACAAATACGTTTTAATCGTAAATTGACTGTTTTTCAAAGTGTTTTATGGTTATCATGGAATTGAAAACAAAAGCGCTAGTGAAGTCAATGGGGCAATGTCTAATATTTTGCAGTATCGGGCGTTCCCCAAAAATTGCAAACAGATGCAGGCAAGGAATTCTACAATCGGGAGTTTGAGAATTAATGAAAAGATATGGGATAATCACGATATACTTCGTATAAGTATAAGAAAGCGTCAATAGCTGAAAGGGTTGATTCGCACAATCAAAAACAACCTATACAAAGGCAATCAGTTTGAGGGGGTCCTACAAAATGGATGAGTATTTTAACAGGAGTAGCTAGCAAATATAACGAAAACAAAATAGAACGATTAAATGAACCCCTGTGATGTCACAAGAAAGAATGAACAATATCTTCTATCTACCGTTTACAGCAATATTAAAGTAAAGGAGAAATAAATTTAAACATTGGGATTGTTGAATAGAAGTATAAGGAGTATTTAGAGGGGTATTGAATTGAAGTAGTGAACTTTTTAATAGCAAAGTGAAGTACTAACAGCTACATAATATTTGGAGGATATGAGGAAGGCATTCTAGGATGTTTTTAAGACCAGAATTGCAGAAGACAAAAATAAGACGTTTATCTCGTTGAAAAGGGTTGGAAAAGGAAACAATGTTATGGTAGTGGCTTGGATTGACAATTAACACGTTGGATGATAAAATATATATTGTAATCATGTTGAAAAATTTATTATATTTCTTTTTGATAAAAACCATATTATTTGAGCATAATAATGTTTTTAATTTTTACCGATCTCATCACATCAAATAATAAGAGAGAGTGTTGAAACATATGTCATGCTTCAACAAGTAACGATTATAGAAATAGTGTATGGGATAATAAAGCTAGATATTAGTGTACAAATACTTTAATTTATACTGAATTTAATACTGATTTAAAAATTTACAAATCACAATTAACCAACCAAATTTTTTTATTATTAATTGTGTAAATTAAAAGATTATATATGTTCGCTGATAAAACAATACATGATGTCGGCTCTTAGTTATAAATAATGTCCCTATACATGCAGCTTCAATTTATGATTAGGGATTATCTTTTTCTGGAAATTCACTCAATTCTTCGATTGTGAAATATGAGATGTGAGATTTCCTGGATGATGGCACGAACTGCAGCTGGACAAGACACAATTCTTGGAACCGCTTCTGTTGAGAGATAGATTGACGGTCGACTGCGTTTTCTGCGCGATTGATTTTCTTGCATGTTTAATGCTTATGATAAATTCGTTGATGTTCTAGAGAAATAAATATTATATATATTCTTTAGTTAAATTTCATATATTACTAATTCATTTTAATGTTGCACGATAGCTAACATTATTGTCTTAAAAATTGTTTGTTGCCAATCATGTTGAAAAAGCAGTAGTCTGGTAGTGAGGGGGGGGAGGAAGGACTTTCCTATTGACGGTAACGGATTTCCAGGTAGGTGTCGTAAATCCGGCATCGAAGCTTGTGTGTAGGGGCCTGAGAGTGATTTTGTTTGATTGGTTGTTAACAGGGTAAAAGGTTAAATGTGTATCTCGTGATTATGTTGCACTACTTATTTGCATACACTTACATATTGAAAACTTTTGTTGTTTGAGAACATCCCTGTACTCCTTGGCTTCTTTATAATGATTGTGAGTCTTGTATTTAACATAACATTTTTAGCATCGCTGGCCACAATCCACAGTATTTCCGCAACATTATCGTTTCTTATCAGGCACCTTTTTATTTACACGCGGAATTTATAAGTGTCTGAGGAGTATCCATGGTGTCAAACGATTAATGTTGCGTTTATGGTCTGTAACATCTGCGTTTATGCTATAATGAGAGAGTAATGTGTCGTGTAGAAATTACACTTATACATACAACGTTTTCAGTGGTGTAATAATCGTCATATTGTTTTTGAATGTCAAGTAGACAAATACACATAAATCGGTTTATCAACACATTCCGTTATTCATTCAATAGCATAATTTTTCAAATTAATTATAGTTTAGTTTAAAATTAGGTTTCGCTAATTAGTGCGTCGCGATATCTACCCACCTTTTCCCATCTACTTTTATATATGCAGACGCACTTCTCATGTTTTTCAAAATGCTTATTCATCGAATGTAATATATTCTTTAAAATCGTTTGTTTAACTATTTGTATCAGAATTGTATTTTATTTCGATGTATGAATTTACCAATTTGATTGTTAACTTAGACTTATGAATTTTTTGATAAGATGCCCTGCGATAGATTTGCTTCAGGTTGGATAATGAAGATAGTTTTCTTCTTTCGCACGTCGCTTAAACATCTTTTCTTGCCTATTTCTTCTCAGGAGCCATGGGCAAATCGCCGACGGTCATGGATATTTTCGGGTATTCCAAATCCACTTCCGGATGTTTGATTGTGTTATGTCAGGTCTATGTAAAATTAGACGTATTTACAATAATCACCTTTCAAATCCTGTACGGGAGGTATTGTGAAATGCCAGGCATACATTGCATTAATGTATACCATACATAATAAATATATTGAGTGTCGGATAATTGTCAGTACATGTATTTGATTATGGTTTAGTATACTAGTGAACATTGTGTCATGCGCTGTATGCTTTTCATAACAACAAAATGTTACATCTGAAGTGTTTAATATCACACCTGTTGTCTTACATAGCGATTCATCTATCGGGGCCGTATATATTGTGCGGCCGTCCAAACCGTAATTATGTATGGCAATTTTTCCTGAAATTTTCGAAAACATCGACTAGAATAACGTCAGTTTTCAGATACAGGTCGGAATATTCCCCTAATCAGATTGGAATTCTTGCAAGCCTTTGCGCTGCATATAATCCCTTTCGGTTGAAGTATTTGTTAAATGCTATAATAAAAGCCTCAATGGGTAGATGGGATCTTTGCAATTCTTTTCAAAAA